>JAUMJM010000051.1:3000000-3495700 GCA_033558235.1 Neomorphus geoffroyi
CGCCAGATTCCGACGGAAGTTATCAACAAGATCACAGCAATGTCCCCACCGACCAGCAAGAAGGAAACACAAGCATTCTTGGGTGCCATAGGTTTCTGGAGGATGCATATCCCGGAATACAGTCAGATCGTAAGCCCTCTCTACTTGGTAACCCATAAGAAGAATGATTTCCACTGGGGCCCTGAACAACAGCAAGCTTTGAGTAGATTAAGCGGAAGATTGCTCATGCTGTAGCTCTTGGACCAGTCGGGTCAGGACCAGATGTGAAGAATGTGCTCTACTCTTCAGCTGGGAATAATGGTCTTTCATGGAGTCTTTGGCAGAAAGTTCCTGGTGAGGCTCGAGGCCGACCACTTGGATTCTGGAGTCGAGGCTACAGGGGATCTGAAGCCAAATACACCCCAACAGAGAAAGAAATCCTAGCTGCTTATGAAGGAGTTCAAGCTGCCTCAGAGGTAATTGGAACAGAAACTCAGCTCCTCCTGGCATCCCGATTACCAGTGCTAAGGTGGATGTTCAGTGGACAGACAGCCCCAACACATCATGCCACTGATGCTACCTGGAGCAAATGGGCTGCTCTGATCACACAACGTGCCCGTATGGGAAAACTAAATCGCCCTGGAATCCTGGAGATTATTACAAACTGGCCTGAAGGTGAGAACTTTGGTTTAGCAGAGGAAGAAGAACAGGTAACAAGGGCAGAGGAAGCTGTACCATACAGTCAATTGCCAAAAGAAGAAATACGCTATGCGCTTTTCACTGATGGTTCCTGTCGCAGTGTCGGGAGAAATTGAAAATGGAAAGCAGCCGTGTGGAGCCTCACACAACAAGTTGCGGAAGATATTGAGAGAGAAGGTGGGTCAAGTCAATTTGCAGAGCTCAAAGCTGTCCAACTGGCTCTGAACATTGCCGAACGAGAGAAGTGGCCAAGACTTTACCTTTATACTGATTCATGGATGGTAGCCAATGCATTGTGGGGATGGTTAGATGGATGGAAGAAAGCCAACTGGAAACGTAGAGGGAAACCGATCTGGGCTGCAGATATGTGGCAAGATATCGCTGCTCGAGTAGAGAAGCTGATTATGAGAGTCCGCCATGTGGATGCACACGTGTCCAAGGGTCGAGCCAACGAGGAACATTGCAACAACCAACAAGCAGACTGAGCTGCACAAGTCAAGGTGTCACCGATAGATCTGGATTGGCAGCATAAAGGAGAGTTGTTCCTGGCTCGATGGGCCCATGATGCCTCAGGCCATCAGGGCAGAGTTGCTACTTATAGATGGGCACGAGACCGAGGGGTGGATTTAACCATGGACATTATCTCCCAGGTTATCCATGATTGTGAGACATAGTTGAAATATGTATGTATATAGATATAAGTTTAAGTCCAATAATAGGGTGTCTGCATTGAAGAAAAATTTGAGGTGGATAATGTTGTGGTTTGGGATTTTTATTTTTTTTCTCTGGGGAATTTTTCTTTCTCTTGCCAACAAAGTGAATCCAAGTGGGATGCGAGGGGAAACCAGGACAGAGGTTGTGCCCCGCTTGGCCCAAACATCCATCTGGCATTTCTTCTCCTCTGGTTTGCTTTCTCAGCGGTGCGGGGGAGGAAGAACTGCAGCAGTGGCAGCTACTGTGTGTGTGCGTTTTGCAGTCTCTGAAGGAAAGATCACTGGTCATCTGGAACTACCACAACTCCTGCAGGACTCACACTAAGTTCTATCTACCTTCCCCTCCCCCTCTCAGGAGGGGACACGCTGGAGACTTGCCTAGCGGGAACCCCGAAGCGCCGGTGCTACCCTTAAAGAGACCTGCATTGCAAGATTTTTGGGTACAGGACTGAATCCTTTTTAAGATGTTAATTACGATTAGTGTTAATTCTGTTCTGTACATACATATATTTGTAGCTGAGAATTGCTATCATTTCTATACAATGTTTTTTTCTGATTAAAAATCTTTTAATATCTGATAACATATCTTCATTTTTATCTAAACTGAGACACATACTAACTAAACTATACCTTAAAAAAAATGGCCTCGAAGCTGCTAACACTGTTGTCATCCAGACTTACTAGTCAGTGAATTGCTAATTTAAGGTATTCTGAACACCTTGTTATTTATAAATAACTTGTTACTTATAAAATAGTGAATTTTATAATGTGTTTCAAATTAACAAAAGAAAGAATTTAGTCTTGCAAGACTATATTGCTCTACCTATATATCTGCTTCTATTAATTCACAGGGGGTTGATTTTCTCATCCTCTTCGACTTCTGCATATGACTTTCATAAAATGAAGTCTTTACAGAGCTCTGACTGTGTTGTCAACATGGACTAAAGTAAGTTCTTTAGACTCTTGCTCTTCTCCACTGCAAAGATTCAAAGCTTCCTGCTATCTCACCACATGTACCAAGTCACATTCTAGGTCTCGGCTTTTATCCTCAAACTGTTAAACACATTGGTCAAAATTGTGAGTCAGCTGTAAATCTGGGGGTTAAGAAAGGAACACAATGAACTTCTCTACCATCTACAGATTTTCACTGAAGGAACTAGAACTCCTCTTCTGTCAAGCTGAAGACTATGAAATAACTACTACAAGAATGCTCATCCATCACCAGCCTCACTACCTCCTGCTCCAAGTTCAGCAGGAGGACTGCCAGCTCCAGGATAAATCTAGGGAAAAACAAGCTTGTGTAGGTTCTCTGCTTTCCTTGTAAAATTCCTCATACAATTCATACATGAAGGAAAGAGAAGGAACTGATGTCATGGGTTCTGAAAAAAATAACATGGTCTACTAATGTCCTGAGAGGCCTTCAGACTCTCTGGTGATGACAGCAATATAAGAGATAAAAGAGAACAGATGAGAACTATGCAGGTAAAAGCCATATTAACTTGGGATATTTTTGAGTTTTGAAACAATGCAAGTCATGCTACTGACTCTTTTTGAGTGCTCTTACAAAGCATTCCAAAAAGTATAACACAAAATTATTACATTTCCTGTCATATAATTTAAAAATCACCAGACATCTATCCTGTAAATGATGTCAGATTTAAAATAGCAACACTATAGAATCACCAGATAAATGGATAGCACATAAAAATTAATACACAAGTGAATCTTTGAAATCCAGTAAATCTGAGGTGAAATTTTATGTACAATATAGGCATAAGTTTAAGAAAAACTGTAAAGTGGAGAGAAGGATGTAACAGAATTGATTAAGCCATTACTCTGCCTACAGAACCCTGGCACAAAGCCTACCTTCACTACTAAGTGTGATATGAATTTATGAGCACTCTTAACCTCCATTGTACCAAAAATCTGCCTGTCTCTCATTCTTACTCGACGATATGACTGGTAGATTAGACCTGGAGCTGATTCGCTTGATTACAGCACTCAATGTCAGGAGGACTTTTAAAAAATTCATTCATTTAGAAGCACCTATATGAACACATGTGAGTACCACTATGAAAAACTGTAGTCCATTATGTCCATTCCAACCTGCTGTATACTCTGCAAAAATTTTCTGGTGTACCTATTTAAAGTGCCAGGAGGTCCACTGTCACTTAACTTCTCATTTTGAGCAACCCATAGGACTAAAAAAGACAGAGGAAATGAAATGAAAATCTTTTTATGTGGGAATAAGTACTGCTGATACCACTGGTCCACCAGGTCGAGCACGTCTCTGGGTGATCTTACACTGGCTGGTCACTCATCACACCACTACATCTCCACCATTCAGTCTCTACTAAGATGCCTCCTCATTTTATTTTGTCTAATTACTTTCTTCAAATTATCCAAAGGTACATAAATATGTACTTGATGATTACCAAAAATAATAAGTTTTTCTTAGTATTTCTAATGTACATAAAAGAAACCTCAGAGTAGATAGTAGAAAGACAGTAGGAAGCTTAAGGTTATGATTCTTCTAAGAAGACCCATTTGTGTTTGATTTTTATGAATGGTATACAAACACAGTCAGAACAAAACACTACCGATTACACATACTAGGAAATATCTACTCCAAAAAAAAAAAAAGATTACATGGTCAGTACTAGAAAATAAAACAAGTTGCCAAGGTTTTTTCCTTCACAACATGCTATACCATGGTAGTGTAGAATTATCTTGGGGGAGGGCCTGGGCACAAGGGAGTTGAAAACAAATTCTGTAAAATTTTACAGCCATACGTTTCAAGTAGGCATTACTGTAAGGAACAACACTTGTTTGAGTAGTCCATGTACCTGTATTTTGCACAAACTTAGCAGTCCTTAGTTTCATTATTGAAAATCTTTTCCCAGGAAACTATGGATGAGGGGTATGGATCAAGAAAGACTTCACACAAAGTCTCAAGATCTTTTTGCGACAGCTACATAACTGTAAATTTGAAAAGAAGCTAGTACCCGTGTCTTTTGCAATTCCACCCATTAATGTTACCTATACCCACATCTCTTAACATTACCAGGTATCTTTCGTTTCCTTTTACATGCAGACCGTAACAAAGGTACCTCTGTTTCTCAGAGGTCTCGGCTGTGGACATACAAACTGCTGTGTTCTTTCATCACATAGGGCAAAGGCTACATGCTAGTTTTTAATCAAGATTACAGCTATCAAACTGATGATGTTGTGGCACAGCTCATAGGCTGCTCAGAGATCTATTTCAAAACAAGGTGTATGTCTTTTCCTAATTTGGCCCCATCCTATAGGAGGAACATTCCAAGCATGATTATACTGGATGAATCTGGTTTAAAATCAGTATAGTGTCATTGAGTGGGGTAGGAAAATGGGTAAATAGTGGGCAGATAGGCATTTTGTGTGACAGAAATGGTACTGTATGTGTATGCAGCTTAGCGAAAAATTTAAGTGATATGTGATATTTAGTGATATTTAAGTGATATTTAGTGGAAGTCACTTATTCTAAGACCTCTTAGTTCAGTTTCTAATGAAAATTTTAATAATAAATGTTAGGAAAGCAGTTGTTTTAGCATTCATCCAAGACACAAATAAAATCCTCCTCTTCCTGCTGTCACAATCTGGGAAGCATTAGAATGCGTTTACTCTAGCACTGGGGTAATTGTTCATCTGGTGTTGGATGTACAACTCATTATTTCTGGGAAAATAATTGTTCTCTATTCTGACCAGAAGGAAATACCCATTTTGCCTATTTTTGGTCACTTAATTTACTTCAGTAAGAAAAAAATACTTTCATAACCAGTTTAGGCTTTTCTTTAAACTGTGTTATTAGGTCTCAGTCTGGGTGCCTAGCTTGGAGTGAGCAACTACATTAGGTAAAAGGGCATTATAGCTGTCTAGTGCTATGGCAATGCAAATCCTCAGCAGAAACACACTAGTCACTGGTGCATTTAATGGAATTGCTATTTCTTTTCCATTTTCAGAGAAAAAGGTTTTGTGCAAGGTGCTTTTTGGTGACTGGAGAATGAAATATGCGTTATCTTTTTTTTCTGATAAATATTACTGAACACCTATTTAATATTTCCCATTTTAAAAAAAATGTTCTGCACCAAATTCTACTGCTTTGGAGATTTAGCCAACTGCCTTCTGTGGAATATTTTATATAAAGGAAGCAAGTTTTGTGTGGATGAATGTTTGCCACATTTCTTTCGAATTTAGATATCTTTTGCAATTTAGGAACATTAGAAGCACTATACAGGAAAAGATCGAAGATCCATCTAGCTTTATACCTTTTCTGAACAATCACTACTCCTCCAGAAAACATTAAACTCCAGTAATGCACTGTTCGATACAACGATGAGCTTCTCATTCTGAGTAGTTGCTCATTTTATACCCCAAAGCTTGAACATTCTTGGTGCTGCAGCAAGCAAATGTATGTAAAGTTGAATATGGAAAAGCATCGTAGCCATCATAAATTGAACTGAACAGCTCTACTGCAGAAAGCATCTGTCAATATCCACAAATCATTTGTGAGTTTGGAATTGTATATTAGAAGAATAACTTATTGGAAAAAATGTGCAAATATAGACTATTTTTAAATCATATATATTGCATTCCAGTACACTTTATTCCCCATTCATTAAGCCCTTGAAATCATCAAAAGCATTACTGTTTACATCCTGCAATCTCTGCACAGATTCATCCTGTTATTTTTCCAGGGGAGCTGTATCCAGTTTTGCTACAGCTGTGTGATGCTTTGTCTCCTTATTTACATACCAATCATCACTCATTGCATACAAAAAGCGTTTTGTAAGCCATACAAATACACATGTATCAGATTTCAAGAAATGTAAAGTCTGTTTTGTGTCTTACACTTTAAAGATTACTGAAGCCACAGCAAGGTTGCATATTAGCCTATGCTCAGTAGAGCAGTCTTTAACTGTAATTAGTCTTCCTTATTGCTAATCAGCATTTCTTCTAGGTAAATTCTTGTAATACATTCAACTCCTCAATGCATTAAAGAGCATTTCACTGCATATATCAACCTCTTTGGTTAATTTCTTCCAAAGGACAGATAATTTTAGGTAATCAAAAATATTAAAAAACATTACTACCCTTTTTAGCAAAACTAGTTACTGTCTATGTCTGTTAAACCAACATTAATAGAATCAGGTGCAAAGTAACAAGAGTCTTTAGGAAGTTTCCCTATGCATTGTGTATCTATGTAAACAAACTACCTTACATGCTTTTATTGAAATTAAATGCTTCTGTGGAGGAAAAATACAGTGCCAAAACTAGTTTTAAAAAGCAATTAAAGGAAGAGCCAAGGCATGGCACAGCACTCACCGGGGAGTACCAGGGCGACTGGCAGCACATGCTTTCCCAAAGGGGGGCTCTGAGCACATAGAAAGGCTGTTGAGGGTCACTGTCTGCTTACAGCTGCTTCAAGGAGCCAGAGAAATAACAGGATAACAATGAAAAGCTCTAATAGCATGTGACTGCTTCCAGATTACATGGAGTCCTTGGAGGTGGGGAAAGGTGCTCAAACACTCAAATGTTTGGGATTATTTTTTACTGAGCAGGTTTGATGCATATTCACTTCTGAATTTCAAAATGCACTGTGTCAATGCTGAGAAAAACCCAGACAGGGATTGCCAGTGCCAGCTGAAATAGGATTATGCACGACACAGTCCCTCGTAGCTAAGGAAGAAGCAAAGCAGTCACTGCTGATTGATTTTTACAGATCAATTACGCTCAAAAGACAACATATTTCTGCCTCCTATAACAGAATTCCTGTTGGGACACCAGGGCTAGAGGCAGACATGGTCCTTGGTGTCACTCTTGCTGTAACCCAACCTCTGCCACCACTGACCACCCTCATCCCCACTGTGGCCTCATCCTGAGCCCACCACACTTTGCAACAGCTCTGTCCAGGCTCATTTCCTCACCCTTGCTCCCTGTCCAATTTGCAGACCAGAGTCAGTCCCCAGTCTGCCTGCTCACCCTGCACATGGATCCCACAGACGGATAGATGAGAAGCTGAGTAAAAATATTAATGACACATTTTTTCATCATGAAAATAAATTGAGTAGAGCCTGAAATGACAAAAAATGCTCAGATAAATACAGAGAGAAGACTAGTGTCTCCATTACGTTCACAAGAGCTCAGCGCTCGGCAGAGGGCTCCAACCCTGCACGAAGGCAGCTGCTCACTGCTGCCTGTGCCAGGGATGCTGCATGAGGGAGAGTGCAGTTTGTCTAATCACAGGAAACAAAAACCTCTACTTTGAAATTAGGGTTAAGATATTTGCTGACTCGAAAGGAGAAGAAATGAGCTTGATGTTTTCCATTCATACCATTGTCTGTAAATCTTGATTGTTCCTAGCAGAAAAAAAATAAAAATCTATGATGTTCTTGCACTGAGGAGCTGCAGGGACTGAAATAAGACAGTTCATGTTCTTTTAGTTTCTGCGGGACATCCACCATACAGAAAAAAGCAGGCAGCAGAGCAGGAAGCATGCCTGGGTTCATGTGCCCATGCACTCTGTATTAGTGACATACTGTAACTTGTTCTGCTCGAGGGAACAGAGTGAAATACTTGTTCTCTCTCTCATTAAAGATGTTCTTAAAAAACATGCCTGGATGTCAGTCTTTGCTCCCATCTTCTCCTTTACTGAGTGCTCTCTAGGCAATAGAAAAAATACCGAAGGAGTCAAATACAGACAAAACTGAACCCTAGTACAGAAGAGCAATCCTACCTTTCCAGGTGTTGATAATATTATACCACTACAAAGAGTAAACATTTGAAATAGCCTACCATGAAATACAGAAGCAATCTGACTGGCCTGATTTTGAGTGTGTGCTGGGGTTACTCCCTTCACTGCAGTACAGTTGCTCCTGAAGTGTGCTATTGCAAGTAGATCACCTATTATTCTAAATTAAACCCTCTTCACAAGACTATTCCGAGTCTGTACCCCATCCTTTACAGTGGTTTGCAATATATGTTGTCTAGAGGGTAATACAAACAATTATTACTTCTTTATTATTACAATGATATTTAGATGTTAAAAAAAAAAGACCATAGTTTCTCCGTGCTTAGCACTGTATATTTACTGAGTTTGTGGTACATCCATCAATTACTTTTGTGATCCTTAATTATACCGTAGAGGAAAATGGTACAATAGAGGACAAATGTAATATTGTACATCCTTTCCTTCCCTTCTCGCCCTACACTAATATTCGTATTCACAGGTCTCCAACAAGCAGATTAAAATTGTGAATACACAAATATGCATATGGATTGACACGTGAAACAGGGATGTGCTTAGCTGAAAGAATGGCCCTACTGCTACCCAGTGCAGTATCCATGTGCGTGGGCAACCTTCACACATTATGTACAACCGAGTTACAGTAGGCACAGATGCAGACATCAGACATTATCTGAACTCAAAGTTATCTGTAGCTATAAGCCTAAAGAAGACCCCAGGGATTCTGATGGTATGTTGATCCCCCATGAGAAAAATCTCAAATCTTAATATATACTTACACATTTTGCTATAGGACAGCAAAGATATTCCAACTGAATTTCACAAGACTTGCTTTTCAGTTCTGTAAGAACTTTGTCGTTTCTCTACAAGGTTGTCCACTTGATAAATAAAAGTTGTCAGCTTTATCCAAATTTAGAGAGTTTTGAATGCGGGATATCTTATGTTATCAGTATTTATTGTAGAGAAACAATTCCCCCTCCCTCAACAGAAATTCTAGTGAAGCTGAAATCACACTCAGAAAATCTCAGTTTATGACTAGTACCCTAGAGATGGTGGTTTTCTCTGGTAAAGATGTTGTCCAAAATACTGAGATTTTACTCCTCGTGATCTTCAGTGACACATGGTAAATTCATTTATTCATTAGGTTAAAACATTCAAAAGGAAAGAGAATTGCCCTTATGCCCCACCTAAGATGATGTACCACTGTATTGTGGGTGCTATAATGCATTGAACATGTAGACAGAAGATGCCCTGACCTCACAACCATAACTTAGGTGAACTGCAATCTAGACTAGGCCAGAAGTAGCAGGCTTTTTCATGACAGCCACCCATGTATGTATCCATGCAATGCCCGACATTATTATAATCCTTTTTTTTCAGACTACAAGTAGAAGACAACTGTATATTTATTTCCCTGAGGAACTTGAAAGATCAGAAAGAAGAAAATTCAGAAAGGGGAAAAGGCAGCATTTGGGTGGAAATGAAGTTAATGGAATGCTGCAAGTCTTGCATATTTCTAACCTAGAATAAATGGGAATTCCTCACTCTTTTGCCTGAAACTTCCAGTTATTTCAAGAAATATATTTAAATTAAAACAAGAAGATTTGAAACACACCATTCTTAAAGTGCACATTCCTAACCTTCTCTGACTGATTTTTATTAAGGAAAAAGGTAGATCTGGAGTGGGCCAGGAAAAGGATATGTAGTGAGTTATGCCTGCACAAATGAGATTTTGAGTGAATACAGTCATAACAGCTTTTTACAAGGTAGTACACTCAGGGCTGTCGTATGCTGAAGTACTTCAGCACTGTAAAAAGAGTATGTAATCTCAGTAAAAATATCTCGTTTAATTAGACCACTGGCAATTTGAAATAGAAAATGCGCATTTTAGAGTTTATTTTAGAGCTAAGAACGAAAGGTGCTAAAAAACACACACAGTGCCACATCATGCATATTTTCCTCTTCAGTTTGCTTTGTTTCAGTGATAATGGGAGTCAACTTGGTTTTTTCTTCTTTTAAATAATAAAAGACTATTAGGACCAAGTTAGTCAGTTTCAAAGGATCCATTATCCTATTACAAAGACAGAAATTTAACACTTTATCAGATATTTCAGAGCAAATGTAGCTCTGATTGAAACCCTTTATCATAGAATGCAGGATTTAGTATCTGGGAGTCTAATGTTAGAGTGCAGTTAAAATAAACAGCTCTTACTGAGAAAGGACAGGAAGATTAACCCCTACAAGTTTTTCATGTCTTTTGTCTCAGTAAAGTCTATGGGGAAGAAAATTCTCTATTTCGGAGAAAGGAAGAAGGTTGTCTCTGCACTGAGCTGAATTTACCAGTTACCATGGGAGAGCAAAGACTATTAGCTGGGCCATGAAATCAGTCCTGCCTGGTGCGATTTTGCAATTGGAGGGCAGATAGACTCTTGTACAAACACAAACTGGGAGGATCCCACTTCGTGAAATATGAAGCTGTGATTTCATATTTTGTATGAAATTTCATATATGTGTGTTTCCACCACAAACATAATTTGGCATAACTTTAATTGAAGATAGAGTCTAAAGATTGTAACTCATAGCAGATTCTAGTTTAATGCTATCTACGTAAGATGCATTCTGCATTCTTTTCAAATTAATCCTGATGGTCTAAGAGATGGATTTTCCCTAGCATAGCCTGGGAGTAAAATATTATATATACCAAGGCCTACAAATTTAGTTATTAAACTGAAGAACCTCAGCTAGGAGCTTCCAACTACACCGAAAGTCAGCAGAACCTCAGGGAGTACATCTGGTCCTCCTAAAACCTAAATCACCTTCTGGAGATGCCTCTCTTTCACAAAACATGCTCACTCTCTCCATCGACTATATGGAAAACCTGGGGACTGAGTGCCTAAACCTGGGCAGAATTAATCTGTTCCCAGAAATCTGGCCTAGATATCTGTGGCCTCAATGTGACATGGACAAATACAACACTAAGGGCAAGTATTGTAGTGCAAAGAATGATAGAACAGACAGATCACAGACCCCATAAGGCATTCAAGAAAAATACAACTTATACACTATCCAGCTCGCTGGGGAGGCAGCAAAATTACCCCCTCTTCTTCTGCAAAAGATGATTAGTGCAGCTTTACTCTGAGTCCTTTTTTTCCTTATACAGCTATTTTCATTAAATGCAGATCACTGCATTGCTGGGCTGATAGTATAAAAAATTATAAAACGCTCCATAATGACAATATTTCTTTCCAGCATTAACAGACTTTATATATATGATAAAATGCAGCTATTCTCCATGCCTCATGCATTTTCACCACAGCACATATCTCTAAGAACTACAATGTTCTTTTTGTCATAGGCACCAAGATATCCTTGCTTTTCCAAGTAGTAGTAGGAAAAACCCTGACAAAGAAAGGTGAAGACAACTATACGTATTTCAAAGTACGTATTATTACTTTTGGTGATGCATCTTCAGACTGAATGTCCCAGTCTTCCCTGGTCTCAAGTTTTGGGCAAGCACGTAGGATATTCAGAGAAATATAGCCTTACAGGGCCCTGGGTCTACTTCAAATTTTAAAATTAATATGAGACAACTTGATCTAAAATCTACACTATAGAAATGTCTAAAACACACATTGTAAAGGAATGCACATTTTGTTCCTGCAAAGTGTACCAAATGGACTTTCTGTATTACAACTATACTAAGTCAGCTCCTTTACTCAGCAGAGCTCTACACATTTGCTAAATTGATAATCTTTTCTTTCTGTCATACATGGTTTGGAGAGACATAAAAACAAAACACTATATTATGTTCTCAAATCCTACTGAAAATGAAAGAAGCTATTCTGAAACACCCGGAACCAATATTTGGGTTTTACAAACAGATTGGTTGTGTTCTGAGTAGTTCCTAACAGGAAGGTATTTTGAAAAGTTCAGTAGATCCATTGACTTCCTTACATGCTAGTTTCATTGACTTAAAATTAAAATTAAAATTGGGCTATTTCCTGGCTCAGAACACAGCTGTTCTCCCCCTGATGGCATAACTAATTCATTTAATAATCCTCAAAACATTCTATAACAACTTATTCCAGCAATTTCCAGTTGTCCATTATTTTTCTAGTTTCTCCTCATAATCATACTTGACTGAGAGAAAATTGGAGGAGAAAATACATACATTATGCATGTGTAGTATATAATGTCTGATCCATGGTGACATTTCCCTTCATTTGTGCAGAGAGACAGAATCATTTTCTCCTGACAACGTCACTCTTGAGTTTTTCTTTCTCTTTCTGCTCACAAAGATATGTTTTATATAATGATCTGACATTGTATGGTACTGAAATTATGTAAGCCATATCAGTGGGGCAGGAAATATCAATCTTATTATAGCAAAATTTGATGCTTTGAAAAACGAATCAAAATTTCAGAAAGAACATTTAAAAGATATCTTAAAAAAATCTCAGACAACTCTAGACAAAACTGCTCTTATGTATAGCAAATAAATGTGAGTTTTATGATTTAATTTTTTTCCTACCTGGCATCCTTCTTTCAGCTTAAAAAAAAAAGAACACAGATTCACTTCAGTAAGCTACTTCCTTGGAGAGGCAAAGAAGTGCAGGTCCTCGTGAAATATTTGGATTACAGTTTGACTGAAGTAATTAACTTCAATTTGGCCTGGACTTTTCCCTCTTAAGTATAATACTAATATGAAAAGATGGATCGTCTCTATCGAAACATTGGGTAACTTTGGTTGATCATAGTCACAAAACTATTTCCTTCACTTCTTTTTAAGTCCTAAGAAAACATGAAGCAGCCAAACATCCTTATTCTTTTGGCTTGATCAGTATGATCGTTTACTAAATAATACATTTTCAAAGGAATTGTGGCTGTTTTGCTCAATACCATTAGTTTTCCCAAGCCCTAAATATAGCGTAATCACCTGAAAATTCTGGGGGCAGGGTCATTTACTGAAGATGTGAACGTTTCCCTCTGGCATCTCAGTGAAACCTCTGTGATCTCAATAAAGACAATTTAATGCAACTGCTCAAAGGAGCAAGGCCAGAACACACAGGTATATAAACTTCATTTTTGCTTTCCTAGAGCCATTTAGCCATGGAAGTTGTAACCCAGTTGAGCAGGACCAGCTAGGAGCCGAAACAAGATAGAGGCAGCAGAGGGTACAGCTGAGCTCAACTAGCGTTTCCACATACAGCCTGCTGGGCGTTTGTACAAAGCAAGTTGCTCATGCCTAACTCTCATCAATAACTCTCTCATATACCAGCAGAAGGGAAACAGCACAGCTCAGGGGTTAGCTAAACGTAATTTGAAGGCACTGATGTTAACAGGTATAAGTTAAACTAATACAATCTCCAATACTTTAATTGCAGGTCAGGATTCAGTAGAGGAAAAGACTCGGCATGATTCTCCCATCCAAGGTTAAGCTCTCAAGGCTGGAAGTGAGGACAAATGTTTGCTGCTGGATTTCAACACTTTTTACAGGGAAACTATTGAAGGGAACAATGTTGTCCTGCAATGCTGATTACTGTAAAACCTATTCTAGATAATAGTGGCACTTACAGTAGTGTTTCACTCCCAGGATGTTGAGTAGGTTATTTGTAAGAGGTGGGAGAGGGCAGAGGTGAGGAATAGCTATGAATACTTCCTTTTAATTTTTGCATTTAATGCAAAATTAGTGCATGCCACATTATATCAGGTATAATCTGCACCTCTCTGCTCTGTATCTCATTGTAAATCTTCTTTCTAGAAGTAGATAAATTAGCAGCAAATAACTCAGAAATGCTCTCTCTCTTCCTTTTTTTTACAAAGTAACCTATTCACTATAGATTTTGCAGTAGCTGGGATGACCTGCAAAATCTACACAACTTGCATCTACAGAGCCAAGTGGGAATTCTCCTCTGTCTTATCCCTAGAGTCCACACAACTCCTGAAGTAAAAACCCACAGAGGAATATTACACCTAACCTGGCAAATTTCTGTTCAAATACCTGTGCTTACTTTTTGCCCTCCTGCACATGCCAGAAGTATGTTTTCAGACATATTTTTTACAAATCACAACTGATTATATTTGTTACAAAACTGTGTAAGAATCAGTCTTCATTTCTCTCGTATTTGATATAGTTCTCCAAAATACAAAAGCTGATCTTACTCAGAACTGATTTTCATGACATTTGACCATTACACTGCTAACACTATTGTTTCACCATATTTTCTTAATGGGAACAAATTGGAAAAATAGCTTCTGCATATGAAAAAAATCTCAGTAATTGCCTGTTGCGCCTGCCTGCAGCACAGTTCATTGTGCTTGCCTGCAGCACAGTTATCTTGCGCCTGCCTGCAGCGCTGTGGGGAATGGATGACTCAGACACCAATATGATGTGTAGTCGACATTTATTATTTGTGCCAAGCTTTCTTATATAGTCTTATCCCTGTGCTGTGTATGCATAGCTTCTACTTGCTAATTAGCTTGCTTTACTTGTGTACACATTCTTCTGTGCTGACTTCCTCCTTCATGCTTTCCCAGCTCCTCTAATCTGTACACCTGCAATCCTCCTTTTCTTCTTTCTCATGGCCTTCTTCTCATGGGAATACTTTGATATTACTGAGGTTGAAGCTAGCCATCTCCTTTTCAGGATCCATGGCCTGCTATGAGCCCCTACAATTCCCCCTTTTTGTTTTTGTCTTACAAAGACTGCCCCCATCATTTGCTGCAGGTCCCTTTGCAGCAAAGAGATGAGACATGACAACATCAGCAGCACAATCACAATAAAACACAAACAAACCTATCTTTACAGTAGATAAAAACCAACCAGAAAGATCCTAATCCTGAAAGAATCTATTCAATCAATCTCAACCATCATCCATTTATAACTGGTATTAATCATTCTCTGTATACATTGTATGACACACAGCATACATATCAAAACATATAAAAACTAATAAACCCAAAAAGGGCATCTCACCCAAGACTATCTTCCAAGAATATTCCATCCATTATAAAACATGTGCTGGTGATGACAGATGAAGTTAGGCTTAGTGTTAGTATTAGTGTTAGTGAAGTTAGCAGGGCCTAAACTGCAGGGCTCTTTTCTTATATTGAATGGAATATTCTCGTCATGCTTTGCCCCTACAAATGAAAAAAAGGAATACCCCCGATAGCAAAGCCAATGGCGTATTGTTTGGTTTTGATATGTAAGCTTACTGCTACAACAACTCGATGTTTTGTCCATGGCCTTGATTCTAGCAATTAACAGCTCTTCGCTGTTCTGTTCACAGCCTTGATTCTAGGTAGTAACTTTCCACCCCTACATTTCCCCCTTTTCTTTCAAACAAAATGGCAACACTTTTATGAATTATTGTCATTATACATCGTAGCAAACAAGGTATCATTGTGCACAATAAAACGATAGTTACAAATGCAGGCATAAGCATCTTAATCAAGCTCAATAGCCAAGGCGATAACGCAAAGAAATTATAGTAAGACATGAAAAGCAACAAAGTTGTTCAGTTACAATAGTTTCAGATGTTCTATGCGTAGGCTCTAAAATTCTTAAATAATCTCGTTTACAAACTAAGCAACATACATGTATTTGCAGTCGACAATTATATTTGTGTTTAACACAACCAGTAGCAATACTATTGAGGACTTCTGGTGCGATGTCTTGTACAGGATTGCTTGCGAAAAATTAAAAATAGTCTTCAGGCGATGTGATTATATCTCTAGTAATATGAGCTTGCCTGAGAGTTGGACATCGTGAAAGCCATAATCTAACCCGATGCTGTTGTCTCTCCTGTGCCTCTCGACATAACCGATTCGTCGAGGCCGCCAGTCTGTTGTATCCAGGGCTTTACTCACTTTGCTGGAATCCAGCAGGGAGAGTCTGTTCCCGTGGAAACACAAGCGTATCCTCTACCCCAGGTTATTAGTTACATTGGACCTTGCCACTCCTTTGTTTGTGGATGAAAAACTTTTACTTGTGGTTTATCTAAATTTTTTTATTCCAGAGATTCTGTAAGACCCCTCATATGTACTAGTGCTGAACCGGCTTTTCCTGTCTTATGACTAGCGTCAGTAAAGACTGTGATAGCCTCCAATGGGAAAGGTGAAATAATTGGCTGTGGTTCGAAAACTAATGAGGTTTTTAACAGTGGATGAGAGGGATAGGTCATCTCAGTTTTTATACCGTAGCCTGTAACAGCTAATGCAAACGATTCAGACGTTTTGATAGCATGAGGGATATTATTCTTAGTTATGGGCACTACCATAGATGTTGGTAAGCAACCAGAAATGTCTACACAGCGATCAATTGCCTTTAATAGGCCCTTCCCAATTAGATCAATCCTAGGTGTGCTTGTAAAGATGAAGGCAACATGACACCTTCGATAGTTGCATGTTGTATTATCCCTCTCCAGCACTGGCCATAATCAAAATTTGGAGTCTAAGACGGCAAAGGCATTTGTCTCCCTGTTGAAGGAGACTAGTTAGCGTGAAGACCCGGGCCGCTGTAAATCAGTTGAGTCGTTTGTGACTGCAGGCTTTACCCATTTTGCAGTTATCCATGTAGGCCCAGAACCTGTAATGACACAAGCATATTCTCGTCCCCATGTTATTAACTGAAATGGACCATTCTTATGAATGTGAAACATATGCAGGACCATTGTCAGTCTTTACCTGTAAGGGAACTCCTAGCATTGTAAAAGCATGTCTAAAATGGCTTTGTACATGTATGGAAGTTTTACCACTGAGTGCTGTCATACAAACTGCCATTCAATTTTCCAAATTCAGAATCGCTCTGTCATAGGAATAGTAATGATTTCAGGTTCTTTTCCACTTAATTCAATAATTCAATTTCTTGTATTTTGAGGGTGATGAGGTAAAAATTGTCATTCTAAAATTTTCAATTTGTCTGCTTCTGGTTCACTTTCAATCCATTGCATTATTATTCCTATAGGTTGAACATCATTGTTAATAATCAAAATCAGTACAGGTTTGTTGTGGTTTGGGATTTTTCCGAGGAATTTTTCTTCCTCTTGCCAATAAAGGGAATTTCAGCAGAAGCGAGGGGGGATGGGGGGAGGATGTTTCCGGGGAAACTGGGACAGAGGTCGTGCCCGGACATCCGTTTTCCTCTCGGACGGCAGTGGCGGCAACGGCAGCGGCAGTCCCTGCATGCGTACGTTTTGCAATCTCTGAAGGAAAGAGCATGGGTCATCTGAATCTTCCACAACTCCTGCAGAACTCACACTAAGTTTCTGTCTCCTTCCCCCGCCCTTCCCTGGTCGCGGGGGAGGGGGGCACGCCTCCCCACGCAGGGCAGCGACTGATCACCATCTCTTAGAGACCTGCATCGCAAGATTATGGTACAGGACTCAATCTATTTTTAAGGCTTTAAGGTTTTAGTTGTCATTAGTGTTGATTCTGTTCTGTATACACATATATTTGTAGCTAAGAACTGTTATCTCTTCTATACAAATTTTTTTTTTAATTAAAGATTTTTAATATCTGATAACATATCTTAGTTTTCATTTAAATTAAAACAGATAATTGGCGCACAACGTGGGGCTGAGAGCAAAGAAGGATAACAGTTCTCGCATCATGATGTTTGTTGTGAGTTTCGAGTCCATATGGACCATGCTGTACTACGTATTTCCTTTCTATTGGTACAGAACTATGCCGAAAAGTCTGGCAGGCTTAATTCATCTGAGTGCAGCGGCCAGTAGAACTCAGATAGCTGTGATCATTATCGAGTTCTTATTTTGAATCTATAGAGTTATGGATTCAGTGTCTAAGAGTTTCATCGGGAATGTGTTCTTAAGTTTGTACTCCTGCAGCAGCCCAAGCTGTTACCTCTGGGGACACAGTGATAATGTTACCTACCCTCAGGAAGGGACACAGGAGACTATTTCATCTCAACCTTTTTTCAGGCAACTTTTAGGTTCGCTACAGCATATTTTGGGACGCTTAACCTCTTGCTAGATGCCAGGGATCTCCTACTTTATATCATACGTTCGGTGCTTTGTCTGCAAGGTTCCATTATGGTCTATCTTGGGTATGAAGCCAGAAACAAGGGTGGTCAGGAATGCAACCAGAAGCAAGGAAAGAAAAAAAAGGAGAGAGTAAGACACCGGATGTTATGATAGCTCAAGATGTGGCTAAACCAGAGGAACAGTCTGAGCCGATGAAAGTTGCCCCTATCCAGAAAAGGAAATACAAGACCAAATCGGTTCGTCCAGTTGATGATGACGGGGAAGCGGAAGCGGGGCCTTCGCATACTGCAGATCCAGAACCAGAGATTGTTACTGAATCGCTCTCATATGACAACCTTCGCAGCTTGCAAAAGGACGTTACTCGACAAGCAGATGAGCCTATCCTGACTTGGATGATCCGAGTTTGGGATCTTATGGGTGACAGTTTGCAACTCGATGGTTCTGAAGCCAAGTATTTGAAGGCTCTGGCTCGAGACGCAGGTATTGAACAGGCATTTGTGAGGGAATCAAGACCCCTTTCATTCTGGGCACGAGTTCTAGGCAGTGTGAGAGAGAGGTTTCCTCACAAAGATATCCTGCAGGCACATCATCTTAAGACACCTTGGAAGACGCGATTGTACGCCTGAGGGAAATGGCACTGCTAGAAATACTTTATGGAAGAGATGGGCAACCCCTCAGCAACCCAGACAAGGTTAGATGCACACCAGAAATGTGGTGGAAGCTTTCCTGCGGTGCACCAGGTGCATTCTCCCATTATGTGACGTCCATGTATTCGGAGGCAGACCAAGATTTGGTGGGTGTCGCAGCAGGTAAACTCAGGACATATGCAAAAATGGTCCATGGCCCGATGCAGGAACGTATCGCTGCGGTAGAAACAGCACTTGAGAGGATGGATAAGAAAATACATGACAAGATGGACAAGCAGCAAAAGGAGATCATGGAAACTCTTCCAAATCTTTAAGTGGCACCAGTGCGAATCAAAGCCTCTGGGTCCAGAGCAGGACACCTCCCAGCTAGGAGAAGAGGACAGGATTCATGGACTGATTTATGGTATTTCTTGGTCGATCATGGAGAAGATATGAGACGGTGGGACAGGAAACCTACCCATGCCCTGGCAGCCTGGGTACAAGAATTGAAGGAGAATGAGAAAAAAAAATCGGCGAATATAAGTGCAGTGTCAATCTCCCAAGGATCTGACCCACTAGAGGGAACCTCCAAAATGTACCCATCACTAACAAGTTGCTGTCACTGTAACGGATGTTAGAGGGGCCCTGGCTCTGGCCAGGTAGAGGCACGGGACAACCGTGTCTATTGGACTATGTGGATCCGGTGGCCTGGCACATCAGACCCACAAAAATACGAGGCTTTAGTTGACACTGACGCTCAATGTACGTTAACACCATCAGGACATGTGGGCCTGGAAACTGTTGCCATTTCTGGGGTGACTGGGGGATCTCAAGAGGTGACTGTGTTGGAAGCTGAAGTGAGCTTGACCGGGAAAGACTGGCAAAAACACCCCATTGTTACTGGTCCGGCCGCCCCATGTATCCTGGGAATTGACTACCTCAGAAATGGTTATTTCAAGGATCCCAAGGGACATAGATGGGCTTTTGGAATAGCTGCTGTAGAGACAGAAGAGATTACACACTTAAAGTCATTGCCGGGTCTCTCAGAGAATCCCTCTGCTGTCGGATTGTTGAAGGTTGAGGAACAACGGGTGCCAATTGCCACCACAACAGTGCATCATCGACCAAACAAACCGTGACTTTGTGATCCCCATCCATAAGATGATTTGAGAACTGGAGAGACAAGGGGTGATCAGTAAGACTCACTCACCCTTCAATAGCCCCATTTGGCCTGTGCGTAAGTCTGAGGGAGAATGGAGATTAGCTGTGGACTATCGTGGCTTGAATGAGGTTACCCCACCGTTGAGCACCGCTGTGCCAGACATGTTGGAACTCCAGTATGAACTGGAATCCAAGGCAGCGAAGTGGTACGCCACGATTGACATTGCTAATGCATTCTTCTCCATTCCCCTAGCTGTAGAGTGCAGGCCACAGTTCGCCTTCACCTGGAGGGGCGTGCAATACACCTGGAACCGATTGCCCCAGGGGTGGAAACATAGTCCCACCATCTGTCATGGACTGATTCAAGAAGCACTAGAGAAGGGCGAGGCTCCAGAACAGCTGCAGTACATTGATGACATCATCGTGTGGGGGGACACAGCAGAAGAGGTTTTTGAGAAAGGAACGAAAATCATTCAGATTCTCTTGGAAGCTGGTATTTCTATCAAACAGAGTAAAGTTAAGGGACCTGCCCAGGAAATCCAGTTCCTGGGGGTGAAAGGGCATGACAGACATCGCCAGATTCCAACAGAATTTATCAACAAGATCACAGCAATGTCCCCACCAACCAGGAAGAAGGAAATACAAGCATTCTTGGGTGCCATAGGTTTCTGGAGGATGCATATCCCAGAATATAGTGAGATCGTAAGCCCTCTCTACTTGGTAACCCATAAGAAGAATGATTTCCACTGGGGCCCTGAACAACAGCAAGCTTTGAGTAGATTAAGCGGGAGATTGCTCATGCTGTAGCCCTTGGACCAGTCGGGTCAGGACCAGATGTGAAGAATGTGCTCTACTCTTCAGCTGGGAATAATGGTCTTTCATGGAGTCTTTGGCAGAAAATTCCTGGTGAGGCTCGAGGCCGACCACTTGGATTCTGGAGTCGAGGCTACAGGGGATCTGAAGCCAAATACACCCCAACAGAGAAAGAAATCCTAGCTGCTTATGAAGGAGTTCAAGCTGCCTCAGAGGTAATTGGAACAGAAACTCAGCTCCTCCTAGCATCCCGATTACCAGTGCTAAGGTGGATGTTCAGTGGACAGACAGCCCCAACACATCATGCCACTGATGCTACCTGGAGCAAATGGGCTGCTCTGATCACACAATGTGCCCGTATTAGAAAACCAAATCGCCCTGGGATCCTGGAGAATAACACAAACTGGCCTGAAGGTGAGAACTTTGGTTTAGCAGATGAAGAGGAAGAAGAACAGGTAACACAATTTAAAAGATTCTAATGACTGACATAAGTTTTGTTTAACAGTTTCCAGGTTCCCTTTTCCAGCTATTAAAATATCACCCATGTAATGATACACCAAAAGTTGTGGACATCTAATTCTAAAAGGTCTTAAAGCTTTATCTACACAAATTTGACACATAGTCCGGACCATTATTTGTTATTAGAGTTGCAGAAACCCCTCATGTTGCAAACGAAATTACTAAATTGCGTTGGATCTTTCGTGTTCGTTCCCGCTCTGTGCTGGAGCACAGGTGCTGCTGTCCCAGTAACACCAGCGCCGCTCTCCATCAATCCTGTTAAAACACCCTTGGTGTGCAAACGGCTGTGAATGAATTCCCATTTCAAAGAGGGACGATTGAACTCCTGGAGGAACAAGGTGAACTGTAGGGGTTAATAAGGCTGCTGTGCCTGAGACGGGCGGAGCTGCTCCCGCGCTGCCCGCCGTTCAGGCGCGCGATTCCCTCGCTGCGGGGGTGGAGCGGGGGAGGGGGCGTGGAGCGGGGACAGAACTCGCTGTGCCCGGGCCGGGCTGCGATTCTCAGGTGTCTGTGTGAAAATCAGCACCGCCAAACAAGGGGATGCAATAGCGTCTCTATCAGATGGTTCGCTTTTTCCCTGTCGAATGGATGTAAAAGACCGGCTGTTTGCCCGTTTCGGGTAAAGTTAACAGTGCTCAGGGCGCCATTCCTCCTGTTTCTCTTAAAAGGTCCGGCAACAGCCTCGATTGTGCTTGTGGGTCGGAAAACAGTGCCCGTGTAATGATCTGTTCCTACCCCAAATAACGGGTCTTCTTGTGGGCGTCCTAAATTTTCTACTGCCTTCACTTCTGCAAATTCCATAAACTTATTTCTCCATAACAATTTTTGTGGGGGGGTTTAAAATCATTGATGCTAACTGCTGACAATCATACGGAGTAACCAAGTGTCCACATAATACATTTTCCAACAATGTTTGCGAGAAAGATGAATGCAAGCCATCCTGTTTAACAGCTTTCCTGACTTCCTTTACTAACTTCCAGTCAAAGTCTTGATATTGTGGTGGTTGATTCGGTTGTAGAATAATGGGAAATTCTAAATCCACCTTTTCTCCTTCCTTAAGTGCATCTAATTTTATCTTTGTCCATCTGTTTCTAATATTGTCCCCTTCGTTATCACCTAAGGTTTTAACCTTTTGTTCTTTTTTCTTCATCGCTGCTGCTATCGCTTTCACTTTCGGTTTTGCATTGAATACATGTAACTTTTTTTTTTTTTTTGGTTGCTTAAAACTTTTATACGATATCATTGTAGCACATTCAAATTCCTGCTCAGACAAGGACTGATCTTCCTCATTACTAACATCTGTCTGAGTACCCTCTAAGATAAAACCTTCTTCTGTAGGCACCAATGCCTTTTCATAAATTACCCCTGACAAACGCTGTTCGGGGGGGTAGTATAACCATTCAAGAGACTACTTTGTGTGGCTTGGGCTACTTGTTCTTCAACCCGTGAATCTTTTAAAGTCTCATGAATCAATCGCCATGTTGTTAGAATTCGCATAGCATTTACACCTCCTTCTGAAGCCTTTTCAAAAAGCAAATCTCCTGCTTCTCTCCAAAATGAGATATCAAAAACACGCGGAGATTCCGTGGGCATTCCATTACTTTTAAGCCAGGCTGATAATAACTCTAGAGCTCGTTCTTCATATTTAATTCTTCTTTTCTTTAGCATATGCTTTATCATCTTAACTTCTTCTTCCTCTGATACTGACACCTTAATTCCTATTCGTGCTAATTTTAATAAGCACTTTAAAGCTGCATTTTCTTGTACGGATACCATATATATCATTATTTGGTGCTGGTTACATGTAAGCGCTTACGATTTTCCTGCCTCTTTTGGGCAGCCTTGCCTCTTTGGGCTTGCCTCTTTTGGGCAACCTGGCGCACCCGTCGACTGTCCTGCACGAACCCATCAGATGTCCCGCACCGATTGGTGTACCACCAGCCAGCACCCTTCCTGCGTTTCTTTTTTAAAGTAAAAAGAAGCTTCTTACCAAAGCGATAATGCAGAGGCTCTCAGGTGGCTCGAACTTCTTCAAGTCGGCTAAGCTTCTCTACTTATTCGAGTTGCCTAAGATCATGTTGCCCGCATTCTCCACCAATTGTTGCGCCTGCATACAGCGCAGTTTGTTGTGCCTGCCTGCAGCACAGTTATCTTGCGCCTGCCTGCAGCGCTGTGGGGAATGGACGACTCAGACACCAATATGATGTGCAGTCGACATTTATTATTTGTGCCAAGTTTTCTTTATAGTCTTATCCGCGCGCTGTGTATGCATAGCTTCTACTTGCTAATTAGCTTGCTTTACTTGTGTACACATTCTTCTGTGCTGACTTCCTCCCTCATGCTTTCCCAGCTCCTCTAATCTGTACACCTGCAATCCTCCTTTTCTTCTTTCTCATGGCCTTCTTCTCATGGGAATACTTTGATATTACTGAGGTTGAAGCTAGCCGTCTCCTTTTCAGGATCCATGGCCTGCTATGAGCCCCTACAATTACCATCACTCATTTTTTTTCTTTTTCATTTTATTTTTTAAAACACTCCTTGGAGACTCAGAAAAGATTGAAGAAAAAAGTACTTAAGAATTCAAGTATAGTAAAAGATGAAAAATTATTACATTTATATAATAATCTTATGTGCTATATTTAAAAGGAAAACCTGTGATATATATTTCATAGAACAGTACTAACAACTCATATTTCTTGCCTTCTGTGAAATTTCTACATGAAAATTCATCCCTTTGTGTCATTAAAAGTGTCATTGCATTAAAAAGAATACTAGCCATAGAAAATACCCATTTGAAGGCACAACCTCAGGTTCACTGTCTTTGAGAAGAACTTTATATATTATATGGATATTCTTCTGGAGAATTAGCTTAAAAATGCTATATTGCCATTTTGTGACAGTACGACTGGAAGTGATCAGACAGAGTAGAGGTGAACCTCTTGTTATCATGTCTGATTGTAAAAATTCTAGGGCAGTATAAGATCCCCATAGCTTCTCTGGGAAGAGGATTCAATTTGTAATGAACATGTTTAGAGAGGTAAAGATCATAGTATTCATTCTAGGTCTCCAGCATCTTTAAAAGTTCCTGAAAAATTCTAACTCAAATCAACATTGTTAGAAATTGTACCCAACTGAGTATCTTTAAAGATCAGAGTTAGAGTAACAACAAGAGACTTTCTTCTAATGATCTCACAGTACTGAATTTAATTATGGTTAACATAAGCCCCATATAACCTCCTGAGAGTGAAAAGGACATCGTCCTCATTTTACAAAAGCATAAACTTCAGCACAGAGAGCTTATGAGAGATACAAAAAAAACATGGAGCAAAGTTAATGAAAGAAAAATTGCAAGCTTTAAGCACTGTGCCAATGCCACCCTTCTGCTTTATGAAGGGCGATTTCATAATCTTATTTTTTTGTGGTTTAGGAATAGTCCCTCTTCAGTCACTCTTGGAAAGAGTCACTTAAATAAGTGTGAAAACTGAGTCACTAGAGAAACAAATTAACCACACAAAAAGAATTCTCAGATGTACAAATTAAGCAAACTAAAAACTGCAATGAGCAGAGGAAAGCAAGACGCGTATTCAATGTGAATCATAAGCAAGCTTCCAATTTATTGATGTGACATAGCTTCTTTTATGCTCCTTTGCTTTAATTATGCACATGTGTTATAACATAATTGGCTACCTTTACTTTAATTATGCATTCGTATTATAACATTACTGGCTACTGGTGACTTCATCTCCCGACCGTAGTTTGTCTCCCGGCCGCAGTTAGTTAGTTTCCCGGCCGCAGTTTGTTTCCAGGCCGCTTATCCTTTCCATGCTGGCTCGTTACCAGGAATGTTGCTTACTACTTGCTCAAGGTTATCGTAATCTTCATGGGCCTCCTGCATAGCTCACTTATGCTAACCTAGCTCGCTTATGCTAACGGAGGCCTAGGCACACCAGCTCAGGCTTAACGCTGTTACATGCTGCAAACTAACTCGTCCAGGGACCCATGTCCCTGTTCCTTGAGCCATTCCCCAACAAAAAACTAGACTAACTTTCTCTTAATCCTCTGTGCAGTGATATTCCTAAAACAGATGATGAAAATATTCTAGGCAAGAAATTATCTAATTGAGAATGCCCATGAAAAGAAAGTATTGTTTGGAGCAAGGAGAGGTAAAGGTTGACCCTTTGTACCTGTCAGTGTCTCTCACCACATCTTTGATACATCAGATATCCATTACAGATATTGTAAATGAAAGGTAGGTTCAACAGCCTGGAAAAGTGTACTTAGGTGTCAGTTCATAATATTGACAGCAATGCACATTTTTAAATGCATTTTCCCAAACAATTGAAAACAATAAAATTGGATGGTATGAATTCGATATAGAAAAAAAACCCAACATATCTGCATATCTGAGAACTTCAGCTAGGCAAGTGATTAGGGAAGCAGGACACTGGGGATCTGTCTGTAATTCCATCCCCATGTAGAAACTGTATGTTTTTTTCTGCCAGACTTTACAACAAGAGATACTGCTTTCCACTGTGTTCCTTATGTGCTTCAGCTAAAGTGGTGTCTGAGCTGCCTGCACTGCAACATTCTACTAAATCCAGTGCCTGGAGATTGCTATCCTGGATTCTATTAGCCAGTCACAGATCAACAAATACCTCCTCATAGACTGCAGTGGAATTACTAGGATGAGAGAGAGAGAGACGCTTCCTGGCTATGTCTGTAGCCACTTTCCTGAAAAGCTCAGTGCCAAATTCTGAAGGGGAAAGAGACAGAAGGACAGGACAGGATGGGACATGACAGGACAGACAGGACTGCCAGCCCTACCTTGGACAGCTCCTCAGCGTCACTCCTGCCTGCAAAAATGGGACAGTGTCGCACTGGCAGCGATGACCTTGCTATGGGGACGGCATGACAGGGAAAAGCATAGAAGTGGAGCACTGTGGAGAAAGGGGTCGGGATCTTGGAAATAGACATGGCAAAGGTAAACAAAAGAGGGTGAGAAGATTAAAATGGAAGAGCTGGACAAGAGAAAAGGGTAAGGAAGGCTAAGAAAAAAAAGGGATGTAGAAAACAGAGTGATAGAACTGGAACTGTGAAATTGCAAGGGAAATGGAGAAACTATAAGGAAAAGACATGAACAAAAAATGCTCAAGTATCTGGAGAGCATAAAATAAATGGAAAATATACAAAAATGTGTAGCAAAACCATACAGAAATGTGTAGTCCATATTATGAGCAGTAATACCTCCTTCTGGAACATCACATCCTTCATCAAATCTCCAAACTTACATCTATATCCCAAGACAAATCAATATTCACTGGTTCAGCTACCAATTTATTAACAGATTAATGGGTACACTTTGAATCCTTGGAAAATGTTAATACTTTCTGTCCTCTTAACAGTGGTCATAATCTTGACACCACAGTGTTTATAAATGTAGCATTTTAACCTGCTTAATTAAGATGATAGGTACAGTCATTGCTTTTAATTTTGCTTTTGCAGCATAAATAAACTAACTGATCATATCTAAGAGACATAAACTATTTCTATATGGTATCTAAGGTGGTGATATGGTTCATCTGCATATTCATCAAGTGGCATGCATGTAAATAAGAAAGTTTTGCTGATTACTTGCCCTACTTCTACTGCAGCGAAACCATCAAGTTCTAACAGCAGGTCAGACTATCTGAACGCAGTTCCAATGTGAATGAAAGGAAACATTCTCACACTCTTCCTTAATTGTTATCAATTAAGTGTAGAATTTTACATCAAAATGGTAACCTTTTCTGTTGCCAACGTGGTGTATTAGATGCGGAATAATATTAGAAATAAATTATTGCCATCAGAAAGACAGATAAGCCCACTGAAAGAACAGTCAAATTAAGTATTAAGCAGTAACAAAAATATCACCTCCTTTATATATTTTTCCTCTTTTTAGACATGTAATTTGTCATTGGTGACAGTTTTCTATTTATCATTAGAATTTGTTTATGGAAAGCATTCTGCCAGGGCAGGCAAATCATAGTACTGGAAAACACATGAAAATTACATTCTACCAAATAAGTGCCGATATTGATGTTCTGTTATCAAAGCCTTTTAAATCCCAGACAAATAAATCCCTCGATCAACAAAAATGGACTCTTGGGAAAGATGAAAAAATCTACACTATTGTATACTTGGATTAATTTGGAATTAAGAAAACATTTGCAAGGCTTTTACTTCTTTCAAAATAAAAGTGCTGGCTTTTTAATTTGAGTTAGATTAAAGATATAAATAATTCTATTTCAGTGCAGTTCAGGGGTACTGCTGAAAGGTGGACAGGGTGACATCCATTTGTCCACAGTGGGAAAAGAGATTTTAAACAATTTCGGGTAATAAGCTGCATATTAATTTGAGATCTCAGTATGAAAAATGCTGTGGGCTTTTAAAAGTAATATTTCAAAGAAGAAACACCTTGCTTTTCATGGATTTACAAGTGTTTGGATGAAACAACTTTTTCAGCTCAATAACAGTTTTTACCAAAGCAAATCAATGATTTGTTGCCCCAGGCAATGCATAGCTCCTTACTTCACAGTTAACTGACAGCTGACTTATCCAGTTGAAAGGTCTGTCTGTCCATGGAAGCCATTTTCTTATTTTCTTCCATTTCAAAAGGAGCTTCTCCACTCTCATAGATCTCACCAACTAATTCATAAAGCCTCCTCTCAGCTTAGAACTCCTTGGGAGTGGTAGCTGAAATTTGCTGGGCTATGCAGCATCTCCCCTCTCAAATCAATTCAGATGATCTTTCCTTCGTATTGGTCCTCCTTCCACTGCTAATGCCATGTGTATGCTGAAATGTACTTCCTGTAGAGGTTTGAGGTTTTTTCCTATATGCTGAAATGAGTGCATCCTGTACTCCTCTGTGGTAAAACCTCTTGATATCAAGAGGCATTAAGTCCAAGTTTCAAAATTGCTTACTGCACTCAAGGCCTACTAAACAGAATGGGAGTTCAGGTATAATAGAAGGGACAAGCTCACATGGTGCAGGATGAAGTGTTCAGCAGGCCTGTCAGGGTAGGTGAGGCATTCATTTATTCACATTCATCAAAGAAGTTGCCTCATTTTTACTCCCACTACTGATTCTATGATTCCATGACAATAAAGGAAGTAATGGATGAATTTCCTGAAAATAAAGAATTCTTATGGTTTTAAGGGGTCATAATTTACTTGGAGAAATTGAGGGTTTTTTTAGAAAATACTGCAGGACAAGATTTTGCAACTGAAAGCATTCAGAAAAGCAACATCTCTGCTATGCTCTATCTGAAGAACTTTCAGCATTCTTCATCTCTTCATCTAGTGGGTTTTAGTGACACACTGCAGAACATTCCTGAATGTAGACACTGCTCTTGTTTGTCCTTTGATTGTGTACAACTGCATTTAATTTAATTTCCATTTGAGATAGAGTTTGGTAGGAATAGAACTAAGGCTTCCTGCTTTCCTGTCTGTTCCCATTTGGATACAATTATACCAATGCTGACAGGAGAGCCTCTGCTGAGCCACCTTCAAATGTCCAAGTCAGAAAAGATTTTTTTCTGAGGTTTTGAGGTTGTAGAGACATTTTTAGCTATTCTACTAGATGAAGAAACAGTAAGTCAAAGTGATTCAATTTAACATTGAACTATTTTGTAATTGTCAGACCACAGAGAACTTGGAAAAGTTGACTTATTCAGAGTTGGGTATTAAAATATCTAAGCTGCTAAACTTCAGCTATGAAACAAACAAGGTGTAAGTTTCAATCCAATCTGAATGACTAAGTCATTGAAGAATTTATGAATAAAAAATCAATTAAAAGGGCTATAATACGCACAGATTGGGACCTTGGAAAAATGTGGAAAACATCACAATTTACGTTACTGAATTATTAAAGCACAAATGGATTTTTTTACAGAATTATTAAATTTATTAAAGTTGAATTATTTAAAACTATTGAGAGACTTGAGTTCACCCAGAAAAAAAATATTTCTAAGTTCAGAGTAGGAATTCTGCTTTTGTCTTTGTCTTCAGAGCTCCTTGTCTCAATTAAACAAAATAAAATCCTGCAAGCAAATCCATGTATCCAAGTCAGGCTACAGGCAGAAGCCAATGTGCTATACTTGAGATGCAGAAAAAATAAACAAATTAATGTAGGTTTGTATTACATATTTGCACATAATTATTTAAAACTATGCACATATTGCACTGCAAGGAGGCAAGCAAGTCAGTAGATACTTTATAATGCATTAATTATGCATCGGGTAAGTTTTATTCTCTTAGAGCTCAAATATGGGATGTGAAAGGTGATGACTTCGACCTGTGGGTTTTTTCATGCAAATACATAGTACAGCAAATCTTCTGGCAGTATGTATCTGTAACTGTGTCTGCAATTACATAGTATTTTCTTTCCATACAAATCAAACTGTTTACTGTTATTCCAGAAAGAATAGATGCTAACATCAACAGAATCAGCACTCAATCCTTCCACTTAGGCCAAGTTTACAATGCCATGAAATTATGCTGGTCCCATGTAATCAATGCAGGAGTTATATTCAGTACATACTTCTACAAAATCAAAGATGAAGACTAATCTCAAGTTATCTGAGCAAAGGTTTTTTCCCTCATTTGAGGTCTTCTCTGATTACACAGAAGCTGTAAAGATGTCAGATCTCCCTCTGGAGATGTGTCTATAGGATGATAGACTCACTGCAGGGATAGAAGGCCAGCAGGAGAACTCTCCACTAGCCAGCTCACAAGGCAGAGGCCTGCAGAAGTTACGGTTACCACAGCACTTAAAGTATTTGGCACTCCTGAATGCTTCCACAGGGCATTGTTTGCAGGCAACAAAGTTAACATATACTTGGGCTGCTTCAGTTTATCTTAGACAACACTTTGAGCTCTAATCTCCCCAGATTTTATATGTAGCCATTTTCTTTCTAGACTGAGTCAAATTCAGGAAAAGCCGGGTGCTAAGTGGAAGAACATGAAGCTAAAAGCCTTCATTAAGACATCAGATATGTCTAATTCCCTGCTCTTCCACATTTCTTTTTATCCTACCATTGACGTTCTGCAAACATAACAAGCTGTTGCAGGACAGTTATCTGGGGACTGCATCTGGGACTATCAGCAATAACTGCCTACTCCCAAATGCCATCTGAAAAACCTGCAGATTTTTGTAAGTATGTACCAGAAGACAGACTGAATTTAGATGTAGAACAGACAACTTGGAAATTATATATCCTAATATGCATATGCTCCCAAATGTTTAGAAATATCTATTTATTAAAGCAGTCAATTTACTTAAAGGAATTAATTATCAGTAATTGGAATTTTTTTTTAAAAAAAATCAAGTTATTGAATGAGTACAACCATAGAAAATGCCACCCATTTAACTCTCAGGCACATATTGTACAGGCACGCCTCTAAGCAGAATACAGCTCACATCACTCAAGTTACAAACAAGCATATCCATTTTTCCTGCAAGTTACATCTAACAGTGACAATCCCCAAAACTCAATAAAAAGTCATAATGGTTTAATACGTTTAAGATATTCCAGTCAGGGAAAATGAAGAATTGCACCAAGATAATCACCCCCTCACATGATGGATATCTCCTCATTATTACTGTTGCTATTACGTATGATAATTTTCTTTTCGTTATTAAGCTAATTCATTCAGTCTTTGTTTTATTATTCTTAGGTTTTGGCATAGGAAGAAATGGAAGCTTGGTTCAAGCGATTTAAGGCACTGCCAAGACTCAGAAGATACTAATTCAGCTTGCAGCTTCACTTCAGGCAAATTGCCATGGCACGGCTTACAAAATGTGATTGTGTAACTATGTAGAGGAAAGTGTCACTTTTTTACTTTAAGAGTCTTAAAGATAGTTTTATTTTACAGTGCAACAAAGTTTCATAACTAGGATAATGTATTCCTGTTCTCCAAGTGAAAAGCCATAAAGATAAGTTTTCTGTCAATATCACTGAATCCATACTGTGCTCTTACTAATCTAACTATAGCAGGTATGTCTAATCAAAGAGTAACAAAGCTAAGGTCTTGTAGAGGCTTTTGTCTTTCATATTTAATTTCCTCAGTTACAAAATAGGGATACTTTAAGGATAAATATCTTAAATTATGAGGTAGTCATTTACAATGATAAGCTAAATCAGTATTTTATATGAATAATCATAATAACCCCAATACTGAATATGAAACACCAGAGTTGTCTGCTTACCCAGACTGAAAGCAAACCCAGTGTACTTCCAGTTGACTTCAGTAGGCTGACACTAATCACTATATTGCAGAGAATTTCAACCCTCCATTATTGTAAGCTATATAGTATTTCCAGTGAAGCCACATTTTAGGCAAGAATAAACAAACTGTACATGTGTGTTCTGAGCTCATGTGCTTCTCTGCAGAAGCATAATTCTACAAGGGCAAATTTACAAATGGGAATAGACAGCAAAGCTTGATATTGGCTTGTCCACCCTGGGAATGTTCAGATCAACAAAAGGACATTTTGACTCACTTTAAGGAAATCCCAAAGTCAAACTCATGGATCCAAATTGCTTCCTCTAGAACCTGTTTGACTAAAACAATGTCACACAGTGAACTGGTTCAAAACAAATGCATTTGAATTTGCATAATTTTGAATGCCTATCAATCACTCCACTTTTTGTCCTCTACATATACAAAGTATTAATGTTTTTTTCCAACACTAATGGAAACTCGTTCCTACCTGTCCAGTGTTATTTCGCTAACTATATGGAGGTCCTTTATGTAAAAAGGCCTCATTTGTTGCTTTTCCCTGAAATATTTGAAATAATAGATAATTTGAATAATAAAGAGGGGAAAAAAGCTCAATTAATATTCATAACTATATCTTGAAAACCACATTCCTTTCAGTTTCAAAGGTAGGAGCATCTGTATTATAAAAATTGAAGTTGAGGAAAATACAGGCTTACAGTGTTTGGAAAAAAAAAATATGAATAGATGCAACACCTTGTCTTAGTTTGCATGAAAAAAAACCCCAACCAAAATATGCTTAAGTGATTTTAATCAGAGATTGTGCAGAATAGATAACAGTTCTTTGCTACAAGTGTATGTGTGCACAGAACAAAGTCAACAACAAGTGTGATTGAGATCTTAATATGGATTGAGTCCTGTACCTGAGCTCTGGTGGTGCTGGTTGCTTTAAGCTGCAGCTCCGTTCCGGGCAGCCCTGGGGTGGGTCGCACAACTTCTCCTAAGCCACAGCTCCCCTCCGGGCAGCCTCCTCCTCTGTGTTGATCCAGATGGCTATTGATCACACTCACACACACAGAGAGAGAAAGGAAAATAAAGGTGGAGAGATAGAGAATACAGCAATGCAAGCAGATATAGCAAAGCATGACTATTCTCTATGCAGCAAGATGGTGAAAAGGGAGGAGAATGGAAAATAGCCAGCGAAAGGAATGTCTGGGCAAAAGTGATACAACCTCTGCCCCAGTCTCCCCAGAAACAGTCCCTTCCCCCCCCCCCCGCTGCCAGGAAAGGAAGAAAAAAATCCCTGAAAAAGAACCTGATACTATAACATTATCGACTCCAAATTTTTTCTTCCATGTCCACATCTCATATCAAACTTAAAATTATAACCATGTTTATAAATCATCCAAAGATAAGGTCCCCTTGAGGTATACATAATTTTTCTCCATCCTCTTGCATCACCCACCAAGTGCAACCAGATCCTTGAGCAAAGACAATCCCACGAACGGGCTTGCCTTTGCTTGAGATAGGCTTAACCCAGACGGCTTTCCCTAACATACCTCTCAGATGTATCACAGGGACTTTATCTCCATCTACAGTATGAAGAAATTCTGATTGGGCAGGGCTGGCTTCATTGACAGAGCCTCTAGTGTTGACCAGGCATGTAGCTTTTGCTAGATGCTGATCCCAGTGTTTGGAAGTCCCTCCACCTAACACCTTCAAAGTGGTTTTTAACAATCCATTGCACCGTTCAACCTTCCCAGCAGCTGGTGCGTGGTAGGGGATATGGTATATCCACTCAATGCCGTGCTCTTTTGCCCAGGTGGCAACTAAATTGTTCGTAAAATGAGTTCCATTATCTGACTCAATCTGCTCTGGAGTGCCATGTTGCCACAAGACTTGCTTTTCCAGACCAAGAATGGTGTTCCAAGCAGTGGCGTGAGGCACTGGGTATGTCTCCAACCACCCAGGTAGTTGCTTCCACCATGGTGAGCACATAGCGCTTACCTTGGCAGGTCTGCGGCAGGGTGATATAATCAACCTGCCAGGCCTCTCCATATATATACTTATATGAGCACCCACCATACCATAAGGGTTTAATTCTCTTAGCCTGTTTGATGACAGCACATGTCTCACAATCATGCATAACCTGGGAGATAATGTCCATGGTTAAATCCACCCCTCGGTGTCATACCCAGATGGCCTGAGGCATCATGGGCCCATCGAGCCAGGAACAGTTCTCCTTTATGCTGCCAATCCAGATCTATCTGTGACACCTTGACTTGTGCAGCTCGGTCTGCCTGTTTGTTGTTGCCATGTTCCTTGTTGGCTCGATACTTGGGCAAGTGTGCATCCACATGGCGGAATTTCATGACCAGCTTCTCCGCTCGGGCGGCGATATCTTGCCATATATCCGCAGCCCAGATGGGTTTCCCTCTACGTTTCCAATTGGCTTTCTTCCATCGGTCTAACCATCCCCACAGTGCATTTCCCACCATCCATGACTCAGTGTAGAGGTAAAGCCTTGGCCACTTCTCTCGTTCAGCAATGTCCAGAGCCAGTTGGACAGCTTTAAGCTCCGCAAATTGACTTGACCTTCCTTCGCCCTCAATAGCTTCCGCAACTTGTTGTGTGGGGCTCCACATGGCCGCTTTCCATTTTTGATTTGTCCCTAAAATGCAACAGGAACCATCAGTGAAAAGGGCGTAGCGTATTTCTTCTTTTGGCAATTGATTGTACGGTGCAGCTTCCTCTGCATGTGTTACCTGTTCCTCTTCCTCTGCTAAACCAAAGTTCTCACCTTCAGGCCAGTTCATAATAATGTCCAGGATTCCAGGGTGATTTAGTTTTCCCATACGGGCGCGTTGTGTGATCAGAGCAGCCCATTTGCTCCAGGTAGCATCAGTAGCATGATGTGTTGGGGCTGTCTGTCCACTGAACATCCACCTTAGCACTGGTAATCGGGATGCTAGGAGGAGGTGAGTTTCTGTTCCAATTACCTCTGAGGCAGCTTGAACTCCTTCATAAGCAGCTAGGATTTCTTTCTCTGTTGGGGTGTATTTGGCTTCAGATCCCCTGTAGCCTCAACTCCAGAATCCTAGCGGCCGGCCTCAAGCCTCGCCAGGCATTTTCTGCCAAAGACTCCATGACAGACCATTATTCCCAACTGCAGAGTAGAGCATATTCTTCACGTCTGGTCCTGCCTGCCCTGACCGGTCCAAGGGCTACAGCATGAGCAATCTCCCGCTTAATCTACTCAAAGCTTGCTGTTGTTCAGGGCCCCAGTGGAAATCATTCTTCTTATGGGTTACCAAGTAGAGAGGGCTTACGATCTCACTATATTCTGGGATATGCATTCTCCAGAAACCAATGGCACCCAGAAAGGCTTGCGTTTCCTTCTTGCTGGTCGGCGGAGACATTGCTGTAATCTTATCAATAACTTCTGTTGGAATTTGGCAACGTCCGTCTTGCCACTTCACCCCCAGAAACTGGATTTCCTGGGCAGGCCCCTTAACTTTACTCCGTTTGATAGCAAAACCAGCTTCCAAGAGAATCTGAATGATTTTCTTCTTTTCTTTGAGAAATCAAAAACCTCTCTAGTTGTGTCCCCCCACATGATGATGTCATCGATTTATTGCAGATGTTCTGGAGCCTCACCCTGTTGGAAACTGGCTCAGAGAGCAAGGACACGGGTCTTTAGAGGAGCTGTGCAAGGCAGGGTCAGAAGATTATACGGCCGTGTAGGCCAGGGATAGAACTTGTCAAGGCAGCATAACTTGGCAAGTCGGCAAGGACAGTCTGTCCTTGAGAAGGAGATAAACAACTAAAGAGGAGTTGAAATCTGGGTGTAAGAAGAAGTAACATAGAAGCTGTAGCCGCAAGTAGGAGGAGTATGTTAATGTTACCTTTAGAGCTTGGCCAATAAGATAATGACTAGTAGGCATAATTAACTGATTGTGTATATAAGTGATGGTTTGGAGCAATAAAGTTGAAGCTTGCTTTATCACTCATATTGAGTCGACTGCCTGATTCCCCACGCTGATCTGTTAAAGGGTTACTCTTGGACTCGGCAGAGGGGTCCTCTCCGCAAAATGGCGCCCGAACAAGGAACCCTTTCTCAGTGTGCAGAGAGGACAAGCACCGGTGTTGCAGCAGCCGGAGGGTGAGCATTCACCTAGACCGACCAAACGGGGTCTGCATTGTCCGGAGAGCTACCAACACGGAGATACGCAGTCGTGGAAGGACACGGAAGCTGCCCATCAGCATGGAGAGACGCGGCGCGGAGAGACGCGGCGCGAATAGACGAGGAGATAAAGGCCAGAGTTGAACATGGATAAAGAGGTAGCTCTCAGTTTATTGCAACGCTTTTTACAGAAGCAGGGAGTTAATGGAGTTAAGCATGTATCGGGGCTAATAGCCTTTGGGACTGCACAAGGGTTTTTTCTGAAACCTAACTCTTATTTTCAAGAAAGTGAATGGAGAGCGTTTGGAGACCAATTATGGGACTTGGTCATAGATGACGATAAGACTGCTAAAAAACTAACGAAGCTGTGGCGAGCAGTTATCAATTGTTTAAAAAGATAAAAACTAGAGCAGAATATGGCAGCCGTGGCGATGCAGGAGTTAGAGGGTCAAGCACAGAAAAAGGAGGGACTTATCACAATAGGAGTGGATTATGTGCCGATTCCACCTAGGGGGAACCCGGTACCCGTGGGGAATAGGGTACCCCCAGTTGAAGAAAGAGAACCAGAAGAATTTAGAGATGTTCAGCCCACAGCTCCGCAATTGCCGGAGATAACAGAGACAGCAGTACAAACGATACAGCAAGGGGGAGAGATAACAGAAAATGAGGAAGAAATACTAGAACAATTAATACGAAGGGAACAGGGCGAAATGACGGAACATATGGAAAGAATGTCACTAGATCCACAAAGAGTGTCACCCCAAGTAATTCAAAGGATGGACTGGGTTGTTGTAGCAAAAGATGCGACAGCCCGGAATGCCTATGAGTTATTAGAATCACTCACAGAGATGGTCTTCCCTGTAGTATTTCAACAAGGAGCCGCAGGATTACAAGGGGTACACGCGCCATTGGATTGGAAATTATTGTCGCAGTTAAGGGCCACAGTTAACGAGAGTGGGCTGCATGGTGAACCTGCAAAGCAATTGCTTAATTATATATGGGGTAACAGTATCTTGTGCGCAGAAGACATTAAAGGCATTGCGAGAATGATAATGACTCAGTCAAGCCAGCTATTGTGGCAAGCTCATTGGCACCGTTTATGTGATATAAGCGCTAATACGCCGCGGCCTCAAGGTGAACCCTTAGCTGGAGTTACTGTTGAGCAGCTAATGGGAACTGGGAGATTTGCTCCTATCGATATGCAAGTACAATTGGGGCCAGCAATTTGTATGGAAAGTATGAGAACAGCTAGAAGGGCAATGGACATGGTAAAAACTGCACCTCCTACCCCATCACATATGTCGCTGAAGCAGGGGTCCCATGAGCCCTTTGCATCATTTGTGGACAAAGTAACTGAGGCCATGAACAAGGGAGATGTACCAGAATGGATGAAAGGAGTCTTGCTTAGGCAGTGTGTGATGGAAAATAGCAATCCAGCCACCAAAGCCATATTGGTTACACTGCCAAATGATGCTACTATAGAAATGATGTTAGAAAGGATGAGCCGAGTACCAGTGGGCCCTCAAGCATTTTTAGTAGATGCAATATGAGAATTAGGAAGAGGATTAGTGCAAGCGCAGAATCAAGCATTTGCTGCCCTAGCACCATTAACCCCAATAAAAGAAGAAAAAAGACGGTTACCAGGGCAATCAGGACAGAAACCAAGGTATTTTAGATGTGGGCGGGACGGACATTATAAGCGACAGTGCAGGGTAAGAGTATGGTGTCAGAATTGCAATTCAGGATCCCACGCCACCGTCACCTGCCAAGCTTCGGGAAACGGCCAGCCGAGCACGAGGAGTCGCCGCGCGTCGACAACAGTAGCTGCTCCCGTGCAATATACGACTCCTGTCGGAGGCCAACCTCCTTCGACAACACCCATGCAGTCTCCGCACAACAACTTCAACCAGCCACCAGAGGGAGCCTTGGACTGGATGTGGAAACAGCAGTAGACATCACCTTAATTGATACCCGGCCTCAAAAGATCCCGACCACAGTTAAAGGACCGATAATGATATCTGGACAGCCACAAGGAGAGTTACTATTGGACCGGTCATCAAGTGGACTTAAAGGACTTTTCGTATTACCTGGAGTTATTGATGCTGATTATACTGGAGTAATACAGATTGTAGTGCAGACGAACTTTCCGCCAATACATATACCAAAAAGGAGCAAAATCGCTCAGCTCGTCCCTATAAACAACCTATTGGCTGACTCATCGGCTACGCCACTCAAGGAGCGAGGGGACCAAGATTTTGGGTCAACAGGAGGACTTGTTTTGCTCACGTTGCCATTGAATCAACGACCTGTTGTACCTGTTGTTTTTTATAACGGACATCAGCAAATTCGCGTGTTAGCCTTACTTGATACTGGTGCGGATGTAACCATAGTGACTAATCACCTTTGGCCGTGAGATTGGCCTCTTCAGCAGGCGGCCCAAGGTGTGCAGGGTGTGGGCGGCACGGCACCTGTCCAACGCAGTGTGCAAAGAATTTTTGTTATTGTGGATGGAGGAAAGGCAACCATGATAGTAACTGTAATGCCACTGCCCGTTGGTGTTAATGCCCTCATCGGACGTGACGTCTTAGGACAAATGGGGGTGATGATAACCACTCATCCAGCATCTTTTCCTTGACGGTCACTGCGTTGACTATCCCGATTCAGCTAACATTGCTAACTGACAAGCCAGTGTGGATCGAGCAGTGGCTGTTGAAAAAGGAGAGTCTTGTGCAAGCAGCAGCATTGGTACAAGAGCAACTAGAACAGGGTCATCTTAAACCGTCTGTAAGCCCTTGGAACACTCCTATATTTGTAATAAGAAAGAAGTCAGGAAAATATCGACTGTTGCATGATTTACGAGCGGTAAATGATCAGATGCAAGCGATGGGAAGGTTACAGCCTGGCCTTCCTAACCCTGCCATGATTCTGGAAGGATGGCATCTCTTAATAGTTGATTTAAAGGACTGTTTCTTTACTATTGGCTTACACCTGAAAGACACTGAACGTTTTGCCTTTACTGTGCCATCAATTAATCGGGAAGCTCCTGCGGCATGATACGAATGGACTGTGTTGCCGCAAGGAATGAAAAACAGTCCTACATTATGTCAGTTGTTTGTAGATGCTGCACTAGCACCTGTGTGTGAAGCCTGGCCAGCGGCAATTATTCATCATTACATGGATGATATATTAATACACAAGCTGAGCTATTTGTAGAGCAACAAGAACAGTTTTTAACACAGCAACTACAAAAACGAGGGCTAGTAGTAGCCCCGGAAAAAATACAGAGAGAAGCGCCGTGGAAGTATTTGGGGTGGAAGTTTTCCGACTCTCATATCCATCCACAAAAAATGACCTTACATACAAACTTAAAAACAGTTAATGACGCTCAGAAATTGTTAGGAGACCTCCGATGGCTTCGACCTGTTGTAGGTTTTAACAATGACGAATTAGAAATTCTACGACCACTCTTAAAGGGCACAGATCCAGCGACACCAGTTATGGTAACACCCGCTCAACAGGCCGCCATACAGCGACTTGGTGAGCAGATCGCTCACAGATGTGTGGATCGACGAGACCCTGATCTCCCTATTGACCTGACTATTATGATCGGCAAAGAGCAATTCATTGGTGCACTTACTCAGTACAAAAGGAAAACGGGGGAGACGACAAGGGTCTTGGAATGGTTGTTCACGTCGTTACAGCCGAAAACAACAAGACAGACAAGAACGGCGAATTTAGCGGAACTAATAAGAAAAAGTCGCTCAAGAATCAGGCAAATAGCAGGAGAAGAGCCAAGTACGATATACCTACCAATTAAACGAGGAGATTTAGAATGGATGATTCAACAGTCATCGGACCTTCAGCTGAGTCTACTCACAACAGGTGATCGTGAAATCGATGTGCGATCACTTGCGTCGCCAGTGTTAAAATGGATGGCTCAACAAAACTGGATGGTAATTCCGAAACTTAGTAGACGGCCTTTGCAAAATGCAGTAACTATCTTTACCGACGCAGGATGCAACTCTCGAAGAGCAGCAGCAACGTGGCAGAACAATGGCAAATGGTGCCACAAAATTATTCCGGCAGCGCCAGAAGACACTTTGCAAATGATGGAATTAGCAGCTGTCGTTTGGGCCTTTTTGGAATGGATAAATGAGCCACTGAACGTGGTAATGGACTCTCTGTATATAGCCGGGATCGTGGCCCGAGTGGAGGACGCACGAGTCCGAGACCTGTAGAACAATAGACTGTATATGTTGTTGCAAACATTGCAATCTGCCATTGGTCAGAGGCAGCATCCGTATGCGATAATACACATAAGAAGTCATAAATGGACAGAAGGTTTGAGTGAAGGAAATCAGCGGGCAGATGACTTAGTTACTGTTAACGTTCCAGTGAATAAATTTACAATGGCCAGAGAGGCACACGCTGATTTTCATCAAAATGCTAGAGGCCTTCATAAACAATTTGGCATTTCTTTGGAAGATGCCCGTGGAATAGTGCGGGCATGTCCCGAGTGCAGCCATCAAGGCCCAGGATTAGGCATTGGAGTCAACCCTCGTGGGCTAGGCCCACAGGAAATTTGGCAAATGGACATCACCCATGTTCCTGAGTTTGGGAAACTTAGACATGTGCATGTTACAGTGGACACTTATAGCAAATTTTTGTGGGCAACAGCCCAGACAGGTGAAAAGGCCTTGCATGTTCAAAGACATCTGACTGCATGTTTTGCTGTGATGGGAGTTCCAAAACAAATTAAGACAGATAATGGGCCTTCCTATAAGAATGATAAAATCAAGAAATTTTTACAACAATGGGGAGTCCAACACGTGACAGGAATCCCCAACTCACCTACTGGTCAGGGAATAGTAGAAAGAGCTAATCAAACCTTAAAGCAATATTTGTTAAAGTATAAAGATGTGAGAGATGTTCAGGAGAGGTTGACAAAGACACTGTATGTGCTTAATCATTTGTGTTTGTTTGGGGACCAAGAAGAGGCGCCTGCCCAGGTGCATGGTAAAGTCCCTGCAAAACCACGACAAAAGCTTTTTGTTCAGTATCGGGACCCGAAAAACGGGAATTTGGGCAGGACCTGCTGAGGTATTGTATTTAGGACGCGGATATATGTGTGTTCTTGCTCCTACAGGCCCTTTGTGGGTACCCGCTTGATGGACAAAAGCTGCTGTGGTGGACCGTAATTTGGACTCTAATGATAACGACCAATAATGCTGTAATAACTATCAGACAGAGTCAGAATGTGTGGGTAACTTGTGCAAATTAAACAGGGCGACAAGACTTGCAGTCTGCAACCGAGTCGTTTAAAACATGTTTAGTAAGAATACCTGGTTATGACGTACAACAGTTTAGTCGATATGTAACAAATAATACTTGTAACAAAAAAAAAAAAAAAAAAGGAGGGGGGGGAATGGTGGATGAACCTCCAGAGGCACGTCTGAATAAGGTAACTTATGTATTGAGTTTCTTGCATATCACTGATGATCTACAGGAACTCCCAACTTTACGACATTTTGGGTCCAGGAGTGAAAGTGATGATGCAAGACTTAAATACAGGTCAGTGCTCGGCTCCCTGTGATTTGCTAACCTGGGGAAGAGGGTGTGCTTGTGTTTCCACAGATCGTGGACCTCAATGGATACCCGCACGCAATGTGTGGCCAGTACTATCCTCATCCTGACTTGGGCCATGACTGCAGCATTCTGGATGCCCGCAGAACAGAGAACAAATGTGTGGATCACCCTAGCCAATATGACGGGACAGGACTTGACATGTCTGGCTACAGCATCCCTGGAAAACCTATTTCTACCTGTCTGATTGACTGGCCTGCAGACCAATGGCTCGTGCTGACATTGCTGCAGAAAGTGTTCTTCCAATGTCAATAATAGTGTTGTTAGGATTAATAAAATGGATGGTTGTGTAGTGTTTAGTTATAAGGGGACAGAAAAATCTTTTGTGCAAAATCTAAGTTCATCTTTAGGGATATTTAGACATAGTAATAAATGGTCCAATAGTACAACAGCAAACATATCAAAATCAAACAATGCACCATTGGCTTTGCTATCAGGGGTATTCCTTTTTCATTTGTGGGGGCAAAGCATGAGGAGAATATTCCATTCAATATAAGGAAAGAGCCCTGCAGTTTATGCCCTAGTAACCCTACTAACACTAATACTGACACTAAGTCTAACTTCACCTGTCATCACCATAATAGAAGCAAGCAAACAGCACATGTTTTATAATGGATGGAATATTCTTGGAAGATAATTTAATGATTTAAGAGTCTTGGGTGAGGTGCCCTTTTTGGGTTTATTAGTTTTTATATGTTTTGATATGTATGCTGTGTGTCATACAATGTATACAGAGAATGATGAATAGCACTCAGTCAGTAGAGCATCAGCCTAGATGTGAACAACATGATTGGAAAATCTTACAGCAGGCAAAGAAAATGGATAGTATGAGGCATGCTATTTTGCAAAATTGAGCAGCCATTGACCTTTTGTTGCTTGCCCAAGGACATGGTTGTGATGATTTTGAAGGAATGTGTTGTTTTAATCTGTCTGATCATAGTCAATCTATACATAGGCAATTAGCATGGCTGGGGAATCATGTAAATCAAATTAAAAAGAATGTTAATCCCTTTGATGAATGGTTAAGATCAACGTTTGGGGGTTTGTCTCCCTGGCTAATGACCGTTGTTAAAGAAGGATTGCGTTTATTAATAATAGTGATATTGATTGTGATAATGTTGAGATTAGCACTAACATGTATTAGAAAAACCATAGAGAAGGGGCTTAAAGTGACCCTGCTTGCACAAAAAGAAAACGGGGGAATTGTTGGAAATTGGCTCAGAGAGCAAGGACACGGGTCTTTAGAGGAGCTGTGCAAGGCAGGGTCAGAAGATTATACAGCCGTGTAGGCCAGGGATAGAACTTGTCAAGGCAGCATAACTTGGCAAGTCGGCAAGGACAGTCTGTCCTTGAGAAGAAGATAAACAACTAAAGAGGAGTTGAGATCTGGGTGTAAGAAGAAGTAACATAGAAGCTGTAGCCGCAAGTAGGAGGAGTATGTTAATGTTACCTTTAGAGCTTGGCCAATAAGATAATGACTAGTAGGCATAATTAACTGATTGTGTATATAAGTGATGGTTTGGAGCAATAAAGTTGAAGCTTTATCACTCATATTGAGTCGACTGCCTGATTCCCCACGCTGATCTGTTAAAGGGTTACTCTTGGACTCGGCAGAGGGGTCCTCTCCGCATCACCCTTCTCTAGTGCTTCAGAATTAATCCATGACAGATGGTGGGACTATGTTTCCACCCCTGGGGCAAACGGTTCCAGGTGTACTTCACGCCCCTCCAGGTGAAAGCAAACTTTGGCCTGCACTCTGCAGCTAGGGGAATGGAGAAGAACGCATTAGCAATGTCAATAGTGGCATACCACTTCGCTGCCTTGGATTCCAACTCATACTGGAGTTCCAACATGTCTGTCACAGCGGCACTCAGTGGATGAGTAACCTCATTCAAGCCACGATAGTCCACAGTCAATCTCCATTCTCCCTCAGACTTATGCACAGGCCAAATAGGGCTGTTGAAGGGTGAGTGAGTCTTACTGATCACTCCTTGACTTTCCAATTCTCGTATCATCTTATGGATAGGAATCACAGAGTCATGATTTGTTCAATACTGTCGGCGATGCACTGTTGTGGCACTCGTTGTTCCTCAACTTTCAACAATCCAACTGCAGAAGGACTCTCTGAGAGACCCGGCAATGACTTTAAATGTTCAATCTCTTCTGTCTCTACAGCAGCTATTCCTAAAGCCCATCTATGTCCCTTTGGATCCTTGAAATATCCATTTCTGAGGTAGTCAATTCCCAGGAGACATGGGGCGGCCGGACCAGTAACAATGGGGTGTTTTTGCCACTCTTTCCTGGTCAAGCTCACTTCAGCTTCTAACACAGTCAGTTCTTGAGACCCTCCTGTCACACCAGAAATGGCAATTGTTTCTGAGCCCACATGTCCTGATGGTATTAACATACACTGAGCACCAGTATCCACCAGAGCCTTGTATTTTTGTGGGTCTGATGTGCCAGGCCACCAGATCCACACAGTCCAATAGACACGATTATCCCGTGCCTCTACCTGGCTAGAGACAGGGCCCCTCTAACTCTGGTTTTCATTATAACAATCACAGCTCTTTCCTGATGGATGCATTCTAGAGGTTCCCTCTGGTTGGTCAGATCCTTGGGAAACTGGCACCGCACTTACTTTTGCCGATTTTCTTCTCTCTTTGTCTTTCAATTCCTGTACCCGGGCTGCCAGGGCATAGGTAGGTGTCCTGTCCCATTGTTCCATATCCTCTCCATGGTTGACCAGAAAATACCACAAATCAGTTCTCGAAGCTTGTCCTCTTGTTCTAGCTGGGATGCGTCCGACTGTGGCTCCAGAGGTTCTAATTCGTTCCGGTGCCACTTGAAGACTTCGAATACTGTCCTTCACCTCTTCCTTAAGTTTCCTAATCTCCTCCTTCTGCTCATCCCTAAAATTCTTCTGTTCTTTGTTGATGTTCTGAACCAGTGTCTCCACTGCAGCGATACGGGCCTGCACCGGACCTTGGATTATTTTCTCATATGTTCTGAGTTTATTCACTGCAACGCCCACTATATCTTGGTCCTCTGCCGAGTGTAGGGATGCCAAGTGATGGGAGTATACACTTGGTGCCCGGTATGAGAAGTTCCACCACATCTCCGGTGTACACCTAACCTTGTCTGGATCACTGAGGGGTTGCCCATGCCTTCCATAAAGTATTTCTAGTAGTGCCATCTCCCTCAAGCGTTGAATTCCTTCTTCCATAGTCCTCCAAGATGTCTTCAGATGATGTGCCTGCAAGATATCCTTGTAGGCAAACCTTTCTCTTACACTGGCTAAAAGTTGTGTCCAGAGTGAAAGGGGTCTTGGTTCTCTCACAAATGTCTGTTCGATGCCTGCATCTCGAGCCAGAGCCTTTAAATACCTGGCTTCATGACCATTGACTTGTAAGTTTTCTCCTAGAAGGTCCCAAACTCGGATCATCCAAGTGAGAATAGGCTCATCCGGCTTTCGAGTAACACCCTTCCGCAAGTTGCGACGGTTGTCATATGAGAGGGACTCAGTGACAATCTCTGGTTCTGGGTCTGCAGTCTGTGAAGGACCCGCTTCCCCATCCTCATCCACCGGACGAGACAACTTGGTCTTATATTTTCTTTTCTGGATAGGGGCAACTTTCAGCTCGGATTGTTCTTTGGGTTTAACTACATCTGGAGCTATGATGATATCAGACGTTTTACTCTCTCCTTTAATTTCCTGGGGATGCTTCTGGGTGCATTCCCTACCAGCCTTGTCCCTAGCTTCATACACAAGATGGACACTAATGAAACCAACTTGCAGACAAATAACTAAAAGTAGGATATAGAGCAGGATATCCTTGATGTCTAGCAAGAGGTAAAGTTTCTCAAAGGCTGTTGTAGCAAACCTGAGAGATGACTGAATAAAAATTTGAGATGAGACACTCTCCTGTGTCCCTCCCTGAGGATAAGTATCATTATCATTAACCCCCCAGACATAACAACTTAGGCTGGTACAGAAGTACAACCTTAAAAACATAATCCAGATGATACCAACAGGCACTGAATCCATGACACTATAGACCCAAAACCAGAATTCAATAACAGTTACAGCCGTCTGAGTTTTACTAGCTGATGCACTCAGATGAATTAGACCTGCAAGACCTTTTGGCATGGTTCTATACCAACAAAAAGCAAAAATATAATACAGTATGGTCTGTATTGACCCCAAACTCACAACACACATCATGATGCTAAGAACTGTTATCTTTCTCATTCCCGTACAGGCCATCAAAACCAATTTCTTAGTTTGGATGAAACAAAAAACCAACCAAAATATGCTTAAGTGATTTTAATCAGAGATTGTGCAGAATAGATAACAGTTCTTTGCTACAAGTGTATGTGTGCACAGAACAAAGTCAACAACAAGTGTGATTGAGATCTTAATACGGATCGAGTCCTGTACCCGAGCTCTGGTGGTGCCGGTCACTTTAAGCTGCAGCTCCGTTCCGGGCAGCCCTGGGGCGGGGCGCACAACTTCTCCTAAGCCACAGCTTCACTCTGAGCAGCCTCCTCCTCCGTGTTGATCCAGATGGCTATTGATCACACTCACACACACACACACAGAAAGGAAAATAAAGGTGGAGAGGAAGAGAATATAGCAATGCAAGCAGAGATAGCAAAGCGTGACTATTCTCTATGCAGCAAGATGGCGAAAAGGGAGGAGACCGGAAAATAGCCAGCAAAAGGAATATCCAGGCAAACGGGACATAACCTGTGCTCCGGTCTCCCCGGAAACGGCCGCTTCCCCCCCCACACACCAGCAAAGGAAGAAAAAATTTGCTGAAAAAGAACCTGAAACTATAACACACCTCTGCCCAGGATCTGCACTCCGAATTTCAGCAATAGACATCTGTCAGACGGAAGTCCAGAAGATTCTACAAAAAATGAACTTTTCACATAGAAACATAGTATTTGGTATACGATAAAGATAATATTTAACTGTCTGTGTAGGCCTTTATTCATTGGGGATATATGCAAGCTGGAATGCATCCAGTTAACTGCGTGCACAACTATGGTCTATACAACTACACCCACAGTGCATGTGCAGTATTACTGATCTCCGTGTGTGTGGTAAATCCCCACTCCTGGGAAGCACTGCAGCTGTTGAATGTCTGCAGACAGATAGTAAATGTATGTACAGAAGATTCCATCACATGAGAAGGATTGCAATGTGCAACTTCTCATGTCATTGGAAGAAGACGGAACCCTATAGCTTTACCTGGAGAGCTAAATATCCATTTCCAACCTTAAGGATTCTATGATTCTGTGTTCTGTGCTATAAACTATCTAGAGCACCAGGGCATGTCTAAGAAGCATGCCTATTTGCCATACCTCTGCTATGCAAGCACTTTCGCTAGACAGTATTTTTTAAAATCAAGTGCTAAATCCTCAATTATTTTCACTAACAATAAAGCAGACTGTACAGTTACATCTTTATCTACATCAAGGAATAATTACTCAGTTACTGTTTCCTTTCTGTGTTGAATACCTGTTGACTTTTTGCATCTGCATTCCTACTGTTAAATTTTTCTCATTTTATTTTACAATAATGATTTTGATAACAGTTTTCTTAGCATGATCATTTAGAGACTGAACATTGCCTGATAGCTCTTCAGCCTCATGTCACATAACTATGACACAAAATGATTGTGTAGCATCTTATATTTTTGCCCAAGTGTTAATTTAATAATGTTCTCTCTGTGAATATTCAACCAATTTTTACAATCAAGCCATTTCTACTCAACTTATTCACAGATCAGTTTTTTCCACTTTTAGTCTAATAATACGACAGACTGATTCTTGTGCTGTGCTATTTCTGTATAACATTCCTTTATAATGAGTTTTTCTGCTGCCTGATGATTTTGAATTCTTTCAAGGAAAATGTTACACAAATAATAAGACCCATTTCATTATTTTCTATTTTCTTTTAGTTCAGTGATAGAATTCCCTGGTGCTACACAATATAAATAGTTAATGCTGATATATATTGAATGCTATTTTGGAATTGCAGTAATTTTTAACTGACATGTTTTCATTCAATTGCCACATTGCATCTAAGCCTTAAGGCCTCATATGTAAATAAAAACATATTTCTGTGCATATGTACACATAGGGTAGGTTCTTATGACTTGGTTTTAATAACTAACAGTGCAAATGAGTATTTAATGGTGGAGGACAGGAGTTTTCGTCAGTCCTGAGGCCACTTATTTTGTGCCCTTGACAACCAACAGCACTATGACTATAGACTTCCAAAGTAGTTAATGTTCTCATAGGAAAGTTAACATTGGACTTCAATATTGCAAAAATAAAACATTTTTGCTCTTGTGAATTTGGAACATCTAAGAACACTCTGAAAAATACATTTTTTAGTTTTTAGACACTTTTCCTATCAACTCCTATGAATAAGTCACCATCTTGTGTTTTTACCATTCACTTGTTAAATTTCTTCTCAAAGCCATGCACACAGTTTTGTCTTGTTCACAGAATTTAAAGCATACATTTTGCATTAAAATTTATGGAATAATATTGTGTTTATGCATATTACTTTAAGAAAAGCATTTTTGAGAAGGAGGTTACTTAAGTTAAAAAGCATAACATTAGAGTCTTGGAAATGGCAAAATTAAGTTCAGACGCAAATATGTGCAGTGGTTAGAAAGGGATGGATTAATATCAACAGGCTATTGCAGCAGTACTCCTCAAAATGTCAGACATATATCAGCCCTTTTCTGACATAGTATTTCATACAAACTGCAGGGCAAACATGATTCCTGCTGGGACTTCTGCACTGCCATTTAGACAAATGGGTACTACTGTTAATTGCATGACTGCAGTTTCTAACTCAACCTTTGCCTCAGCTCATGCACCAAGTGGCTGATGTTTAATCAGCTGGTGATAAGTAACGTGCCCAGAGCAAAATCTCTGTGACAGGTCACCACATAAAAATCCAGATTTGTGCCTTATTGATATCTAAATAAAGTTGCTGTAAAGAGTAATTGATATCCTAGAAACAGATTGGTATTTTCACATTCTGATGTTTTCATGACTTCATGCCTGTAAATAAAATCTTAAATTCAGATGTATGTGGGTAACCAAGAGTATGCCATTATCAGCATCAAAAGAAAAGCATATTGAGCATTATACAAAACACACAAACTCCTTTTCCCATGTTCCACATCATACAGTCACAATGCAGCTTCCCTAAAAGCCACATAACCACTCAGCCCAGTGCTAAATCTGATTTAAGGAGAAGCAGTTTGAACAAACCACAATCCAGCAGTATGCTTCCACAGCTATATAGCTTGCAACTCCAAACAGAAAGCACAGGCATATATGTCTGCAAAGTACTATATAGATGTATTCATTGGTATTTAAAGTCACAGATTCAGAGGAATGAATCTAGCATGACTCATGCAAAACATGCAAAATTCATTTTCTAGACCAAACACTGCAGTGTAAAAGGCAGCAGGAAAGCCAGGGATCATTCAGAGTCATCTGCTGCTTTAAAGCTGTGACCTATATCTAGTAGCCAAAGACAAGACATTAGAAGACAGAGCTTTACAGCCACAAGAGATTATTAAATGCAGTGGAGAAAAAATTGCTTGATGCAGTTACAACTTCAATGGAGAATTTTACTCTCCCATCTGCACTGTGGATCTCTTTTGTAGGTTTTGAACCTGTTCCACTGTGAATCTCCCACTGCTGTCACATACCATCTATCCAAGAGCACTATGTGCTACTCACAGGGGAGCTACAGATGATTCAAAGAGGAAAATTTTGCCCTAACATGAAAAAGTAAGGAGAAAATAATCTTGCACATGTGAAAAGCTAATGCAAATGTTAATAATTAAGGGGATGGTCTTGATATCATTCAGCTATCCAGGTTTGCTATATTCTATCATGTTTCTCTTTTATTACACTCACCAGTTTTATATGCAGGGTATCTTCTTAGGCTGCTAGAAAAGATATTGCCTTGTTCTTTGACATGGATTTCTTTCTGACCACTTTCTTTTCTTCAGGTATCAGACTGCATTAAAGTAGTTGCAACAAAGATTAGAAAGCCTGGTCATGAAACATTTGCAAAAATTTATCATTTTTATGACCACAACAATTTATTAAATGGATGACTGTAAAACAAGCAATGTTCTCTCACTTGTTCAGGGCAGATTTACTTATGGAATAACATGCGGATTCAATACACACAGTAAATTCACCCAACCAGACATTTTCCTGAGGGAATAGAGAGGGGAAAGAATACACACACACACAGAGACAGACACACACACACACACACACACTGCTGCATTTCTGTATTCTTTTATGGCAAGCAAAGCAGAACAAAAATCATCTGTCAGTTCCACACAGCAGAGCCCAGTTCCCATATGCCACTCTTTCTTCAGAAGAGGATTACTGTTTTAATATGCTAAGTTCACATCATCTACTCTGCACTCAGTGGGCCAAAAAAAAAATCAAACCAAACCAAAAAAAATCCATCTATATAATATGAAAGAATTAACCCCGATCCATGTATACAGTCCCAAAAGTTGCCTTTGTGCAAGGAAATTGTGTGGCGACCAGGGGAATGTTTTCTTAGGCTACTAAGCAACGGTAACTGCAGCTGCTACTCTTCTTAAAACCTTATTCCAGATGAGTCAGAAGAGTCCTTATACTCCAGATCTACGAATTTTATCTTTTAGTTCCCCAGTTTCTTTAAATTTTTCCATGAACTCAATTGGGTTTGCTGAAACAAAGCATAAACAGTTTTATGCTTTATGCTAATATGTTTCCATGACACTTTCCTGTTACAGAGATTGCTTGAAGTTGGTTAAAAAACCTGCCAGTGTTAGTGCAGATCCTGTACATATGACTATCCTGCACATAGATAATAGGTCTTTGTAAGCCATGCATCACCACACTTTCTTCTAAGACTACCTTGATTAAAATGGGCAGGTGTTTTCTGAATTTTTTACCAATGACGTATTTTCCTTTAGGAGACTACCTAGATAAGAGACTCATTTACACAAAAGCCATTTCACACTGTTCTAGCAATGTTAAGGGAAATTAATAAGGATATATTATAAATGTATAAATTATTAATATATAAATTATAATATATAAATATATGATTATAAATGTATGTTATATGAATTTGAAGGTTGCTCATATGAGCTTAATTCAATGAGCTTTTATGTAAACAGGAGAATCAATCCCATAATTTCTAATAACTAAACGTCAAAAGATCTGAATGGAACAGCATTGGGGGTACTTATGGGTTTCCAGGTCTTAATATATAGATGAATCTGTAGTTCAAAAGCCATATCATTACACCCAGCAAGGGATTTTTCCTTTTTTCCATCAATATACATATGTTTGAAAGAGGACACACAGGAACCTAAATGTCAGTCTTGAGAAGCAGAGAAGAATGATTTTTACTCCCTTATGCTAATTCAGGACATAATGCCCAAGTGACTGAAGCCCTCTCTGGATACTGCAAGATAAAGAGAGATACAGAGCCTCTGCATAGAGTCCATCAGGTGCTACACTCTGAAGCTCAGGCAGCCAAGGCAGAAGCTGGGAATGCATTGCTGGCAGCACAGCAAGAGTGAAATGATGAAGTGGCACCTTAGCTGTACCCTGGTTACTTACTCTTGAGAAAGTGGTTGTTATAGCTCAGAGAGAAGACTGGGAAATGTGCCATAGCCTTGTCCATATTTGCCCATCAGTATCACCTTTAGACTGGTGCGAAGCAGACCTACCACTGTTTGGAGCATTGCAGCTCCTTTCCCCCCTCCCCAATTGACTAGATAAGATAAAGGGCAGAAGTTCTCATTAAGGTTTGTCAACAACAAAAAAAGTAATTGCTTCACTTTAGCTAAATCATATAAAACTCCTCTCCTAACTCCCTCTAGGAGTACATTCACAAAATAGTGAGAAATAAAACTAAAGATATAATGCAACTTTTCCTGTCCTTACAGCAGTCACACAGCTTCCATTGCATCCTTCCCACCAGACGCTTATTTACAGTGAAAATTTGTAGAATAGAGACTGGTCACTACTCTGTTTTACTGTACCTAACTATCACAGCTGTACTCTTAATTGGCCTTTAGGCATTACAATAATAAAATATAATGAATAGCAGGGCTTTTGCCAGTTTCTAAAGTTACATCAACATGTGGATTTCTTGGTTCATTTTACCAGAGATGAACCCTAACACCTCTGATCTTGCAGAGTGAAGCAATTGTGTGAAATGTAAGCAAGCAAAGCACTCGAATAATTTTTAATGGTGCCTGCTAATGATTTTTCAAGCCAGGCTCATGATTTCAGAACAAGCGGAGCTCATAAAGTAAATGTAACTCTTAAGTGGCCATCGCTCATTAACCACTCCTGCAATAAAACTAATAGTTCCATTTTTGGCAGTAGCAAAGGCAACTCTTGCTGTTTTACTTGGAATAACCCAGCAGCAAGGCTAACTAAAAGGTACTTTTTTCACTTAAAGGCTAGACCACTGCTGGGTAGGTACCACTACCAGACACCTCAAAATCACCCATAATAATTTCCTGGAATTTGGTGCTGACAGTCGGGCACAAACCTCCTCAGCTCACAGCTCATCTACTCCCAGAAACCCTCCTGGACACCTCTGCTGCCTGGAGTCCCCCAACCTCTCTTTCACATGGGTACCAACAAGTTCTCTGTATTTCTGAGTCATCAGAAACCCTGGAAATCTTTCCTAACAGGGTTAGGACAAGTCTATGTGTTGATATGGCAACATTTGCAACCTGCTGCAACTCTGAAAAGTCTTTTTCAATTATTTGAAATCAAACTACAGATTTGCCTTCCACACTTGCCTGCAGGCACAGAGTACATTTTTGCTTTTACCCTCTTATGAAACTTCTTTGCTTGTCTGTTCAGTGCAGAGCATGGGTTGGCACATACTCTATGTGCAAATGAAAGAACAGCTGGAAAATAGGTTGGTAAGATTCTTTGGCTCCATTGCTATAGCATACTTGCTACAGCAGAAAAGTACCAGTGACCATCTGAACAAGAACAGCAAAAAGGAGGAACAGGAAATAAACTTTGACTGCTTGAGTCACACTTCTCAAACATTCAAGCTAAACACCACAATGCAAGAATAAGTTTACAGACACAAGGCAATCTTTGCAGACATTATTAATGTGCTACAAAAGAATCAAAGTGCTATCCATACAGAGAACTCCTGCAGGACTTATCCAGAGTACCTCTCATTGACATCAACAGGAGCTTGCCTGAGAAAAGGTTGCAAGCTTTGATCCATAAATAGGATCTCAAAATGACACACCTCACCATGGAAACAATTGTTCAGGTTAATCCTGTTCACTTTAAGATTGTAGCAGGAACTGTACCAGATGCTTGACAGACTGGAGAAATCCCATGCTTCAGTATTGCACATGGGGTTGAAGAGTTCAGCTTTGCTCTGTCCCAGTCCCACCACTCCCCCTGGCTGAGGCTGGGGTGAGCCGTCATCAGCAACCAGAGCTCAAGAAGAGTACACACCTGCAATAGAACACTGGCCAGATAGGAATGAGATTCCCAGTGCCATTCTACTGCTCTATTTCAGAGAAAGATTTCCCAGAGACAAGATGAAAGCCCTGAAGTCCCCGTGATCCGAGAGAAAAGGTTCCTCACACAGAGGGTGGTGGAGCACTGGAACGGCTCCCCAGGGAAGCAATCACGGCGCCAAGCCTGGCAATATTGCAGAAGCATTTGGACAATGCCTTCAGACACACGGTGTGAATGTTGGAGTTGTCCTATGCAGGAATAGGAGTTGGACTGGATAATCCTTGTGGGTCCCTTCCAACTCAGGTCATTCTGTGACAGACAGTCCTGCACACCCTCACACCCGCATGGATCCTGTCCTGGTGTCTCAGGCCTGTACGTGCACACTCGCAAACAGCTCGCTGCAGCCAAAGCTCTCCTCTCTTTGAGCGCATCGCCCCGGACTTCCCCCCGCACTTCCGGCTGCTCTGACACCGCTCAGAGCCTCGGGCTCCCCCTCATCCCTGGCTGCTCTGACACCACGCGGAGCCCCAGTCTTCTCCCGCACCCCCGGCTGCTCTCCCGCGGCGAAAGAGTTAAGGCAGCCAGTCCCCCCGCCGCCCGCAGCCCCTTCCCCCGCCGCCGCCTGACGTCAGCCCCGCACACAGTGAAGGGCGGCCGTGCCCGCCGCCGCAGCGGCCGTGCCCGCCGCCGCAGCGGACGCGGGGCTCGGCGCGGCGGCTGCGAGCGGTCGGGGGGAGGGAGGGAGCGCGGGGCCGCCGCCCGCAGCCCCCGCCAGCATGTCCGCCCCGGAGCGGCAGAAGGGCAAAGTGATCAAGGACAGCGCCACCCTCGTGCCCTGCTTCTACTTCGTGGAGGTGAGTGGCGACTCCGGGAGCGGGCGCGGGGAGCATCCCCGCCGGGAATGCCGCCTTCCCCGTGGAGAGGGAGCGCGCCTCGGCACTGTTCTGTCTGATGCAAGATCCCTACGTGCTGGTTTGCCTCGCTGGGATGAGCGCGGCAGCCCCCCCTAAGGAGCAGGCATAAATTAACCTCTTATTCGCGGTCTCTTCAAGAGGGAATTATTTCTGAGAATTATTCAAAAAAGGAAAAGGGTTGCTCAGCTGGATCGTGCGATGGGCACAGGGACCTCTCGGGAGGAAGATGTGTTTCAAGAAGGGCTGCCTTCCAGGCGAACGCCGCTCACATCGCTTTGGTGGGATAATCATCACGTTTGTCGGGGAATGCTTAGGAAAATAGAAATGTTTTCCAAATGACAATCAGTGGTGTGTTTTTAATGACCCCTGTATTATGGCTTCCTCTAACAAAGCTAAAAATGTCTGGTTTGAAAATGGAATGAGATTCTTTGTGCATCCTAAGGAGCAGAACCTACTAAGGCTGCTCAGCCGGTCGCAGGTGGAGCTGCAGAGGCTCCTCTCGCTGCTCTGTGTGTCACTCGGAGACGTATAGACGGAAAGTACAGCCAGTCACCTATAAGATCATAAGCAGACACAGTTTAAGCTTCAGGAAATCAGTGTGATATGGATCTGTTGGCACAGCAGTAAGAGGAAGGTGAAAATGTTTTATGGGTTGAGCAAAATGTTTCAGGTGACCCTGCTCACAGGGAAGCTACTGAGGCACTTTGAGGCACTATCTGTGTAACTCACCTCAGAGAGAGACTGTGAAAATAATGTGAAGAACTTAATAGTAAAATATGGTGTAGGTTAACTACAACTGGTACACTAAATAAAAGCATAAAAATATATACAATACTTAATTTATAAAATATTAAAATATAAACATTTGGTGAAATACAAAGCAGAATTTTTTTTTTTTCAGGTGCACTTGAAGGCCTTTGGAGGTTCTCTGGGAGGTAGAAGGGGTCCAGTTGAGAAGGGATTTTAGGTAACAGTGGAGTGTCTGTCATTTGTGCTCCCTAAGCAAGTGGACATTGTCAGGAGCTAAACCAAAGTAAACTGCACCAACAGGAAAGCTTTGCAGAGGCTGGTTATATGGAAGCATCAGACACATCCTATCAATGTCACTAGGCCTGCTCAAGAAAAGCCCTTTGATGGAAGGCGCTTATTGTGTCATGTATTTTACATTAGCCATGGCATAAGAGGGAGAGGTCAAGCTTGGAGAAGGCCTTAAAAAAGGGAGGCTTCCTCACTCTGTATGCTATCTTTGTTGCTTTGGGGATCCAAACAGGAAGGAAGACTGCTGGACCTCAGCTTTGGCATAACTCTAACGTAGGAGGTGATGTAGACATCCTGCAAGACACAACAAAACTGTGCTGTTAGGTGGGCTGTGCTTTGGCCTGCCGCAAGATGGCATGAATTACAGAGCAGCAGCACAAAACTTGTGCCTGCTGCTCAAGAGAGTTGCCTTATATAATAGTAATTGCATACTTACAGTTCTCCCAGAAGCTCCCTGTAGCTCTTACAAGAAATAAGGCAAAGGATTCTGCCAGTAATGAAGAACTTAGACTGAGCTCTGTGTACAGTTCCCACATGAGGCAGGTGCATCCTCCACTCTTGTGTGGACATTTAAGACTTTCAGAAAGTCATTCACAGCTAAATCTAAAGAGGTAGAGATATTGTCAACACTCAGCTGCTCTTAGAGAGAGTCAGAGTCCTCACTTAAGAGAATTTCTATGTTATTCAGTCACAGGAGCAGGGTTTAGAGCCTGTACGAGCACTTCTACCCCAGGAGCAAGTTCTCATTATTGAACTGCAGACTCATGACCATTCTTGAACAGATGAACATGTGTACATATTCAACATCAAGAGAAAAAACTGACTGCAATACACTTGAGCCTAAGCATTGATTAGAAAACTCGTGGGTGAGTTATCAGCCCTCTCCCATTACACAGCAGGAAGATTTGAAACCATTTCCCACATTTTAGTTGAGTACTCAAATCACTTGAGTGAAAGGGTAACAATGATTCATATGCTATTTAGAAAGAAACACCTTGTGTTATTTGTGTACACCTACCCTGCATTTCCCTACACACGCACTAATTCTAATCGTGCTAATGGGAATGCCTTTCTAGAGCTTTGTAGCACAGGCAAATGCCAGTACTTCAACAGCATCAGAAAAAGGGCACAACAGCTTAGATTCTTCCATTATGATTGGCTCAAGAGAATTGAAGATTGAGTAATACCTCATAAAGAGTTGTTTAATCAAAGATAATTCAATTACAATGAGAAGTTTGCAAATGTAAGGGATAAAGGAGTCACCTGGTATGGTTGACTAGCATTACTATGTAATCATATGGATTGCCTTTGTAAGAAGGAGGTAAGTTCCTAATGCAATCCAAGAACAGCCAACTACTTAAAACCAAAACTTACCCAATTTAATTAAGACTCTCTGATTTTTAAAGCTTTAAAGTTAACAGGACTAACTCCTGTTAACAAATGCATTTGGTGGTAGGAACTTTCAGGATCGGGTAAAATATAATTACGTAGAAAGTATGCAGGCCAACTGATGGTTAACTTCAAAAGAACTACTCTGGGCCTAATTTTGGTTTCAGTCTAATTCAAGAATAATTCAAGCTAACAGATTTTACCAACAACAGTTAAAACATAAAACAAATATGCCCCTCTTAAGATCATTGCTATCACTAGAGCTATTCTTCATTCACCCAGGAAAAGCAAAAGGAGAATCAGGCTAGAGCTTTGGAAGACATAGAGATGAAATAAGAGAAGGAACTTCTGAAAAATATGGATGGGTCAGTCCCTAAAAGCATCAGAGGCAAACAAATTTGAATTACAAAATAAACCTTAACACATTTTCAGTTACATATTTTCAAATTTCAAAATTCATAAAATACATCCATAAATCATCAGATTATTTTATCATAAGAAGGGTTTAGAGGTTATTTTAAAACACTGGTAATATTTCTACTTAGGAGAGAGCCTCTGATCCAAGGCTGCTGAGAGCTGAATAGCTTTAGATTGCCTTGTGCATCCTGCTCACCTGAAGCATGTGGTAATCAGCACTGCCAGGCAGTTTGGCCTGTTTTATTCATTAATTATGCTTGTGGCATTTTAGGGTTCTATAGACTACATGGGCTATCTGAGCTTCATTTTCATAGCCGAAAAAGACAAAACTTGCCACAAAAATTCATAGTCCCTCTGGCCTAGTATGAATTAATTTTCATGGTAAAAGTCTATATGCCTCTGGGAGGTACGAAAAAGTAGTATTCTTGTTTTGCATTTTGTTAACTGACTTTCTTTTCAGCATATTCAGAGTATATCATAAGTATATACACTTACAGAAAAAATATTGATGCCTCTCATTTTAATATAAATCTAAAAAACTTCCAGGGTTATGTAGTTTCTGTGCCTGGCAGAGTAGTCACACTTTAGAGGCACGACTGACAGATACAGCTTTTTCTTGTTGAAGGAAAAAGATTGTCTTCACTCATACTATCCCACTTCAAAAACCCCTGGTTTCACAGAAGTCACTATAAATTTTGCCTTTGACCTCAGTGGCACTATTGCTTCATCCTGTGCCCCAGATTTGGGAATGTAAAAGGCCATGATGTTATCAGTCAGAGTGACTTGATGCACTTATTCGCTAGCTAAATAGTGTTCCTGTGGCACAGTCTTCATCTGTTGATTGCTTAACTTCCAGGGACTAAAATCTGAGAGATTTCAGACAATGTCCCTTGTACAATGAAGTTTTTTCTTTGTATTGTCTTCTAGACTCTTGTGTATGATGCATGCATACAGATAATGGGTAGCTTCTTTTTCTACATGTTCCAGAGGATAGCCAGGAGTTAATCGCACCAGGTTTGTTTGGAAATGCTTCTTTCAGCACCGGAAGACCATTTACTTTTCTTTTTCTCCAAAGGAGTTGGAATTCTCACCAGCAGAAATCACAAAGATCTGTTATCATTGTAGGACTCCCAACTGCAAAACGCAAGTGGTCATCGGCTTCCATTGAAATAAGTTCACGTAGAGAATGTTCACTGTGTCTCAGAACCAGGTGCTTTATTTCCATTTGTTTCTAAAATACATTGACAGAGCTAGGTTTGAAATGTCAACTGCTTGTACACAACAGGTGTTAGGTCAGTGCCATTTCTCAGTCACATCTGGAACTTTTTTCAGCTATTCAGCCATGCATGACCCACCACATTTAAATAATGCACTTTGTCACCTGCAAGTCACATATAGATGTAACTGGTAACTGACACAAAAAAACAAGGGAGTTCAGTGATCAAAATAAGAGCAGAGGGAGAGTAGGCTATAGGGCTAAGTCTTTCTTCCTAATGACGGGCTGTTTAGATCTAGTATAAGAGTTAAACTACACTGTCGTGTCGTGGAGACACACTGTAGTTAAATTTCTCTCTAGATAGGTTTTCTGCTGTGCTTAAATTAGCCTTAGGGGGGGGGAAAAACCCAAACCGACAAAAACCCCCAACTGTAGAAGATGAAATTATCCCCATACTGTGAAAGTAGCATAATAGTTTCCAAATGCATTGCTCTTCCTCTCAAAAGGGTCAACCATGTGTGAGGGGAGAGGAAGAAGGAGAAATAGACATAACATTTTGCTATTTGAGCTGACCTTGTCATGTGGCTGACTCAGAGAGGACAGATGTCAGATTTGTTTATAACAGTGCATTAGAGACCAGCATCCTCAAAATATTAAGAGCCTTGTCTGAGGCCTGAGGGGGCTTCTATGCATTCAAAGCAGATATATAATTCATTGGCCAAGTCATCAATGTTACATCCTTCTTCACTTCTGTGCTTATAGAGGAGCCGTACAGCCTGCATAATACCAGCTTTTAGCAGAAGACAAGCAGAAAAGGGAAACAGAAAGGGAGGTGTCAGGCTTGAGCCAAGGCTGTCCTGGGAGAAAAAAAAATGCAAATACCACATGTCAGATCTCCCTCTGTGTTTGGCTACTTCCTTGGCAAGTATAGAGTTTGAGTAGTTCATAGGGAAAGAAGGACCTGCTGCCTTTTCAGTTCTGCACCATCCCCCTCACGTAATACCTCAATAGTAAAAGGAGACCCGAATGTGTTAGAAATTAAAGGAGTTTCTTTTGTCCAAATGATTACCTCTTCCAAAAGTAGAAAAAAAATATACCCCACTTCGTGATTTTTTTCTGTAATTGTTAAAAATCTATTACTCGGCAGCCCAAATTCATAAAAACAATAAATAAATAAAAAAATAAGGTTCTTATTGTGGAACCTTATGTACACAGGAGCTAAGCTGTTACAAACATCTGGACTGATGATCTTGTGACCTAAAAGCAGTTTATAGAAAGGGATTTCAGAAGTGGCAAAACGGCACAGGACTAAGCCGGTGTAGAATGGCTGGCATCCACAGAATAATTTTTTTTTTGTGTATGTATGTATGGAGACCAGTGTGTTTTAGAGAGTGGAATAAATTGTAGTCTTGTGTAGGGATTGGCAGCTTTGTCCCTTAGAGATGAGTTTTTTAAGGAAACTTCTAGCTGAAGTTTGGTAACACTCTGACCCTACAACATCCGTCTTGTTTTGAAGTGTTGCTGTTGTTGATTTACTGTGACCTTGCAGCAGGAACATAAAAGAATCTTCATAATCAACAGTACATGTAATATCCTAAATCCCATTGTTTGAAGTTATTCATTGATTATAACTAATCATTGATTTGAATCAATCCATAATCATCATTAACTGTAGTCATAATTATTATAACAAATCATCAATTATATTTGAAGTCACACTGAAAAGAAATACATTAATGGTGGTTTCTTGTGTTGTAAAATTTCTGCCGAAGGATTTGCTTTCTATTTAGGCACATATACTTGGTTAAATTGAAATATTTTTAAAGTATTTTTAGGTTATTCCTGCCTGAGATATTTTTTGCTAAACAATTTTTTATTTTGTCGGTTTCTTCCTGTGCAATTCATACATACATTTATCATAAAAAGAAATAAGCACTTTCATGATTATCATGCATTTAGCATGACTTTGAGATTTCTGAAATAGGAATTTCATCACTGATGTATCACCTCTATTTTTGGTCTTATACATACTGAGAGGTTTTGTATTAAAATTTGGCAAAAGATCAAGAGGTTTGAGGAGTTGCATGAAGATATCTGTTGTATTTTTAAAGCTAGTCTCTAATTGGCAGTCATTGAAGAATTCAATTAAACTCTAAAACCAATGCTGAAAATAAGGATAACTGAATTTTCTGAAATGGTAATGATAATAGATTTCAGTGACACCTGGGATTTGAAATTAAACTGGCTTGAAATTAAATCCAATAGTGTTAAATCTAGAAGAAAGACCGTCATGTCTCTGTCAGTAGTTTCCACTGAACTTAGACAATGGTGAGCTAAAAATCCTTTAGAGGAAAGACCAGTTCCTTACAGTTTTGGGCCAGATAAAACCTGCATCCTAAAAAGAGACAAGCAGCAGAAACTTGTGTTCAGAGAGAAAAGCAAAAAGCTTTTATACAGATGCAAATTTTAGACTTTTGAAAAGCCTGAATGTCTTCTCTTACAAGCCTGAGGCATTTAAGAATTAAGTTTAGAACATAAAAAAGAATTTACAAACCTTGCTTTTGGGTCAAGCAAGTCCCCTGCCCTACAGCCATCCAGTGCTTAGTACCATCTCTCAAAAGTCCTCATGACAGCCCAGTTTGCAATGCAGTTGAGGTTGTACTTGGTCTTAATCCCAGCCCTGCACAGCAGTCTCACTGAGGATAAAGGTACAGCAGTGGTGTAGATAAACAGAAACAACGGCGAGGAGCCCATTGGTTCTCAAAAACAAGAGAAAATGGCAGAATTTGGGCTGACTTATTTCTGGTATTCAGTTATAATCATGACCTCACTATTCATCCCTGTCAGGATAAAAGAAACCTGTCCTCCTTCCATTCTCTCCTTCTGTCTTTTGTGAATCTCACAGCAAAGTACAACAGGCCAACAGCCAGGGCGGTTGAAAGCTGCAGTTGCTGTTAGTAGTTGGCTAAGAATAGGAATATCTTGTCTCCTCCAGCCCACCACAGCCCTCTTTTTTTGTCTCATCCCTCTGTTGTGCCTTGTTATTTAGACCATGAATTCTTTGGCACAAGGATTGACATTTATGATACATTTTAATAGAATCTTCCTCAATGCCACAGCCTTGCAGTGCAAGATAGATATTAAATAGACCATCCTTTTCACAGGAATCTGGCTGGTATGTTTTATCATGAGAAGAGACTGATAGTATTAATTAGCTACCTCTTTGAGGCAATGCTGTTTATTTTCTTGATTGCTTACAAAGTTGCCCTGATTCCCAGAAAACAAGAGAAACATCAGGAGGCAGCTCTCATGCTCAGGAACCTTGCTTGCTGTGGAAGAGTTGCAGAATGACTTAAGAATCTACAAGTTTCTTGGCCTTCCAGGTCTAAAAATTATTTACAAAATCTAAAAGATCTGAATAACGTATCAGGCATCCCTTAACCCTTTTTGACTGGAGGGCTAGTCATATTATTTTTATTCTGCATCTGGTTAATCATGTCTTGACTTCCTCTGATAGTTACATGCATATTGCTTCTCCCTTTTCTGCCTGTCTTTTATACAGGCAGGTAAAACTAATCAATTCCACAACCTTTGTATTTGCATCCAGTCTCGAGGAAAATCACTCATGTCATTCTAGCCAAAACACTGAGCAGTGACTTCAATATTGAACTATAATTACTAGAGAGGCATTTCATTTCCAACACACACACACACACCCTCTACTTAGCCTATTGGAAATATAGCCCAGGCTAATCACTTTTATAGCCTATATTTAAAGAGTATCTGCTGGTAGCCACCAACACAGCCCAGCAAACCACCACTGCAGGATATGGATATGAGTTCACACTAAGAATAATGCCTGTAGTAATATGTAATGTATATAGTAACATGAGAGGTTTCCCTCACATAACTGCAACCTACAAAACAGGTTCAGGCGTTTGGGTATGTGAAACTCTAAGGCTGTACTCTCAAAAAGCACACAAATTTTACAATGTTATTCTCCTGAAGATTAGTATAGACTCTCAGTTAAGCACTGGAAAATATGAGATAGATATCTAACTACCAGTGTACAGTTTAAAAGAAAAGGAAATTATAGGAGCTATTCATTCCCAGAAAGTTTTGAATTATGTATGTAACCTATTGTATATTCTTTCAAGGTAAGAGAGAAATTGGGGGTAGGAGTGGTGCTTATTTGTTGCTTTTCTTTTGGTTTGAGCCTAACTATCTCCATGTTGTCATTTAAATAATCATCAGTATTTGATTACTACTTATTTGCCCATAATGCTTGCAGAGGGAACGTGTTTTTAGTGGGATTGATTATTTGAAAATTCTTCAAGGGAAGGGAGTTCCTTAAAAAAAATGTAGGGCTCCAAAGAGACCCTGTGGAATACTAAAGTTAAAATATAGAACCTTTAACTCAAGAGCAAGCAGTCCAGTGTTTCCTTCAAAACAATAGGGTGTGTGCCTGGTGGAAGGCCAGAGACAAAAGTCAGTGCCCCAAATGCTGAGCTATCCAAAGGACAACCTTGTGCTATTTAGGGTTCCATCCACTCAAATGTGATTTTCCTAATAAGGATTGACCTTCCACTGCCCCATTTGCAAGACCTCTGCTGTCATACCAGACCTCTATTCCTACATTACCAGGGGTGCAATGGGGAGGAGTTACAGGTGTAGGATAAGGCATGGGGCGTATGCTGCTTTTGGAGACCTCAAGGCTATAAACACTTGCTAAATAGATTATTTTACATAGAGTAACTACTTGTTATTAACAGATAAAGATATAAAAATCATGCAGAGTTGTACCATACTGTTGTGGGTTTGGATTTTTCTGAGGAATTTTTCTTCCTCTTGCCAGCAAAGGGAATTCAGCAGGACGCGAGGGGGATGGATGGGGGGAGGACGTTTCCGGGGAAACCGGGACAGAGGTCGTGCCGGGCTTTGCCCGGACATCCATCTCTCTTTCAAACAGCGGCAGCGGCAGCTACTGTGTGTGTGCGTTCTGCAGTCTCTGAAGGAAAGATCACTGGTCATCTGAATCTTCCACAACTCCTGCAGGACTCACATTAAGTTCCGTCTCCCGTCTCCCTCCCCCAGCTCCTCCCCCGCTCCCCGGGTGGAGCCTCGCCAGGGACAAAACCCCGTTAGCGGCGGCAGCAGCAGCAAAACCAGCCGCCCCGCAGGGCAGCTATTAATCGCCATTCTTAGAGACCTGCATCGCAAGATTTTGGGTACAGGACTCAATCCATTTTAAGGTTTTAATGACGATTAGTGTTAATTCTGTTCTGTATATACATATATTTGTAGCTAAGAACTGTTATCTTTTCTATACAATTTTTTTTTCTGATTAAAGATCTTTAATATCTGATAACATATTATAGTTTTCATCTAAACTAAAACATAATTTGATGCCCAACGTGGGGCTGAGAGCAAAGAAGGATAACAGTTCTGGCATCAGGATGTGTGTTGTGAGTTTAGGGTCCATATGGACCATACTGTACCACATATTTGCTTTTTGTTGGTACAGAACTATGCCGAAAGGTCTGGCTGGCTTAATTCATCTGAGTGCATTGTCTAGTAGAACTCAGACAGCTGTGATCATTATTGAGTTCTTATTTTGGATCTACAGTGTTATGGATTCAGTGTCTATGGCTTTCATTTGGAATGTGTTCTCAAGGCTGTACTCCTGCACCAGCCCAAGCTGTTCTCTCTGGGGGTTTAGTGATAATGTTACCTACTCTGAGGGAGGAATACAGGAGAGTGTTTGTTCCCAATCCTTCCCTCAGTCACCTTTCAGGTTCGCTAGAACAGCTTTTGAGAAACTTAACCTCTTCCTAGATTCCAGGAATATCCTACCTTGGGTGAATTGTCTGCAAGTTCATTATGGTCTATCTTGTGTATGAAACCACGAATAGGGGTGGTCAGGAATGCAACCAGAAGCAAGGAAAGAAAAAAAGAGGAGAGAGTAAGACACTTGATGTCATGGTAGCTCAGGATGTGGCTAAACCAGAGCAACAGTCCGAGCCCATGAAAGTTTCCCCTATCCAGAAAAGGAAATATAAGACCAAATCGGTTCATCCAGTTGATGATGATGGGGAAGCAGAAGCAGATCCTCCACATACTGCAGATCCAGAACCAGAGTTCGTTACTGAATTGCAGTCATTTGGCAACCTTTGCAACTTGCGGAAAGACATTGCTTGACAGCCAGACGAGCCTATCCTGACTTGGATGATGTGAGTTTGGGATCTTAGAGGTGAAAGCTTGCAACTTGATGGTTCTGAAGCCAAGTATTTGAAGGCTCTGGCTCGAGATGCAGGTATTGAACACGTATTTGTGAGGGAATCAAGACCCCTTAAACTCTGGGCACGAGTTCTAGGCAGTGTGAGAGAGAGGTATCAAAGATATCCTGCAGGCACATCGTCTTAAGACACCTTGGAAGACTGTGGAAGACACGATTTTACGCCTGAGGGAAATGGCACTGCTAGAAATACTTTATGGAAGGGATGGGCAACCCCTCAGCAACCCAGACAAGGTTAGATGCACACCAGAAATGTGGTGGAAGCTTTCCTGCGGTGCACCAGGTGCATTCTCCCATTATGTGGCGTCCATGTATTCGGAGGCAGACCAAGATTTGGTGGGTGTCGCAGCAGGTAAACTCAGGACATATGCGAAAATGGTCCATGGCCCGATGCAGGAACGTATCGCTGTGGTAGAAACAGCACTTGAGAGGATGGATAAGAAAATACATGACAAGATGGACAAGCAGCAAAAGGAAATCATGGAAACTCTTCCAAATCTTTAAGTGGCACCAGTGCGAATCAAAGCCTCTGGGTCCAGAGCAGGACACCTCCCAGCTAGGGGAAGAGGACAGGATTCATGGACTGATCTATGGTATTTCTTGGTCGACCATGGAGAAGATATGAGACGGTGGGACAGGACCCACTAGAGGGAACGTCCAAAACGTATCCATCACGAACAAGTTGCTGTCACTGTAACGGATGTTAGAGGGGCCTTGCCTCTGGCCAGGTAGAGGCACGGGACAACCGTGTCTATTGGACTGTGTGGATCCGGTGGCCTGGCACATCAGACCCACAAAAATACGAGGCTTTAGTTGACACTGACGCTCAATGTACGTTAATGCCATCAGGACATGTGGGCCCGGAAACAATTGCTATTTCTGGGGTGACTGGAGAATCCCAAGAGCTGACTGTGCTGGAAGCTGAAGTGAGCTTGACCGGGAAAGACTGGCAAAAACACCCCATTGTTACTGGTCCGGCCGCCCCATGTATCCTGGGAATTGATTACCTCAGGAATGGATAGTTCAAGGATCCCAAGGGACATAGATGGGCTTTTGGAATAGCTGCTGTAGAGACAGAAGAGATTGAACAGTTAAAGTCATTGCCGGGTCTCTCAGAGAGTCCCTCTGCTGTTGGATTTTTGAAGGTTCAGGAACAACGGGTGCCAATTGCCAACACAACAGTGCATCATTGACAATACCGAACACACCGTGACTCTGTGATTCCTATCCATAAGATAATCCGAGAACTGGAGAGCCAAGGGGTGATCAGTAAGACTCACTCACCCTTCAGTAGCCCAATTTGGCCTGTGCATAAGTCTGAGGGAGAATGGAGATTGACTGTGGACTATCATGGCTTGAAGGAGGTTACTCCACTGCCGAGTGCCGCTGTGCCAGACGTTGGAATTCCAGTATGAACTGGAATCCAAGGCAGCAAAGTGTTATGCCACTATTGACATTGCTAAAGCATTCTTCTCCATTCCCCTAGCTGCAGAGTGCAGGCCATAGTTTGCTTTCACTTAGAGGGGCATGCAATACACCTGGAACCGATTGCCCCAGGGGTGGAAACATAGTCCCACCATCTGTCATGGACTAATTCATGAAGCACTAGAGAAGAGTGAGGCTCCAGAACATCTGCAGTACATTGATGACATCATTATATGGGGGACACAGCTAGAGAGGTTTTTGAGAGAGGAAAACAATCATCCAGATTCTCTTGGAAGCCGGTTTTGCTATCAACAGAGTAAAGTTAAGGACCTGCCTGAGAAATCCAGTTCCTGGAGGTGAAATGGCAAGACGGACATCGCCAAATTCCAACAGAAGTTATCGACAAGATAACAGCAATGTCTCCACCTACCAGCAAGAAGGAAACACAAGCATTCTTGGGTGCTATAGGTTTCTGGAGGATGCATATCCCGGAATACAGTCAGATTGTAAGCCCCCTCTACTTGGCAACCCGTACGAAGTATGATTTCCACTGGGGCCCTGAACAACAGCAAGCTTTTAAGCAGATTAAGCGGGAGATTGCTCATGCCGTAGCCCTTGGACCAGTTAGGACAGGACCAGACGCGAAGAATATGCTCTACTCTGCAGCTGGGAATAATGGTCTTTCATGGAGTCTTTGGCAGAAAATTCCTGGTGAGGCTCGAGGCCGGCCACTTGGATTGTAAAGTCAAGGCTACAGGGGATCTGAAGCCAAATACACCCCAACAGAGAAAGAAATCCTAGCCACCTATGAAGGAGTTCAAGCTGCCTCAGAGGTAATTGGAACAGAAACTCAGCTCCTCCTGGCACCCTGATTACCAGTGTTAAGGTGGATGTTCAGTGGACGGGCTGCCCCAACACATCATGCTACTGATGCTACCTGGAGCAAGTGGGCTGCTCTGATCACACAGGGTGCCCGTATTGGAAAACCAAATCGCCCTGGGATCCTGGAGAATAACACAAACTGGCCTGAAGGTGAGAACTTTGGTTTAGCAGATGAAGAGGAAGAAGAACAGGTAACAAGGGCAGAGGAAGCTGTACCATACAGTCAATTGCCGAAAGAAGAAATACGCTACGCCCTTTTTACGGATGGTTCCTGTCGCATCATGGGAACAAATGGAAGATGGAAAGCAGCCATGTGGAGCCCCACACGACAAGTTGCAGAAGCTACTGAGGGAGAAGGTGGGTCAAGTCAATTTGCAGAGCTCAAAGCTGTCCAATTGGCTCTGGACATTGCTGAACGAGAGAAGTGGCCAAGGCTTTACCTCTACACTGAGTCATGGATGGTGGGAAATGCACTGTGGGGATGGTTAGACCGATGGAAGAAGGCCAATTGGAAATGCAGAGGGAAACCCATCTGGGCTGCGGATATATGGCAAGATATCGCCGCCCGAGCGGAGAAGCTGGTCATGAAATTCCGCCATGTGGATGCACACGTGCCCAAGTATCGAGCCAACAAGGAACATGGCAACAACAGGCAGACCGAGCTGCACAAGTCAAGGTGTCACAGATAAATCTGGATTGACAGCATAAAGGAGAACTGTTCCTGGCTCGATGGGCCCATGATACCTCAGGCCATCTGGGCAGAGAAGGCACCTATAGATGGGCACGAGACCGAGGGGTGTATTTAACCATGGACATTATCTCACAGTATCACAGTATGACAGTATCACAAGGCTGAAAAAGACCTTTGAGATCATCGAGTCCAGCCTATGGCCCAACACCAACTCAGATGTGCCTCATCCACCTCCCCGGGCAGCGCATTCCAATGACCAATCACCCTTTCAGTGAAGAATTTTTTCCTAATATCGAGCCTAAACTTCCCCTGACAAAGCTTGAGACCGTGTCCTCTTGTTCTGTCACTGGTTGCCTGAGAGAAGAGACCAACCCCTGCCTGACTACAACCTCCTTTTAGGTAGTTGTAGAAAGCAATAAGGTCTCCTCTGAGCCTCCTTTTCTCCAGGCTAAACAACCCCAGCTCCCTCAGTCGCTCTTCATAGGGTTTGTGCTCCAGCCCCTTCACCATCATCGTCGCTCTCCTCTGGACACACTCCAGCATCTCAAGATCTTTCTTAAACTGAGGGGCCCAGAGCTGGACACAGTAATTCAAAGTGCGGCCTAACCTGTGCTGAGTATAAGGGTATGATAACTTCCTTAGTCCTGCTGGCCACACTATTCCAGGATACCACTGGCCTTCTTGGGCACACTGCTGGATCATGTTGAGTTTCCTGTCTACCAGTACTCCCAAGTCCCTTTATGCCTGACTACTCTCCAGCCACTCTGTCCCCAGCCTATAGCTCTGCATGGGGTTGTTGTGTCCAAACTGTAGAACCCGGCATTTGGACTTGTTAAACCTCATGCAATAGCCCATCTCTCCAGTTTGTCAAGGTCCCTCTGTAGGGCCCTCCTACCCTCCAGCAGATCGACACTACCTCCCAGCTTGGTATCATCTGCGAACTTGCTAATGATGGACTCAATCCCCTCATCCAGATCATCAATAAAGATATTAAACAGGACCGGGCCCAACACCGATCCCTGGGGGACACCGCTAGTGACCAGACACCAACTGGATGTGACACTGTTCACTGTCACTCTGTGCTTGGCTGTCCAGCCAAGTCCTAACCCAGCACAGAGCATTCCCATCCAAGCCACGGGCTGCCAGCTTCTTCAGGAGTCTGCTGTGGGAGACAGTGTCAAAGGCCTTGCTGAAGTCCAGGTACACTACATCCACATCTCCCACGTTATCCATGATTATGAGACGTGCTGCCATTAAACAGGCTAAGAGTGTGAAACCACTATGGTATGGTGGACGCTGGGATAAGTATATATATATTATACATATATATGTATATTATATATATATTATATCACCCTGCCGCAGACCTGCCAAGGTAAGCGCTATGTGCTCACCATGGTGGAAGCAACTACTGGATGGCTGGAGACATATCCAGTGCCTCACGCCATTGCTCGGAACACCATCCTAGGTCTGGAAAAGCAAATGCTGTGGCGACATGGCACTCCAGAACGGATTGAGTCAGATAATGGAACTCATTTCAAGAACAGCTTAGTTACCACCTGGGCAAAAGAGCATGGCATTGAGTGGGTATATCATATCCCCTACCATGCACCAACTGCCGGGAAGGTTGAACGGTGTAATGGATTGTTGAAAACCACTTTGAAGGTATTGGGTGGGGGGGACTTTCAAACACTGGGGCCAACATCTAGCAAAGGCCACATGGCTGGTCATCACTAGAGGCTCAGTCAATCGGGCTGGCCCTGCCCAGTCAGAATTCCTTCATACTGTAGATGGAGATAAAGTCCCTGTGATCCACCTGAGAGGAATGTTAGGGAAAACTGTTTGGGTTAAACCTGTCTCGAGCAAAGGCAAACCCATTCGTGGGATTGTCTTTGCTCAAGGATCTGGTTGCACTTGGTGGGTGATGCAGGAAGATGGAAAAACATGATGTATACCTCAAGTGTACCTTATTTTTGGATGAATTGTCCATATTCTATGTACCTAACTGTAAATATGTATATAGAGGAAATATGTATGTATATAGATATAAGTTTAAGTCTGATTATACGGTGTTGGCATGGAAGAAGAATTTGGGGTGGATAATGTTGTGGTTTGGGAATTTTCCGAGGAATTTTTCTTTCTCTTGCCAACAAAGGGAATTCAGCGGGATGTGAGGGGGATGGGGGGAGGACATTTCTGAGGAAACCGGGACAGAGGTCATGCCCAGGATTTGCCCGGACATCCATCTCTCTCTCGGGCAGCAGCAGCTACTGCATGTGTGCGTTTTGCAGTCTCTGAAGGAAAGATCACTGGTCATCTGAATCTTCCACAAGTCCTGCAGGACTCACACTAAGTTCTGTCTCTGCCTTCCCCACTGGAGCCGTGCCAGTGACAAAAACCTGGAAGCGGCAGCAGCACCAAAGGCAGCCGCCCTGCAGGGCAGTAATCAATTGCCATTCTTAAAGAGACCTGCATCGCAACATTTTGGGTACAGGACTCAATCCATTTTAAAGTCTTAGTTACGATTAGTGTTAATTCTGTTCTATATATACATACATTTGTAGCTAAGAACTGTTATCTTTTCTATACAATTTTTTTTTTCTGATTAAAGATCTCTAATATCTGATAATATATCTTAATTTTCATCTAAACTAAGACACATACAAAGATATGTGAAAATAAAACAAATCAGGCATAGCCTAATTTCGAAGGTTATTAGAAAAACTACTGTTACATTTAAACCGAATAAAAACAAAGCTCCAGGAAGGTCAAGACACATACAGGCGAAGCATGCTTGACAAGCCATTGTCCTGAGTCCTTACAAACCCAATGCAAAATCCATGGCTTTTTAGTAGTGATGACAATACTCTATTTAGTGGGCTACAACTCTACAGGTTCCTCTTTTTGTGTGTTTGGAGCTATGGAAATCTAATCATGGGGAAATTTAACATAAGTGTTTCCATGTACCGGGGTGTGCCCCAGCAAGATTGGGCCTGGTCGTTAAGAGGTAGCTAATTTGTGGGTTCTGGGCAGCACCAGTGTGGTTTCTGTGCATAGGCTATGTCATATGACCAGTTGCAACTTGTGTTGGCACTGAGTGTCCTGGATAATCTTAATCCTCGTGACTAAACCAGAAGCATCTCCAAATGGCTTGAGTTATCATAGCACGTCCCACAGAAGAGTGACGGGCAACCTGAGGAACTGTTATATTCCACCTCTGAACTCCTTTCACAGCTGTTTCTTCTGTCAGTTCCCTGCAAAATATGATATATGTCTTGTGGCTCTTGTCCAGAAGGAAGATTTGTTACGTATCACATCAGTTCAGAGAAGTTATTGTCACTGAATGCTCTTTTGGTTTGTCCCACACTATGTAACAAACAGGAGGTTTTCACCTTTTATTTTTCTCCTTGCAAGATCTCCAGGTATTTACATCCTTGTTGAGCTCTTGGGAATAGAAATAATTTTTTCTCATTCCTAGCTCAATACAGCAAAATCTTTTTAATTATTATGAATAGTAAAGTTGTATGGCTTCATAAAAGCTCTTAACTTACAGTTCAAAAAAAATCACGAGGAAAAAGAAGAAAATATTTTTTAAAAAAAATAAATAAACCCCAAATTAAACCTTTTCAGCAGCTATGCTGATTAGGGTTCTGACTTTAGGACTGTAAGCCAAACAGCATTTGGCCACTTGAGTCAAAGTATGCATTTACAGCTCTAAATAACAAGCTAAACTGGGATATTTCTCCATTAGCCAACCAAGAAAGTAAGAGTATAAAGACTTATTAGTCAAGATACATGAACTGAGGTTAAATGCCATGCAGAAGTGAAGTTGCAATACATTTGAGTTCAAATGCTATGCTGAATTCCAGTGTCCCAGCAAGAGCAGCAGAGAATTGGTGCAAGCTCCCTGCATACCCAGGACAATACTCAGTGTGCGCTGTGCCAGCCTTCTGGTCAAGAGGTCCCTTATCACGAACAGCACCACAGTCTCTGCAGGCAGGTGTGGAGAGAAGGGCACTCAGTTCCACAACAATCTTAATTATTCCTGGAGTATGAAGACTTTAGGGAAGTTGTCTTTCATCCCTCTACATCTGTATAATGACTAGACACAGTCTAGCCCATGTTGACTAACCATGCATGCTTGCATTATAGTCAATAAGGGACTGCATCCAGCAGAGAAATAGTATTAGATAATGCATCCAGCTGAAGAATTGGACTTCTTATGTGATAAGCAGGAAGCAGGGCTCAATTTAGTAACATTGTATGTAATTGTTCCCTACAATTTATATGTCAGATTATGTAATAGTTATATATTATGTATTCACATATGGATTGCATATTTTATATATTATATGCTATGTATAGTATGTATGTGTAATATACTATGTGAATGCAAATATAGGTATGGTTTAGGTTATACATACACACATACACTACTTACTGAAGCAAACTTAGTAGATGTCTGATGGTATTTTTGTAATGCTTGTAGCACTTAGAGATGCCAGTATCCATTCCCTCCCTTTCTACACAGTCACAGCCTCTATACGATGCAACACTACAGTGCAATCAACTTGAACACAAATAAACAGAAAGGCAAAATTCTTCTATTCTCCACCTTCTGCAGATTTTGCTTAGAACTCTTTGAAGTTACAACTCACCCTCACCAAATCTGTCCTTCAGCACATCTCCTTTTTTAACCACCTAGAATCACATTTTATGTACAAAAAGTCCGCATTTTAAAAGCCCAGTGTTTAAAAATCTGAAAATGGCCAGTTAATGCAAGAAACCATTGTCCCTCTGCCATATAGCAGGCTTAATTGTTTTTCCAATATACATATTTGTCCAGTTTTACCTCTGCTTTTTTATTCCATTTTAGAACAGGATGAATGACATTGATTAAAATCAATCAGTTATACTTGTAAGTGTGTACATCATACTGAATGTTCCAAGAATAATATAATCTAAGTATACCCCAAACTATTTTGGGACAATCCTTGTTTCTCATAATGGGAGATGCTGGGTGTAAAAGAGGACAACTTTTTCTTCAAGAGATGTGATTCAGCCTTATCAGATTTTTGTGATAGATAACTGTCTAAATGAATCTATTTAGTAGTTGCAAGCTTTTACTTTTCAGCTGCAGCTAACAATAAGGAAAAGTTAATGCAATACCCATCTTAAAAAGAAGAAAGAAAAGGAAGCAGATAGGCAGTTTACATGATATTATCTGTTGGTACCTTCATTGCAGTAGAGACACGGGGAGGAAGTCATTACATCTCAATGGAGGAGCAGGCAGTTATTCTAAAGTTGCCTTGTTCAGTGGGGACTCTGGGAAATAACAAACAAAAAACATTTCTGAGCATTTACTGATATAGAGAATAACCACATGCTGGTGGTCACCTCTGAATTCCCTGATGCCCACCTTGAGAGCAGGGCTGCCCTCTCCGTTTACTTAAAAATCAATGGCTTCAAAATTCCTTTTTGCTATTTCTTCTCTCAAAATACTTCCCTCCATAGAGGTCTGCTGGTTGAATCTGTGCTTTCAGGAGCTGGGGTGAATTTATCCCCAGAGGGGCCAGCTTTGCTTTTGATAAGTTACTAGAAGTAATTGCAAAGGGTATAGTAGCTAGAGGATAAAAGAACTGTGAACTGTAGTCATCATTGTTCTACACAGACTGAGTCTTGCCAAAGATAATTGCTTTTTCTTTGGATAGAATTATAAAATGGGTGTGTGAAGGCTGTATTATCACGTAGAGTCTAGGGGAGCACTGGATACTGTTTTGCATTAACTGTTACTTTGAAATTTAATGCAAACCGGCTTTGATATAAACACTGTCATATACATGACGGAGAGTTGCTAAAGGACTGAAAAGGATGATGCTGAACAGCAGAATGCTGAGGCCCCACATGGGAGGCTGCAGTCCTTTAGAAAAAAAAAAAAGTCAGTTTGTCTATTTATTATTCACAGATGAAAAGGCTGAATTATGTGGGCTGAAGACTGGTGTTTTGACTAGCTTAGTAGACAACAGGGTTATTTGATGTCAACTGAATCGTATTATCATATCTCTAGAGAATTAATTATTTAAAAATGGTAAAATGGATATGACAAGGAGCAGTGAGATGTAAATAGCAAACATCAGAGATTTATTAACAGACTATGTTATCTTTGCAAAAGCATTGCTATTCCATTTCCAAACAGTAATTTTTTGCTTTCTTCTCTTCTAGTTGCCCATATTGGCATCTTCTGTTGTTAGCCTGTATTTTCTTGAACTTACTGATGTTTTCAAGCCAGTTCATGCTGGATTCAATTGCTATGACAAGAGTCTGAGTATGCCGTACATTGAACCTACACAAGAGTCTGTTCCCTTCTTGATGTTGCTTAGTCTGGTTTTTGCTGGACCATCAATTACGGTGAGTCTGAGGTGCCACTGTCACTTATTAAAGATTTTGTCTAGAGTTTCAATCGACATAAAGAAAATAGCTCCACTGGTTTCAGTTAGGCTGCAGAGTGTCATCCGGGCTAATTATCTCAGGATTTCAAATTCATCTTTTATTCTTCTGTAACAGCATTGTTATCATTAAAACATTCCTTATACCACTTCATCTACTCATACTATCCTGATTGTGGGCATTAATGTGAAGAAATAGCATCTGCAGTTGGGTGAGAATAGCTTGAATCACTCCGCTATGCTGTACAAATATTTGAACATTTACAGACAGGATGTCCCCATACTCTGAGATACACTAAAAGTCCAAGATTTTGTTGGAAATGGAAGTCTTTCATTTACAGCACTGAACATGCCACTTTTGTTAGAACTAGCTCTATGTCAGTGAAATCAGTTACAATTTCATAGCAGTAGGACTCCTCTAAATTGTGAGTTAAACATTAAGAGTGAGGAAAAGGAGGCTGGATGAATCATTCATCCAAAGGGAAAAGATGATTTCAGCAGAGCAGAAATGTCCTGTCAGAATAGAAGCAGTTTGGTCCCTATTTTACAGAAAAAAAAAAAAAAAAAATTGTCTGATACAGTTGAGTATTGCCCCTGCTGGAATTGGTGTGTCAAATTAAAATGAAATCTAAAGTGTTTACCTATATATATATATACTAGTGGGAACTCATCGAGTCTGATTTAAAGCAATTCAGATAGGAGCTTTATTCACACACCACTCCTGTTTGGCAAATGGAGAGAGAAATTCCTCTAGAGTGTGTGATTCTATACACCTAAAAAGCTGATCGACCTTCTGAAAGGGTCTCTTCTCTCCCCTGACAACAGTGAGCACGCATCTCAGACACCTCTCTAGGGCCAGCTACATGTGTATCTCTGCTGCCTGCTCCACTTAATTTCAAATAGTTCATTCCTTTTATAATACTAGCCAATTTTCAATTACAAAATCAAGTGCTGTTCTCTCTTTGCTTTCCAGGATGATTTTTGTTTATTTGTATTTTTTTAAACGGAACTCTTCATACTGTGTTTGATTTTGGTTGCTTTAGAAACCATTTTTGAAGGATTTTGCACAACTATCAAGCTGTTTTACTCATTTAGGAACCAGGAACTGCAAGTCTCAGTGTTCTTGGTGCAGGTGCTTGCAGCAAACACCAAACACTGTGATAAAACCAAAATTTGTTGGTGTTGCAGTTTGGCTGGGTGTTTAGACAATGTTTCTGATAACAACAAAGTGTACTTTCCTGAAACAGCCATAGAAGGAATCTATATAGGCTTACTTGGGCCACAGTAGAGAAGTAAATACTGATTCTTATTTCAGAGAGTTTGTCAAGCCTAGGCAATATCAAACACCTTCAATGGAGATGAAAGGTATCCATTGCATTACAGAGTGTTTATTAAGGGCTTTGATTACAGCTAAATTATTTCAGCATTACATGAATTTTGCAGTAGAAAATGTTATTCTTGCTTGAATCATTGTCCTACCAAGAGTACAGACAACTAACCAAAACCATGCCATGTGAGGAGCTCAAACCCCTTATTAAACATGCCTAGCAAACATAAGATCAGTAAAGAAAGTAAATTCTGAAATTTCAAAATACAACTGCTTAAAAGCTGCAAGCCTTAGGAAGGTCTGGTTCATTTGTATTAGTGTGAGCATGAATGTGACTCTTGCACTAGTTGGAGAATGGGCTCTGATAGTACGAAATACACAACCTCTCTTAATAGAAGCCAACTGAGGATGGTGTAGAGCATTAGCATTAACCATGGTTATTATTCAATACCACTTCTGAAGTAAAAAACTAGGGATTTTTTTTTCCAGTTCTTTCCTTTTTCTTTGGAAAAATAGAGCCAATGATGTTCAATGCAAAAAGATTACAGTTGTGCCATTGTTATTTTTGAGAGTTCAGCCTTTTATAATTTAGATTTCATTAACATTTTATAAAACCTGTATAATATAGAAAAGAAAGCATGAGCTATTTGAGGAATTGAGGATTTCTAGTAACATAGCATGTGCTAGAGTCTGTCTGCAGTTCAGGTACTTACTGCAATACGAAGCAGAAGATCATAAAGACTCACTAAAATAGAGGTGGGATTAAGCTAGATTTTAAATATTACCAAGGAGCGTAAATAAGAAAAAACAGGAAGAAAAAGGGAGTTGGGATGGGGAGAAGACAAGCAAATTCCAGTCTCGATCCCTCCTTAGAACCTTATATAAATATTAGAGTAGAATTTAATTTTTTTCTATACTATTTTTGTTTATATACTTTGTTTCTCCCCAGACTGGAGAAGATATTAAATCTGCTCACTTTAGAGTAAATTTTTTACGACAAATCAAGCATTTTGTAATTTATTTTCCCAAGCTATTATTACAAAAGGGTCTGTGTGGATTTGGGGATTTATATTTTATTCTCTTTGGGGTTTTTTTGCTTGTTATTAATGAGCAGCAACTGCTTTTAACCAGGTCTGTTCTGTAGTGCTGAAGTGCTACAGTAAATTACTACTAATATTATTGACATATGTCTCATGGCTTGTAGCATCTGTGAAATTTCCTATATGTATTCATAAAGCACAGGAGATTTCAGTGTGGAACAAATGGACTTGTATGAAATTACCAGCATGGATATTTTATGTCTGGAATATAGATATATCTGAACTGAAACATGACTTCCATTTGTTTCAAAGAACTCTAAATCTGATCCTGTGACATATTTTCTCTCTAATTATTCACTCAAAAATGTTATGACTGCTAAATTAATATCAGTGTAGGTTCAAAGCCTTACCAGCCACTGACTGCCTACTTAAAGGAAACAACATGCTTTTTAACAGAGATCACCAGGAAATTAGATCACATTGATTTGGAAAGTCAGTTTGCAAGGAAAGAAATTATCTACTGGCAGTTTCAATTCTACTGCTTCCTCTGCTGTGGGAATTTGTTTCCTTGGAAATATCAGCCTCTGAGTTTTCCTTGATACAGGAATCGCTGTTTCCCAGTTTTCTCCTCTATCACACAAACTAATTAATCTCTCTGGTGGTTTTCCTGGTGCCAGACATTCCCTAGAGCCTGGCTAAAAACTATTAGAGTTTCTCTGGATTATAAAGTTGGAAATACTACTGATTTGTCTGGGTAAAGTTTTAGGTGTAAACTGATCAAATGGAGACAGATTAATAGTGACTATCATTCTCATCTAATTAAAATTCCTTAAATAACCCTTACCAGTGACTTTGCCATGTAATGAGACAACCTTCACTACTTCAATTTTTCTGACAAAAAAAGGAAACCAATTTATTAAACCTTCAGCTAAAAATGAGTTAGACAAAGCTTGCCCATTGTATCTCCCTTCTCCTGAGGTGAAGGGTCTTAGCATGCACAAACTCATCTGGTAATTAGAGCAGATTCAGCATAATTCAGACGCTTTAGCATCTCATCGCATTGTAAGCTTTGTGTATTGCATATATTAGTTTTCTGTGCATCTGTGCATAGACAAGCTGAATCTCCTCTTAGTGGTGAGAACTGTCTCATTAATTTCAATATTTCAACCTAACCCTTATTCTGAACTCTGTACAAGCCCTGTAGAGATTTCCAAGTTGTTGCACTATTTAATAGGGAAAAGAATCAAACCTGAGATTGCAAATGTATAAATGGTTCTGGATTTTCCAGCAAGTAACACCATTTTGCATTTATATTCTTCTCTTTATTTCTGCTCTAAACTCTTATCTAGAGCTTCAGTCATAATCTGTTTTGCTTGGTGTGTTCAGAGGAACCATAAGGACAGAACTTTTTCTACTGCTGTGGATCTGGTTAAAACCCGAGCCAAATTAAACAAATACAGAAGAGCAGGCTGCCAGATAATTAGAAGCTGCTAGAGATTGCTAGGCTTGAGGCCAAGACCGAGTGCTAAAACTACCTCAGAAGCACTAAGATATTGAAGTGGCTCTGGATTATTTTAGAGTGGAAATTTTCTAATTGCTTTTTTATTGTAGAAGCATCAAATTAAAGCTGTGGATCAAGACCCCGGTTCCACTGAGCACTATATAATGTATGCCACTTGCGTTTAATTTCAGTGCCAATTTCTTGCCTACCTTCACCCAAGCTAAGTTGCATTACTGAATGTTCACATATTGATACAAGTCTTTTAAAGGCAAATACGTATCAGTGGATGACATCAGTTATGGTATAGTTATATTTCAGACCTTTAAATTCAATCATTGTCTTGTGAGTAACTGCTACAATTTGATTTAACAGCTCCTTTGTCATTGCAGATAATGATAGGAGAAGGAATTCTCTACTGTTGCCTGTCCAAAAGAAGAAATGGAATTGGAATAGAGGCCAATATTAATGCAGGAGGATGCAACTTCAATTCTTTTCTTAGAAGAGCTGTCAGATTTGTTGGTGGGTTTCAATTGTTAGTCACAAAGAGGAGTTTTCCATGTACATTCAGTTTTCACCATGCAGGTTTCCTTCTCTGAAAAAGCCTTTCAGAACAGTGCAGGGCTGTCACTGGCATAGATTTTTTCTGCCAGAAAATGCAAGAAGAAACTGTCAAATGGAGATACAGAGCAGCCCCATATTCAGTAATGCAGCATCTACACTCCCCATTTTCCCTTGCCTCTCCTATACTATTGTCAGTGTTTCTAAAGGAATAATTTGTTTTTCCTTCTCTGCCCACCTTGAGCTGGCTTCCTTTTAATGGTATCAGTGTATAGTTTCCCCTGCTTGTCTTCAGTGCATTGTAAGGATTCAACCCACCTGATACAGTATTTAGCATGACAGTAAAAACTTGTCAGAAACTCTCAGTAGATTTGACATTCCTTTTTTTTTTCTGGGATGTATTTATCTACCTCTTGAAAAAGGGCTACATTCTGGCACCCTAATGATAGAGAGAAATATGTTGAATTCTTTTATGTTAATTTGTTTTAATTTTTATCTATGAAAACTGAACCTGAAAAGGCAACTGGACTTTGGTCCCCTTCTCACAGTTAATTTCCTCTATCAATGAGTGGCTAAAGGAAAGGTTTTTCTGTTACAGAAGTCTTTTATTAGAGGGGGCAACCTAGGCAAAGACAACCTGCAGGACTGCTGAAAACCTGGTAGGACTATACACTAGGTTTCTGTAGTCTGGCGAGCAGGGAAGTAATGACAGGAGAGGTTGCACAGTATATGATCAGTAAAGCATCCTCTTAAGAGCAGCAGTGAGGAATGAGCAGAGGGCATGGTAGGTTACATAAGCAATGAGAACTGTAAAGACACCCCATGCTCTCTCCTTCTCCTCCTTTATGGCATCCCATTCTATCACCAAAATGGACAAGCTCAAAGATGCATGAAATTCATTCTTGATTCATGCCCTGAATTCACAGTTTCTTTCATATTTTAATGAGTTTAGCATTCTTTCAATTTTAAAATGAAAAATAAAAAAATATTTATATGAATACAAGTAGGGGATTAGCGATAAATGTTTAGTGGAAAAGTCATTGAAAATGCTCAGTAAAACATTAGCAATTACTTCAACGGCCTTGTGAATTTGGCATTATTAACCAGACAGAAACATTGATCAATTACCAAAAAGACTTAAATATTTGGACTTGTGGCAAGGACTTGATACTCAAGAAGTACCAGAGGTGTGAAGGTAGCGAAAGTTATTGCCAGCTAATGAATCCCTAGTGGTAAAAGGAGAACAGGTCCTCAGAGCAGTGATATAATGGGCAGCTCTCCATCTTACTAAAAGCATGTATCCCAGTGGGCACGGCCAGGGAAGGGACAAGCATATATGCTTTCCTCAAATACACGGCTGTCCTTTAGTCAATTCAGAAAACTGGTTTCCAATTTGAAGCAGCTCCAATGTAGTTCACTTTTATAAAAAGATGTTGAAGGACATCAAGCCATCAAAATTAAATGTTCAGTATCAACAGAGTGAGAATAAGCATAAATAATCTTAATTTTTACATTAAAGAATTCAACTTTGCAATAAACTTTCATTAAAAAAATACATCTTATTCTTCAGTTAAATTCTCTCAAGTCCAATGACACAAGCCACCAGAATTCTGTTGAATGTATTTTGTCACAATGAATTAATCTTATTTATGCATATAATAAAGTTAACAAGCTCTATTGATTTCTTTCCTAGGTGTTCATGTGTTTGGTCTATGTTCTACTGCTCTTGTTACTGATATTATACAGCTATCAACAGGATATCAGGCACCATATTTCCTGACTGTTTGTAAGCCTAACTATACATCCTTAAACGTATCCTGCTCAGAGAATTCATATGTTGTGGAAGATATTTGCTCAGGAGCTGATCTCAGTGTTATCAATGCTGGAAGGTTGGTTCTGTCTTTCATTGTGTACATTATTAATTATTCCTTTTATTTATTTTTTTTTCTGTCCCAGATTCAAAATTTGTTTTCTAGTTAAAGTCTGAAAGTTTTGCCAGTTGTTTTTTCTTTTTTTAACAAAGGTGACAGCATCACTTTTTAGTGATGTTCAATTTTCTGTATAAAGGTATCAGGCCAACAGTGAACTTTCGAAGACTTTATCAGATTCCCAAGTCGTTGGTAGCTAGTTATTTTCCTTCCTTTGAAGGATGCAATTTCCTACAAAATTATTAATATGAATAGCTTCTACTGCTTTTCCCAGTGAGATCTGTATAAGTTCTCCATAACAGGGAGGGAAAGAAGTCACCCAAGTGCTTTATTTGAGACCTCTGTATACCGTACATTACTGTCTTAGCATTTCAGTCTTAGTTTGTGAGGCTTGGTTTTGGATTTATTGCAGGAGTTCATTTGTTTTCTGTTTCTCTAGCTGATTAAGATTTTTACATTGACAGCACTGAAAAAATCCCTTTATTAAGGAAATACCACAACAGTACAAATCTGTGTGTTCTGAAACACATGTGTGTTCTGAAACATATGCCTGTTCTTTCATGGTATTTCTAACTGGTGGTTTATGCTCCTTGGTCATTTAGTCATATGCCTCCCTACTTAGATAGCCAGGAGATAAATTAATATTTTTTATAATAGGAGATTTTGGACATGCATATCAGTCGAGATGTAGCCCAGACTATATGTCTTATTTTAAACAAGCTCAATGCGATAAAATAGTGATAAATCAATTACTGATGACTGGCCATAGATTTAAACAAGGAATCTGAAGGTATAAGTCAGTAAGTTGTACAGTTCAAATACATCTGCTCCTTGTTACTTCAAGGACTTGATTAGTATATGAAGGGTCCTAAATACACACACCACACTACTGAAATCATGAAGCTCTTCACTGAATACAATAGTAGTCTTCCATATCTTTTACACACCAGATTAACCTTTCTTGCTTGTTAGTCACTGAATGATTGAACGTTTTGCACTCCTTCAAAAGTTTGGTGCTTTTTTCAAATCTCCTGCTCTTCAAAAAAGTTACAGCAAATTTATAGAATGCTTGACATGAGTACAATTTCTGTCTCTGACTGAGCTGCATAATTTCTCTGTGTACTTGATTAGCAGATATGAAGCTGTATTAGTTCTGACACACCCACTTCACTAAAGCTTTGCACTCCTTTCTTGTTCTGTATACAGCTCTAGATGCTAGCTTCTGTTCTAATTTTATGCCTATTGACATTACGTTTTTGTCATGTGGATATTATTAAAATGTTCTGTCTATGTATTAAGGCAGTTAATATATCTCCCCAAGTTTGTTTGCTTTTCCTTTTATTTCAATGGTCAACACACAACACACTTGGAGATCATGAAATCATTCACTTTTTAAGTATCTTCCAGCAAATCCCATCATCTGTCTCCTTTCACTTGGACAAACCAATTTCACTGATGTTTAAAGATCCTCAATTATTTGATATCTTTGTTCTTAAATATGTCTAGTGGGCTAAGACTCATAATTAGCATTGATTAATTTGCCATATCTTTTCAATGATGGCATGATCCAGAGCTGGAATAGAGGATTGCAGCACTGTTTGGTCCAAATAATTTGGTGAAAATAATTTTGGTGAAAGGCATAACTAGAATTACTATGTCGGCCTTCACACTGGCTTTTTTTCCCCTAACCATTTGCTGTTACTGGGATATGGCCATTGAAGCCTGATACTTGCAAGCAGTGTTTTGCACCTACATGGGGTACCAGGGAAAGCAGTGTAGCTTTACACGTGAGCAGGCAAAAAATATTTCATAATTACATCTCATTCATTTCATCATCATCTCAAATATGATGTCTACTGGTCTGAATTGACTGCCTGTAGCCATTCCAAAAACGCTGATCACTCCTAAGTTTAAATATCATCACTTCCAAAAAACAGTGAAATTAGTTATAACATATTAAGACTAAGCAATCAGGGTTTGTGTGTTTCTGTTTCTTTAGGAAGATGACCATATATTGATATCTCACGTTTATTCCCATTATAAAGGATACATTTGTTGATCTATAATATCTGAAAGGAGATTGTAGCAATGTGGGGGTCTGTCACTTCTTCCAAGAAAAAACTGATAGGACAAGAAGAAATCACCTCAAGGTGTGCCAAAGAAGCTTTAGGCTGGATATTAGGAAACATTTTTTCACCTAAAGGATTGTCATGCATTGGAACAGCTGCCCAGGGAAGTAGTGGAACCACCACCCCTGGAGCTATTTGAAACACATATAGATGTGGCACTTAGGGACATGGTTTAGTGGTGGACTTGGCAGTGTTAGGTTTACAGTTGGACTCGATGATCTCAGGGTCTTTTCCTATCTAAACAGTTCTGTGATTCTATGATTCTGGGACCACCCTCAGTTTCTGCTTAATTCAGTTTATTGCTTTTTTTTTTTCCTTTATTAAATTTTTGCTTCCTTATGCATGTCTCAACTTTACCAAAGTGATCAGCACTTGCTACTGGTTCAATACTTCCTTCAGTCATCTACTGTAGGAGTTGTGCTATTACTTCTCTGGCCCAGAAGGTTAATTTGACTTCAGTAATTTCAGCTTGTAAAGGACTTGTTCTTATGAGATTGTTAATGACCTTCATTTATCATTTGTACTTCCCAGAAACTTTATCTCCAGAAATTTTCCTCTAGATTCCCTTATGAAAAGCATAGAGGAGAACATAATTATCCAGCTGATTATATGAACTAATTTTCTGCAACATCCCCAAATATCCAGTGGTTTCATTTGTCCATCTTTTTCTCTGTTTATCTTCAAAGAGCCTTTTCAGTCATTTCTACTCAGATCTCCAGCAAGTTCCCTATCATCTATGATTTCTGATGTTCTGACTCACTATGCCTCTCACAGTATGACTCTTTCTCATCATTGTTCTCCCTCTACACATCCTCGTGCATAAGCATTTAGAGTGATACGCTGTCATCTGAGTTCAGGATATGTTTTCTTTGAGACCTTTGTTCATCTTTTCAATACTGAGCCATACAAAACACTATATATTTCTATCTTAAATTATTTTCATTTTAGATTAAAAGATAACAAATAGAGGAACAAAAGCAAGGTCACCATTAGACAGTACACATTTAATCTGTAACATGCTGTGCTTGTCCTGAAAGCATATGAATAGAAAATAGAATAAAGACAAAATTGACTGTAGCATAGTGACACATTTTATACAGTATAAAAATGCCATCAAATTAAGATTAAGTACTAAAGGTCATAGAATCAAATCTACACATTAGCTCTACAGAGACTGTAAGTAGATATATGTTTCCACTAAAACCTGCACAGGCTAAAGGAGCTGATTAGACATGATAAGCATTTACATTTTTTTCATGTCTTTATCCTTCTGTCCTCAACCCAGCACTGGTTCCCCAGGGATACTACTTGTGAAAAGTTTGTTCGGGGTGAGGCAGAAGGAAAAAAAAAAAAAAAAAAAAAAAAAAAGAATTATTTAAGTCTGTCTTTAGGACCAAAATAGGAATCGTGCTGATTTCATCTTGGCCAGTCATGAACCTGCTGGAGCTATGGGCTCAAATTCAGGTCAGCAGTGCAGCATTCACACTGAACTACATGCACACATTTAATTGCCAGTGAATTATTTAGAACAGACAGGACAAAGTGCATAGGAAAAATTTAGAAAGTAGACTGCTACTTCGCAAAAAAGTGTCTTTATCTAAATGCAAAGGACTATGTTTCAGTCTTTGCTACTTTAAACTAGCTAACTTGGACGCTGCTAGGAAAACGACTACACATGGAACCCAGTTAGGGTGGCAGGCCCGTCTGTGAAGCTGTATCATTGGTCAAGTATTTATCCCAAGCCAAGCTTTCTCATGTGAAAGTGGCTGCTGTGGCTGCAAGATAAACGTATCCTTCTCCACCAAGACAGCCAGCATATTATGTGCATAGATGTGGCACTTTGTGACATGGTTTAGTAGGCATGGTGGTGTTGGGCTGATGGTTGTACTGGGTGATCTTAGAGTCTCTTCCAACCTTAATGATTCTATGATTACATTTTAAGGAGATACAAGTAAATTTATAAACTGCTGTACATCTTCACTGCATCTTACTTTTAGAGCTCAGAGGTTATAAAAGTTTGTTAGGGCTTCTACAAGCTAAAAATGAGATGTCTGCCATACAACAGGCATTACTGAATCCCCACCACTTAAGCTTTACCCTCTGCTGTGTAAAAATCTCTCCTTCATGTTCTCATGACTTTTGTTTTTAGAGGATTGAAATGGGTCTATTAGAAGAATAATGTTAAAAGAAGGCCTCGTGATGGTTCTGTGTAGCTGCTACTTACACAAAACCTCATTTTCTTGATCAGAGAAGTGGAAGCCAAGCTGTTACTTTTAATTTTCTTATCTGTAGTTTCTCATTCAAGACCCAGCTCACATGATTCAAGTCCCCAGGTTTTCAGTGAGAGCAGAAAGCCCTCAGCAATTTCAAGAATAGACCTGATTTTGCCTACTGTCTTACACAGTTTCAACATGTTTTCATTTACACTCTTGTTCTGGACTTGAGGAAGGAGCCCGGTAACTCTTAAAATACACTCTTTGTGTTCTTGTGCTTCATTCACTCCTATCACATTACAAAGTGTGCTGAAATTTAAAAAATAAAACCAAAGATGAGGTAAATAAGGATGCAGTTTGCCTCTCTGCGAAGAATATCACCCTGACATTCCCCCATTATTAGAGCAACAAGGCAGGAGGCACAAAGATGATTAATTCAGTTACTCAAGTTAGGGCCTGATTATCAAAGTGTATGAGTCCTTACCTTGAAAAGAGTCCAAGTGAAGTCAGTGAGAATAATCATAAGATCAAGGTTCATGCATTAAATAAGTTGTATAATTAGGTACTTACTGAAAAGTTATGAAAATTTATTTATAGAAATGAACGTATAGGTATTTCTCTCAATCAAGCATTCAGTCTTTAGCTCATACCCACTGTTCTTTTAGTACACACTTTTCTTAGTACACAAAAAGAATTTCATGCTAAATATTTACTTCAAAACAAAGGCATTTGATTAACATTGGTCCTTTCTCCACATTATAGAAAAGAAATTTAGAAATTAAATGTTACTGATCCGTCATGTATTGCTTAGGAAGCGTAAGATGAAAATGACTGTACCACCCAGTGTTTTTTTCAAGTGAACACTAGCACCATGTATTTGAACTGAGAAGCATAATTTAAGTGTTCTTCCTTGGCAGAAAGTCATTCCCTTCTCAACACGCCACCCTGGCAGCCTTTGCAGCAGTGTACATCTCGGTGAGTAACCAACTCAGTTAATTTTCATTTGTACAAGACAAAAGCCAGAAAGTCATTTTGCTGTATATTGTAAAGCGGTATGTTGCCTGCATATCCTGGATGGATGGAAGTTTTTATTCTGCCAGTTTGAAAGCAAAATAAATCTACTAAAAGTAACAATAAAACCAGCTCTATTAAGAATGCAAAAAAGATTCAACTACCTCACATTCTTTTTTAAGAAGAAACAAAAAGTGTAATGTTAAAGTATATTTAATGCTTCATATTATTCATTTATAAAATCCAGTGCTTATCTGTCTTACAAGGTGATAATTTAACTTACCATTCGAATTAACCTTTGTGTGTTCTGCCTTTTCTCTACTGCTGTCTTCTCTTGACTCACTGCTTTTAAACTTGAGGCACTGAGAAAAAAACATTTATGTGATGTAGTTTCATTTGACCTCCATAGAACTGCAGCATGGATAGCACAATTACTCCCAGAGTCCTCCAAGGTGCTACTGCAAAGCAAGTGAAGAAGAAGCATCAGTAACTAGCAGGAAATTGTAGGACATGCTGCATTGATCACAGCTGATTTTCCACATCTGGCCAATGACATTTCTTCAGTATGGGCTACAATGTTTGTATGAGTGAACACTTACTTGAAATTTTAAAAAAAAATAAATATTCCATCACTCATGCTATAAAAATCAGAGGAAAAAGCCAACAGCAATAACGAGTTAGTAAAATAATATAATGGAATTATGAATGTACTGGGAGCTTGTTTGTATTTATTCAGTCCAGGGAAAGGCCAAAATTTGGAATAATACTAATGAACCAACTCCACTTAATTTTTGTGACCTTACTGACATCATGGCCCCCAGCTGAGAAATGGCTCTCTAAAGCATCTGGTGATAGCTTTTGTTAGAACACATTATTGCTTTCATCTGGCATGGCATCTGGTTCCTGTATTTCAGAAGCAGTTGCTCCTTAGTCATATTTAAAGAACATTTAGGCTCTGACTGTGAACAGTATTTAAGTATAAATTCTCTATCCTAATTGATGCTAATAAACAACACTGCCTGTGTTTTTGTAAATCAGTTCCTTGGGATTTTGGGACTTCCTACAGTAAGTGAACAAATTTTAACAGTGCTGTAAAGTAAAATTATACTGATTATTTGCAATATTACTGTATAATAGTGTTCTATGTGTGAAAGAAATGCTGAATGTGAGAAATTCATGTCTGCTTAGGTAAATTTAAGTTTCTTCAACTGCTTCTTCTTTTCTTTCTTTTTTCAAGATGTATTTCAATTCTACATTAACAGACTCCTCAAAACTTCTGAAACCACTCTTGGTCTTTGCTTTTATCATCTGTGGAATTATATGTGGTCTGACTCGTATCACCCAGTATAAGAATCATCCAGTTGATGTTTACTGTGGCTTTCTCATAGGAGGAGGAATTGCTATCTATTTGGTAAATATAATATTCATGTAGTTGAGTTTTAGTAAATAAAACTGATAAGGCTGTAATAAGAGTTGTTTTTATGAAAACTTTTCATCGTTGTCATGTGCTGTAATTAATATGGTCAAAATGTGTTGAAGATTATGATGTCAGGGGTAATCACTTTAAAAATAGGAAAAAGCAAATATTTATTTCAATTTGAAGTGTCATAACAGTGCACAAAGTGGTATATAATCATCTGGCATTGTATACAGAAACAGCTCTAACATGCCCTTTAATAAGTGCTAAAAGGTACTTAGCTTTTCTATTCCACACTTATAAGCATAATGCAAGAAAAATATTGTATTAATTGGTATTTGTTGCCAGCCTGTGTTTATATTGCCAACATTAGCTTTGTGTTTTCAAAAAAAAATCTGGTTGAATTAATATGCAAAAACTCAGCTGAGTAAATTGTTGAACCTACAAGGTGATATTCCACCCTTGTGACGCTTTGGAGCTCTTGGAGAAATTATGCAGGGGGATATAGGATGCCCAAGACAGGTTAGTCCTATACTTTTCCTCTGTGCTGGGTTGAAACTGATGGAGCACCTTGGAAGGGTCCTGCAAGGCAGTATATAGGATAGGTCTGTTTATATCAGTCAGTAGGAAGCTCATCAAAGCATTTGCTTTTGTTTGCTGCTCTCAGTATGTCCCTAACATGACTGTTGCTGCCCTGGCTGTTCAGCACAGTGTCAACCCAGGTGCCTGTGAGCAATCAGGAACTCTACTGTCAACATTTTTGCTCTAGTGTGGGCAAGTGAACAGAAGAGCCTTAACAGCCACTGGGATGGGTTTGACCCCCCCAAGAAGTCAATGATTAATTTTAGTATAATACTAAAATAAGTTCACATGTTATCCCCCTTTTTTTCTGTGATAATATAATCTAAGTTACATGCAGATGGTCTACAAAGGTGATCGGAGGAAAAATGGCTTTCACAATGGCAGAAGAAACAGCAACAAAGGTAGATAATAGAAACCCCACAAGCTACTAAAGTCAGTTTCCATGAGCAGAAAGGCAGTCTGTTGAGAATATTATTTCAAATGATTATGCTGTTGTAGACTCTCATAAATGGAGCTTTTGTTCCCATGTTTGAAATCCACAAACAAGTATGCTCTTTGTTAGGTCTTCTCCGTATACTGTTGCATGACAACACACATGAGAGAGCGCATTATTCTGGATACTCGGTAGTCAGTAATTCCACCCTGAAAAACTACACACCAACAAGAGGAAGAGGAGGGGATATAACGTGAAACTACAAATAACTCTGAAAGAAATGTAAACAACTAACCTAAGGGACTGAGTCAGGCATTTGACCCTTCCCTGGAATAGTTTCTCTCAGTGGAGTCTTTTTAAAATGACAGCATTTTACAGTGAGTCTGCTGAATAAGAAAATGTTGTATAACTAAATCTTGTTACAGTTCTGCACAGCTTGGAAAGCAATTGATTTAAACTTGATGAATTGTTCTATCATGTAGGTATTGTGCAGCAGGAAGGGCAGAATCACAGAGCAGAGAACAGCCCAGGCTGTTAGAAGATTCAGTAAGTCAGAGCAGACAGTAGCTTAGCTATAAAATACCTATTTCCAGAAGACTGAAAACATTTTATTTTGTTATTTTCTTAACAAAACACTCTTCAGCTGTATCTGAATAAAGAAACATGAAGAAGGCTAAGTTTTTTCCTCAACTATATATTGCCATGAACTATGTGCCTTTTTCATCCTACAGAGACTACTTCATACATACCTAGATGTACCAGGTTGAGGACAGAATTTGGAATAAGGATATACTGGTGAGGAAAGGAAATTGAGCATACTTTGTCTGTTAAGCTGGACTAAATCTATCACTCAATATTTATTTTAAGGCAGAAGACTATAATTGAAATACCTTAAAATTTCTCTTCTTTCCATAACTGATTGTTGATGCTTCTGTTCAAATATCAGGGCCTGTACGCCGTGGGGAACTTCTTACCAAGTGATGAGTATGTCTTTCACCCAAATTTTCACCAAGAACCTCTAAGGTCTTTGACAGACCTCAGTCAAGATGCCAACAGAATCCTGCCAGGTAAAAACAGTAGCAGCAGTGATGGCATTGTCTCTCACCATACAGAAAGTATCCTGAATAGAAACCACAGAGATTCAGGGTCTCTGACAAATCTCAAGAGAGCAAATGCTGATGTAGAAATAATAACACCACGAAGCCCAATGGGAAAGGAAAATATGGTTACTTTCAGCAACACTTTGCCAAGAGTCAACACACCATCCTTGGAAGATTCAGCAAGACGAAATGCAACAATACATGCATCAATGGATTCTGCCCGTTCCAAACAGCTGCTTTCCCAGTGGAAGAACAAGAATGAAAGTAGAAAGTTGTCACTACAAGTGATAGAAACTGAATCTGGGCAATCACCACCAAGGGCTATCGAAATGAGGTCAAGCTCAGAACCCTCCAGAGTAGGTGTAAATGGTGATCATCATGGCCCAACTAGCCAATACCTGAAAATTCAACCTGGCAGTGTACCAGGTTGTAACAACTCAGGTCTTTCTGGTGGGCCAAGGGTCTCTATTCAGTCACGTCCTGGCTCGTCCCAGCTAGTACATATTCCTGAAGAGATTCAGGAGAATGTGAACACATCACCCAAAAGTAGTTCAGCTAGAGCTAAATGGCTGAAAGCTGCTGAGAAGAGTGTTGCATGTAGAAGCAATAGCCAGCCAAGAATCATGCAAGTAATAGCCATGTCTAAGCAGCAAGGAGTGCTTCAGGGCAGTCTGAAAAGTTCAGAGGGAAGCACAGTCACCTGTACAGGAGCCATCAGATATAAAACCTTGACAGACTATGAGCCAAGTAGCATAGTCAGAGTTGAGGCCCATCCAGAAAACAATAGACCTGTAATTCAGATGCCATCAGAAGGTGAAGGAAGTGGGTCATGGAAATGGAAAGGTCCTGAAAAAATCACCCTTCATCAGACATATGAGCTAAATGATCTTAACAGAGACTCTGAGAGCTGTGACTCCTTAAAAGAAAGTTATGGGTCAGGTGACAGAAAAAGAAGCAACATAGATAACAGTGAGCATCACCATCATGGAATCACTACAATAAGAGTCACACCAGTGGAGGGAAGTGAGATTGGCTCAGAGACTCTGTCCATTTCTTCTAGTCGGGACTCAACACTTAGAAGAAAAGGCAACATAATTTTAATCCCTGAGAGAGGGAGCAGTCCAGAGAACACCAGGAACATCTTCTATAAAGGCACATCCCCCACACGAGCGTACAAGGAATGAGAAAAGACATATCAGCTGGTCCAAACCACCACAAAGTAAATACATCTTGACACAGGTTCTGCTTTCTTTATTTTGAGCTGATATTTACCTTTGATGTGCCAAATTCTTGACCAGCAGCCCAACTGTTGTTGACCACTGCAGATGTGCAATGTGCATGAGCCTGTGGAAACATGTGGTGGGGGGAAAAGCACAATGCCAGAACCTAACTAATATGAAACATTTTCACACAACTTCTTTTTTCAAACTCAAAACATTTATCTGAGGGTGATGTCAATCAAAACAATGCTCTTGAACACAGACACTTTATTTCCTGAATGTGCCAAGTTTTTATTTTGTTTATATTTGTGTATAAAATTGACTGAATTTTTCACAGCAAAGGCTGTATCAGTGGTATATACTCATCTTTGCAGAATTTGCACCAAATCTTTAATACAGAATGGTGCTGATGATAATAACTTTACATGTTTTGAAAAATTGCATCCTTATTAGATTCTACAAACACATGACATTGTGCAGTTACTTTAAAAGTAATATTGCTAATACTGTGATAATGCTGGCCGCATTCATTTAGCATAGGAAATATTTACAACTTTGTTATAGTGGATCTGTCTCATTCAAAGATTGCAAAGGTTTTGTGTAGTTCTTTAAGATGTCTACTGCATCAAAAATGTGTGTGGGTGACATTCCATTAGAATGGAACAACTATCTATTTTGAATAGTTTTACTGCTACTGCTCACCTTTTGTTTAAGAACAGGTGCTACTAATGAAGAGACTGCTTCTTAGTGGGCTAACTTGTAGAATTGTTTTAAAATATGTTTTTTAAGGGGTCTTTTAAAGTACTACAAGAAATCCAGATTTTACCTTTTTAAACCTCTTATTCTGTCCTTCAGCAACCTTTCCATTTTTCTATTTGTTTTTAACCATATAATGCAGGGCACCAATAACTGCAAAACGTGCAGATGTGGAAGGTGAGCCATGAGTAAATAAACAGCCACTTTTCTGACCAGCTTCCAAGGAGACAGTAATTAATAACATAGCTCACACGTAGAAGCAGTCATTCACCTTACTTGCTTAGTATGCTGCAAGAACAATCACAAGTTTTACCCCAATCACCATCATTTAGGGGATTTATGCTTCAGTTTAAAAATGGAATAACTTGGTATTGCAGAATCACTGAATGAGTGTTGCATTGTGCCACTACTACTGTTCACGTCCCTTGAGACACCCTCCAGAGCCTTTTTAAGAATTATATTTTTTCCCACCACTGCCACTTCAGAATACAGAGGGTCTCTGCACCTGAGAGAACATGAACTATTTTAGCAAATTGAGCTTCAAATATAATGAAAATTTGCCTGCTAAAAATCTCCATTGCCAAAAATTGTTGAAGGGATAAGCTCTGAAAGGAATAAGCATAGCATGTCCTGGGCATGTTAGAAAAATGTCGTTATATTTGGCTCTGACTTAAATAACTTAAACTATGAAGGAAGCCAGGGGCAGTGCTCACCCGGTGCAGCTCCTCATTCTCTCCTAGATTATTTTCACCTGAGAGAGAACTAATACTAGCCAGCTCCCCTGTTGGGGTGGGATGAAATGGCTTAGCAGTCCCCTCACTGAATACATTGCAGCAGATTGGATGTGTTCTCTGGCTTCTTGAGATGAGTGTTTCACTCTTAAGTCCTCTTCTAATTTAAGGTATCAAAGTATCAGATACATACTATATAATCAGAACCTGTCTACAGACCCTACTGCACAGACCTCTGAGGAAAAGCCCACCCTATCCCAGTCCCAGTATATACAGGTGCTCCGGGCTTTGTTGAGTGTTGTCAGTCAACCCTGGCAAGCAATGCTTCCCTCACCTTCCCATCACCCAGTGCTGTGGAAGAGTGTTGATCCTTAAGGAAATGACTGCATATTTCCTTCTAGTAATAGAAAAAGAGCCCATCATATATTTGATGATTTGGAGGAAGTATTTTGCAGGTTACGTGTAAGAAGCTAGTCAGTAGGGTTGTAGCACATGATATATGTTAAAGGCACATTATGTTGAAGACACACTGTAAGGCACATTAACTGGGGAAAAATAATCATAGAAGCTGGGGGGGTGGGAAAAAGTAATTTTTTAGAAATATGTTCTCAGACTGTAGTATTTACAAGTCCAGGTTTGTTTTTTCTTTTTAAAAGGATGAATCTTTAGTCCTTGGTATTTAATATCAAATTTTGTACAAGGTTCCTAGGAATTACAAACACTTGGATTGTCAGGAACAAAACCCTTTGGATTTAGTTTAGTCTAGGTACATGATAAAGCAGGGTTAGCTTTAAAGAAAACGGTAACACACAATCACTGTTGGCCTATCAATGTAGGGAGATAAGATGCAATCATTTGTTAGATTGTAAGTGCAGGGGAAAAGAACATGAGCAGATGAACCTGGAAATAATGGAGAACTGACATGGAGAATAAGGGCAATAAAGCAAAGATCAGAAAATGTTCCCTCTGGCAATTTAGCTGGTTTTGAAACAGCAGGATTCCTGGTGGGAGTGTTTGTTCTTTATTCCTTAGTTTTAGTCAGATATATATTGGCATATATGTTGGTTTTATTACTCTAAACCTTGCTGCATTATTTCAAGTGCAGTGTGATATTTTTCCTAAGGTTTCCTATTTTTTAACAAAAGATTTTAAAGCTCTTGTGTAATCATTGAAATTGTGTTCTTTACATAAATATTGATATATTCTTTTTTACTCAAAGTGCCAAAGGCTACTGGTTTTAATAATGGCTTATCAAATTATATTATGTTAGAGAGCAGAAATGTAATAATATATACATTGGAAGTCAGACCTGTGCATGTATATTTGATAAGGAGCCTTTTGTAAAATTACTCTTTGTTTACATTCCACTGATACCTTAATTTAAAATTAATCAGATAAATTGACAGGTGACATCTTTTTAGTGTTCTGATTTTCTTACTTGCTAACAGGCACGAATTTCTTTGTTGGGCTGTGCTTTACTGAGAAAAGAAAATACTCAAAAATAAAATATGTTTTTAAATGAGAATTCTCTATATAAAGTATTGTGTTTAATAAAATGTTATGCAATGTTTTCAAATGGAAAAGAATTTGTAAATTGCTATAAATGTATTTTGTTAAATAAGTACAGATCAATACTACTGTGTGAGTTTATTGTGCTAACATCATGACAATAAAGATAAAATTCCTCATTGATGTTCAGTCATCTTTGTGGTGAAACATTCACCCCTCTCTTATTATTCCATAGTAGGTATCCCATGAGACATAAAACTGGTCATCAGTGGGAAACCTCAAAAGTTGTAAGAAGTTACAAGGAACAGTGTCAAAACAAGCTTGTCTCTGTCCAAAAAACATTTTACAAAAAAAAAGGAAGCAAGTGAATTGAGAACTTTAGGTCATGTGACCACATGTCTGCTAGATCATTCTGCAGAACCAGCTGTGTTACTAAGCCCCTCATGCCTCTAAACCACCTTGCTAGTGTTGTGTAGAGCTGCTGGACACGGTGAGGCCCACCTTGAATATGTGAATGAGAACAGGGCAGATGCCAGGAGCAAACCTGAGAGGAAGGGCTCTCATCCAGGGAAGAAGTTAAGATAAGTCATCAGGTGACATATACCCTTTGCTGGCAGTAGTGAAAAATGTTACGTGTAGAAACATGCTGCCCAAAACATTGTCTTATCTAAAACCACACAAGAACAGCAAACACTGTCTCCAAGTGTGTCTCTGAAAAAGGGCAACGGCAGGGCGCCCTAAGTGCCTGGGATGGAAAACACGGCCTCTAGCTGAGGCATGCACAGACATTGCCAAAAGGACCACAGGGACTAACAGGGCTCCAGCAATACATGGCAGCAAAGCCAACTGAGTCTGAGAAGCTTTCCCAGGTGTGCCTGGGCCTTTGTGCAGGCTGCCATTTTGTAGTTGCATGTCTTTCTAGCAGGTGACCTACCTCAGCTGGGGTGGTAGAGGGACTGTGCAGTTGATGGCACCATTGGCTCCAGTCAGCTCCTGCACTGTTGAGTGGTACCACATCATCATATATGTGCTGTGCTCCCAGCAAAGGCATGCTGGGTTTAACTGGTGTCACCCCAAGCTGTGGTGTAGATCCGGGTCACGTTGCAGTCTCTGTCCCAGGACTTTCATGACAATTTAAAATGGGGAGGAGCCTTGGGCAAAAGCGAATCAGAAAACAGTATGTTGTCTTTTAAAGAAAGGGAAGCATACATAGAGTTACAACACTGCACCTTCTGCGGTGACTGAAGGAGATCTCTGCTTGTTGCTGGGGCTAGAAAATATCTTGAGCCCACCACCTGAGTAGCCACTTTCAGGAGAGGCCTCTCCTTTGGCCAGCAGTAGATGCTGGTGTGGCAGCAGGTTATCTGCTACAGCAGAAGACTGCCTTGAATAAGGCTGTGTGAAGCGTGAGACCTGGGGACCAAGGTTACAGTGTCCCACCCTCTAGGGCATGCATTGGTAACCTAGGAGAGCTACCGGGAGCGATAGCCGGGGTATGGGTCAGAGGGATCCTGTGAAGGAGTGCAGGAGAGTAAAACAGATACTCTCTGCTGAAAGCTGACATCTAATACAAATCTGATGAATCCTCCTCTGGGAACGGCTCCTTCCATGGACTACAAAGGGGCCTAGACAATTAGTTCAAACATTTTAAAAGGCACATTTTAAACTTATAAAGTTAGGCTGAAGTTGAAGTCCCTCTCTGAAGGGTAGATTTGATGTAGAGGCTATATTATAAAACTTGATTTAAGATGAGAAATCACCTCTACTGACAAACCTTGTCTTATTCTCTTAGACCATTCTGGCTACAACAGTGTCACTAAATTAGGAGAGCTCACTGTGATACAGATTGATGACTGTATCTAATCATGCAAAGGACTTTTCAAAGGTATAAGTGATTAAACTGAAATGTAAAAATCTATTTTGTGCTAGATTTTAAAGAGCTTCAGAGGTCTTGATATAAGAACCTGCGTAAGACAAAATTGTACTGTAATCAGTTTGGTATAGATTCATGAAGACCTTTTACATGACAAATCAGTGCAGAGCTGATTTGGCAGGAACATTTTAAAGGCATTACAATCATAAAATTGTGAATAAAATATCTTCACAATTCTTATAGCACAGAATGTATCAAGCATTGGACAAAACTAAGTGTCTCCATACTGCACATTCAAAATGAAAGTAAGGGAACTCCAGCTGCATATATGTGCATACACCTGCACAACATGTTCAAGCCAGGCTTTGGAAAGAGAAAGCTAAACAGATAATTTAAATTGAGGAACAAATTGTGGCAAGGCTGCAAATACTGATTATATTTTTTTTCTGCTTTGTCAGCAGTAATCTCTTCAGGCATTCAAAATATGCTTCAATACGTCATTTAGTTATTCCTCCCATAGAAGAGATCTGTTCTTTCAGTGGTTTGCCATAAAGAATAAAAGTAAATTTGCACATTCCATGGCTTAGCCCTTCTGAAAAAAAAAGAGCTAAGATGAGAAGTCATCCAGAACTCAAGCAAGTCTGCTCAGACCCAAAAAGTCAAATATTTTTTTCTTTTTTTTTTTCTATTCCCCCCCTGCCTCCCCCAGAAAAATCTCCCTTCCTTCAAAGGCCAACGGTCATTCAACTTTTTCCAATTGTACTACTTTTCTAGTGATGCTCGGAGAGAAATGAGAGTCATAGAGATTTGTGGATGTCAAGTCTCTGTAGCTACTAAATGATGCATAAAGGAAAGCTCTCTCATGAAATCATTCAGAGGATCCTGGAGCATATCTGGGTGAAATGTGATGAACAGAATTTGATTCTTTTCCTGTTTCTGTTCCTGCTTCAGCCCAAGCTTGTTGATTACAATGTCTTTTGCTATACTGTACTTGGGCTAGAAAGCTAGCTAGCTCTGCTAACCAAATAACATCACACAACTGGGAGCAATAGTTTTGCTCATTTTTACCTGTAAACTATATGTCAAAATAATCAATGCTTTGCAAACAATAGTCATATTTGGATTTTCCCTAAAACTAACTACTTCCAGCAGACATCCGGAAGGTTGAAATCCCCCACAAGGATGACAGGACTCAATCGCAAGACTTCTCCTAGGTGTTTATAGAAGAGCTCATCAGTCTCTTCATCCTGGTTGGGTGGCTGATAAAAAACTCCCACCACAATATCTGGGTTACCACGCACACCACTGAGTTTAACCCATAAACTCTCTCCCTTATCATTGCTATTACTGAGTTCTATACAGTCAAAACACTCTTTGACATATAGAGCAACTCCACCCCCTCTCTTTCCTAGTCTGTCCCACCTAAATAGCTTGTAGCCACCCATGGTAGCACTGCAGTCGTGCGAGTTGTCCCACCATGTTTCCATGACGGCAATTAGATCACAGTCGCCCTGCCTAAACACAGCTTCCAACTCATCCTGTTTGTTCCCCATGCTGCGTGCATTACTCTAAATGCACTTCAGATGAGCTGTTGTCACCCCCCCCCCTTTTACTGTCTGTCTACTATGCCCTTCAGATCATGGGGTGTTATCCCCATATTTAATTCTATTAGTGTGGTTGCCCCTTCCAATCTAGTTTAAAGCCCTCTTTATCATTCAGAAGCTTTAAACTGGAGTTCAGAGTGCTTTGCATCTACAGAAAAAAATGAAAAAAAAAGCTGTAGTGCCTGATCCTTCATTTCATATCCAGGTAACACCCCTCGAGTGGCAATTTTTTCAGGTTTTTTACTTATTTTTTAGACAAGATCAAATTCCATATTTCTATGGACCACCACCTATCATTTTCCAGTCTATGGTATGTTCCTGTACATAAGGAATCCAACTGCCAGAGCCATACACTACAACACAGCCCATCTCCTCTTCTATTACAGCTGGTCTTGTACAAGTCTTGTAAAGACTTACCAGTTGGTTTCACCTACAGTGCTGTCTTAGTTTAGATGAAAACCAAGATATCTTATCAGATATTAAAGATCTTTAATCAGAAACAACAACAAAATTTTATAGAAAAATAACAGTTCTTAGCTACAAATATATGTGTATACAGAACGGAATCAACACTAATCGCAACTAAAACCTTAAAACCTTAAAAATAGATTGAGTCCTGTACCCAAAATCTTGCTATGCAGGTCTCTTTAAGAGATGGCGGCCCCCCCACCCCCCGCGATCGGGGAAGGGCGGGAAAGGGAGACAGAAACGTAGTGTGAGTTCTGCAGGAGTTGTGGAAGTTCAGATGACCAGTGATCTTTCCTTCAGAGACTGCAAAACGCACAGACGTGGTAATTGCTGCTGCTGCTGCCGTCCGAGAGGAAAATGGATGTCCGGGCACAACCTCTGCCCCGATTTCCCCAGAAAAGTTCTCCCCCCTCTCACGTGCCACTGAAATTCTCTTTGTTGGCAAGAGGAAGAAAAATTCCTCGGAAAAATCCCAAACCACAACATTATGCACCCTGAATTGTCTTCCATGACAGCACCCCATAATTGGACTTAAACTTATATCTATATACATACATATTTCAACTATATACATATTTACTAATAGGTACATAGAATATGGACAACTCATCCAAAGATAAGGTCCCCTTGAGGAATACATCCTGTTTTTCCATCTTCCTGCATCACTCACCAAGTGCAACCAGATCCTTGAACAAAGACAATCCCACGAATGGGCTTGCCTTTGCTCGAGACAGGTTTAACCCAAACAGTTTTCCCTAACATACCTCTCAGGTGGATGACAGGAACCTTATCTCCATGTACAGTATGAAGGAATTCTGACTGGGCAGGACCGGCTCAATTCACTGAGCCTCTAATGCTGACCAACCATGTGGCCTTTGCTAAGTGTTGAGCCCAATGTTTGAAAGTCCCCTCACCCAATACCTTCAAAGTGCTTTTAAACAGTCCATTACACCGTTCAACTTTCCCGGTAGCTGGTGCGTGGTAGGGGATATGAGACACCCACTCAATGCCGTGCTCTTTTGCCCAGGTAGTAACTAAACTGTTCTTGAAATCAGTTCGATTATCTGACTCAATCCACTCTCGAATGCCATGTCGCCACAAGACCTGCTTTTCCAGACCTAGGATGGTGTTCCGAGCAGTGGCATGAGGCACTGGATATGTCTCCAGCTATCCGGTAGTTGCTTCCACCATGGTGAGCATATAGCGCTTACCTTGGCGAGTCTGCAACAGGGTAATATAATCAACCTGCCAGGCCTCTCCATATTTATACTTATCCCAATGTCCACCATACCAAAGGGGTTTCACTCTCTTAGCCTGTTTCATGGCAGCACATGTCTCACAATCATGGATAACCTGGGAGATAATGTCCATGGTTAAATCCACCCCTCGGTCTCAAGCCCATCTCTAGGTGGCATCTCTGCCCTGATGGCCTGAGGCATCATGGGCCCATCGAGCCAGGAACAGTTCTTCTTTATGCTGCCAATCCAGATCTATCTGTGACACCTTGACTTGTGCAGCTCGGTCTGCCTGTTCATTGTTGCGATGTTCCTCATTGGCTCGATCCTTGGGTACGTGTGCATCCACATGGCAGACTCATGATCAGCTTCTCCACTTGAGTGGCGATATCTTGCCATATAACCGCAGTCCAGACGGGTTTCCCTCTGCATTTCCAGTTGGCTTTCTTCCATCGGTCTAACCATCCCCACAATGCATTGGCTACCATTCATGAATCAGTGTAGAGGTAAAGCTTCGGCCACTTTTCTCGTTCAGCAATGTCCAGAGCCAATTGGACAGCTTTGAGTTCTGCAAATTGACTTGATCCACCTTTTCCCTCAATAGCTTCTGCAACTTGTCGTGTGGGGCTCCACACGGCTGCTTTCCATCTTCCATTTGTCTCCACGATGCAACAGGAACCATCCGTAAAAAGGTCGTAGCGTACTTCTTTTGGCAACTGATTGTATGGTGGCGCTTCCTCTGCACGTGTTACCTGTTCTTCTTCCTCTTCATCTGCTAAACCAAAGTTCTCACCTTCAGGCCAGTTCGTGATGATTTCCAGGATCCCAGGGCAATTTTGTTTTCCAATACGGGCACGTTGTGTGATCAGAGCAGCCCATTTGCTCCAGGTAGCATCAGTAACATGATGTGTGGGGGCAGCCCGTCCACTGAACATCCACCTTAGCACTGGCAATCGGGGTGCCAGGAGGAGCTGAGTTTCTGTTCCAATTACCTCTGAGGCAGCTTGAACCCCTTCGTAAGCAGCTAAGATTTCTTTCTCTGTCGGGGTGTACTTGGCTTCAGATCCCCTGTAGCCTCAACTCTAGAATCCAAGTGGTCGCCCTCGAGCCTCGTCAGGCATTTTCTGCCAAAGGCTCCATGACAGACCATTATTCCCAGCTGCAGAGTAGACCACGTCTGGTCCTGTCCTGACCAGTCCAAGGGCTACAGCATGAGCAATCTCCCGCTTAATCTGCTCAAAAGCTTGCTGTTGTTCAGGGCCCCAGTGGAAATCATTCTTCTTATGGGTTACCAAGTAGAGAGGGCTTACGATCTGACTGTATTCCGGGATATGCATCCTCCAGAAACCTATGGCACCCAAGAATGCTTGTGTTTCCTTCTTGCTGGTCGGTGGAGACATTGCTGTGATCTTGTTGATAACTTCTGTTGGAATCTGGCGACATCCGTCTTGCCACTTCACTCCCAGGAACTGTATTTCCTGGGCAGGCCCCTTAACTTTACTCTGTTTGATTGCAAACCCAGCTTCCAAGAGAATCTGGATGATTGTCTTTCCTTTCTCAAAAACCTCTTCTGCTGTTTCCCCACACACAATGATGTCGTCGATGTACTGCAGATGTTCTGGAGCCTCGCCTTTCTCTAGTGCTTCTTGAATCAGTCCATGACAGATGGTGGGACTATGTTTCCACCCCTGGGGCAATCGGTTCCAGGTGTATTGCACGCCCCTCCAGGTGAAGGCGAACTGTGGCCTGCACTCTGCAGCTAGAGGAATGGAGAAGAATGCATTAGCAATATCAGTAGTGGTGTAACATTTTGCTGCCTTGGATTCCAGTTCATACTGGAGTTCCAACATGTCTGGCACAGCGGCGCTCAGCGGTGGAGTAACCTCATTCAAGCCACGATAGTCCACAGCTAATCTCCATTCTCCCTCAGACTTACGCACAGGCCAAATGGGGCTATTGAAGGGTGAGTGAGTCTTACTGATCACCCCTTGGCGCTCCAATTCTCAGATTATCTTATGGATGGTGGTGTTAGAGTCTCGGTTCGTTCAGTATTGTCAATGATGCACTGTTGTGTTGGCAATTGGCACCCGTTGTTCCTCAACCTTCAACAGTCCAACAGCAGAAGGACTCTCTGAGAGACCCGGCAATGACTTTAACTGTTTAATCTCTTCTCTCTCTACAGCACTTATTCCAAAAGCCCATCTATGTCCCTTTGGGTCCTTGAACTATCCATTTCTGAGGTAATCAATTCCCAGGATACATGGGGCGGCCGGACCAGTAACAATGGGGTGGTTTTGCCCGTCTTTCCCGGTCAAGCTCACTTCAGCTTCCAGCACAGTCAGCTCTTGGGATTCTCCAGTCACCCCAGAAATAGCAATTGTTTCCGGGCCCACATGTCCTGATGGCATTAACGTACATTGAGCGTCAGTGTCAACTAAAGCCTCGTATTTCTGTGGGTCTGATGTGCCAGGCCACCGGATCCACACAGTCCAATAGACACGGTTGTCCCGTGCCTCTACCTGGCCAGAGGCAAGGCCCCTCTAACATCCGTTACAGTGACAGCAACTTGTTAGTGATGGTAACATTTTGGACGTTCCCTCTAGTGGGTCAGATCCTTGGGAAATTGGCACTGCACTTACTTTTGCCGATTTTTTCCTTCAATTCTTGTACCTGGGCTGCTAGGGCATGGGTAGGTTTCCTGTCCCACCGTCTCATATCTTCTCCATGGTTGACCAAGAAATACCATAGATCAGTCCGTGAATCCTGTCCTCTTCCCCTAGCCCGGAGGCGTCCAGCTCTGGACCCAGAGGCTTTGATTCACACTGGTGCCACTTGAAGATTTTGAAGAGTTTCCATGATCTCCTTTTGCTGCTTGTCCATCTTCTCATCTATCCTCTTATCCATCCACTCAAGTGCTGTTTCTACTGCAGCGATATGTTCCTGCATCGGGCCATGGACCATTTTCGCATATGTCCTGAGTTTACCTGCTGCGACACCCACTGCATCTCGGTCTGCCTCCGAATACATGGACGCCACATAATGGGAGAATGCACCTGGTGCACCGCATGGAAGCTTCCACCACATTTCTGGTGTGCATCTAACCTTGTCTGGGTCGGTGAGGGGTTGCCCATCCCTTCCATAAAGTATTTCTAGCAGTGCCATTTCCCTCAGGCGTAAAATCGCGTCTTCCACAGTCTTCCAAGGTGTCTTAAGATGATGTGCCTGCAGGATATCTTTGTGAGGAAATCTCTCTCTCACACTGCCTAGAACTCGTGCCCAGAATGAAAGGGGTCTTGATTCCCTCACAAATACCTGTTCAATACCTGTATCTCGGGCCAGAGCCTTTAAATACTTGGCTTCAGAACCATCGAGTTGCAAACTGTCACCCATAAGATCCCAAACTCGGATCATCCAAGTCAGGATAGGCTCATCTGCCTGTCGAGTAACGTCCTTTCGCAAGCTGCGAAGGTTGTCATATGAGAGCGATTCAGTAACGATCTCTGGTTCTGGATCTGCAGTATGTGAAGGACCCGCTTCCGCTTCCCCATCATCATCAACCGGACGAACCTATTTGGTCTTGTATTTCCTTTTCTGGATAGAGGCAACTTTCATCGGCTCAGACTGTTCCTCTGGTTTAGCCACATCTTGAGCTACCATAACATCAAGTGTCTTACTCTCTCTCTTCTTTTTTTACTTTCCTTGCTTTTGGTTGCATTCCTGACCACCCCTATTCCTGGCTTCATACCCAAGATAGACCATAAGGGAACCTTGCAGACAAATCACCAAAAGTATGATATAAAGTAGGAAATCCCTGACATCTAGCAAGAGGTCAATTTTCCAAAAAGCTGTTGTAGTGAAGCTAAAAGGTGACTGAGTAAAAGATTGAAATGAAACACTCTCCTGTGTCCCTCCCTGAGGGTAGGTAACATTATCACTGTGTCCCCAGAGGTAACAGCTTGGGCTGGTGCAGGAGAACAACCTTAAGAACACATTCCAAATGAAACCCATAGACACTGAATCCATAACACTATAGTTCCAAAACAAGAACTCGATAATGATCACAGCTATCTGATTTCTACTAGCCGATGCACTCAGAATAATTAGGCCCATCAGACCTTTCGGCATGGTTCTGTTCCAACCAAAAGCAAATATGTAGTGCAGTATGGTCCATATGGACTCTAAACTCACAACAAACATCATGATTTCAGAACTGTTATTCTTCTTTGCTCTCAGCCCCATGTTGGGCATCAATTAAATGTCTTAGTTTAGATGAAAACCAAGATATATCAGTTATTCAAGATCTTTAATCAGAAACAACATCAACAAAATTTTATAGAAAAATAACAGTTCTTAGCTACAAATATATGTATATACAGAACAGAATCAACACTAATCGCAACTAAAACCTTAAAACCTAAAAAATAGATTGAGTCCTGTACCCAGAATCTTGCGTTGCAGGTCTCTAAGAGATGGCGATCAGTTGCTGCCCTGCAGGGGGAGGTGCGCCTGGGGAAGGGCGGGAAAGGGAGACAGAAACGTAGTGTGAGTTCTGCAGGAGTTGTGGATGATTCAGATGATTAGTGATCTTTCCTTCAGAGATTGCAAAACGCACACACAGAGTAATTGCCGTTGCCGTTTCCGCTGCCACCGTCCAAGAGGAAAACGGATGTCCGGGCATGACCTCTGTTCTAGTTTCCCCGGAAACGTCCACCCCCCACCCCCCTCTCGCATGCTGCTGAAATTCCATTTGTTGGTAAGAGGAAGAAAAATTCCTCAGAAAAATCCCAAACCACAACAAGTACAACTGCTTCATGTGGAATCAATGAACTCTTTGAACAAATAAAAATAAGACAATGTCTAAATCACTGCAGAAACTTGACTTTAAAGTTTGCTTTTAGAAGAAATGATAATGATAACAGTTCTTCAAGGTTGAAATGTTATTTCTGTGTAGTCAGTGTCTCATTATTCTTAATTCTATTCAAAAACGTATTTCTGCTTTAAAATCATGGCACCATGCAGCATTAGACTATCCAGAGAGAGTTTAGCATTGATATATAGCTGATACATTGAATTCTGAGCCCACTTGATTCTTACTTCCTTAAAAGGATTTGACTACATGAAACAAATTAGTAGTATGATAACTTACAGGGAGAAATGTAATATCTGTTATGTGTATTATATTTAAGGCACAAAGATGACATTTTGTAAATGTTATAATCTCCTTCATTGTATTCATCTTTACTGAGTGCTGCCAGTTCCTGGTAGAATTCTGATCATTTAAATGGGGAAAAAATTATATGTTTGAAAATTATTCAGTTTTGCTGTCTTCTATGAGACCAAATTTAATTACACTCCTATATGGATTTCACTGCATGATGGTACTCAGTGGCAGCAACTTACACAGTAATGCTGCTCTGTATTAAAAAAGCATGAATTGACCTTATGTAAATTGCAGTAATTGTTTCCTGCATTAATGAAGATATCTTTCCTATTTCCAGAACAGGAGATTCAATTGAATTGAGAAGCTATTAATCCAGAAGTTCAGATATTTGCAATGATTACACATCTCTGGCACCAATACCATTGGACAACCTATGCAAGCAGAAGCCTCTGGATAGAATATCACAGATCTATCAAGTTAAGCATAAAAGCATTGAAAACACTTTAAATCTATGTCTTTTTAAGAAGACACATACTTTCCAAATATGGAAGCAATACACATTTTCAGACACTTTGCTGAACATCCAGTTGATTGTGATGACACTTCACCTTGCTGAGAAAAGGATCTCCAGGAACATATTATGCTACATCTTTGTTAACTATATTGTCTCTCCACTGAACATAAAAATTCATATCTATGAGCCTTCTGCTCCTAAGTGCCTGAAAGAAGTCTTAAGAAAGAAAACCCTTCCATTTGGGTTTGCCTTGTTTTCAGTCCTTGAGAGTGGTTGGTATATATCAAAATGATGAGTGCTAATTTAGAAGGTGATACAAAAGGACAGAAGGTTTGTATAATGTATGTTGCTTTTTTCCAAACTGTCACCTACTTTACCTTAAAAAAAATAAAGTATGTAGTGATGGGTGGATTAAAGTAATTTCTAAAAGATTAAAAAATAAAAAGAAACATTCCTTGAAATTATCAGAATTATTTGATAACTGCCAATAAGAAACCAGATGCACTATCCTTAGTATGACCATGTAGAACACGTGTCTTCACACAGGCTCCATCTGGCCCTGGCTCTCCTTGTTCTGGCATAAGCAGTTTGTGTGAGGTTTTGGTCTTCGGTCTTTGAAATTGTTAGTGATAAGAGCTTAGGAAATTACAAACCTGGGGCAGTAGTAGCAGGGGTCAGTGGTTAAACAGCATGGGAATTGCTGACAAGAAGCAGAAAAAGGGCAAGAAGGAAAAATAATGAATTCTGGAAAACTTTGCTGTCTCCAGTTTCTTCCATTCTTCTTTAATGCTCTTAGAAAAGTGGAAATCCATGTATTTTTTAAATTGCGTACTATCTATCACTCCTCACCATAGCACTGATGCCACATCCTAGTATCTTCCCTTCATTTCTCACAAAAACTGCAACTCTGTATAATAGGTTATGTTTACCAATTTCTTCCTTTTACCATATCATTTCTTTTTCCTTAGATTGCACATGGTCTGGGAAGCACTCTTTCCATGTGTTTGTCATTACACAAAGATAGTTGTAAACTATATAGATGACCATAATATATATGTCAAAAAGTGACCCTAGAGGCTAATCCCTGCCAAGCATTTATGTGCTAGCAGTCAGGACACCATAACCCAACACAAACTGCCATTGAGACAATATTGGGCCCTACTGTACTGGCAGTACGAATCACTGGCAGGTTTATGTCTCTTTCTCTTTAGAAACAAAAGATGACTGACACACATTTCTGGCAGGCCGATACTGCTTCAAGGTGCCTTTTTTTAATAGAAAAGACAAAAACATTCCACAGAAGGGAAGTGCAAATAAAGTGCAGTACAATCACATTTAGTTTTCAAAATAGGAGAGCATCTTCCAAAGCAGATCAAATAATTTGTACTAACAAAACCATCACTGCAAGCAAAAGCTAATTATTAACCCACACTAAAAAAAATGAAAACAGAAGCATTTCAGTTCTCCCCTTAGTGTTAGAATTCAAAACCTTGAAATGAGAAATGTTCTAGCTGGAACCTAGCAAATGTCCTCACCCTCTCTTCCATCAATCTGTCTTTCATGCCTATCAAATCCAATTGACTTACAGGCGATTTGTATGAGCCTTTGTACTATCTAAGCTTCAGTAATTTCTTCTTTTAGAAAGCCTTTCATTCCTTTTCACTGTAAGAGGCAAAGAAATGTGTCTGTGTGAAGAGAATAAGTAAATTTGGCAGAAAGCAACTCATCAGCTCCCATTAGCAGTGCTCTGGGGTATGGCAGTTGGGATGGACCAATGGCCATAACTAGCCCCATTGTCATCATTTTACTTAACCTCTCGAGAGACAGTGATGAGATCTTTTTGGCCAAATAATATCTAAGTCTTGTCAGACTATCTTATCTCAGATTTAGTTGAGATTGTTTGGACAGATGAAACTATGGAGCTAAAAAATACTGAGAATGACACATTCTATGACATGAATTGGACATTTCTTCAATGAAGAGGAAAGATTACTTCTCTCTTGCCATTTCCCTAGCAACAGAGAAAATGAGGGGTTCTTTTTCTTTTATAGAAGAGCCCTGATTTCAGGACTGAGGGAAAACACAAGCATCTGCTGGTAACCAAGGCACCTTCTGAATAGCACAGGACTTCAAAAGTCTAAAAGCTTTTTTAGACCTTATGTCTTTTTATGGCAATTATTTCAGATAAAAGGAAATTACAAAGCCTGAGGTATGGGAAAGCTTTCATCACACCAGTTAGTGCTCATTTTATAATCACTCACTAGGAAAGAACTTGCTTGACAAATACTATCGATAGAAGCCTGCATAAGAGGATAAATAATTATTCATTTGCTGATAAATTCTGACAGATCATCTTTCCTATGCAACTTGAGTGAAAGATATAATCAGAAAATCTGTTAATGGGCAAATAGCACTCAATCCAAACTACCTTGAAAAATACTGAGAGCTTTAAAATGTTAATTTATGTTTTTCTCATTGTCAGTGAAGTAGCTGACTCTAAGCATCGTATTGACATAGGACTGTGGTCTGTTTGTTTTATTTTTTCACCTTGTTAATGTTTAGTATCACTATGTCTATTTCAAATGCACAAGCAGGTAATACTGGAGAAAAAAAAATCTGCAACCTACAACTATAATCCCATTATGTACTGATTGCTGGAGTCTCCAAAGTAAGAATTTTAGCTAGTCTCATTTCTTATAGAGACTGAAGAAATTTTTAGGCAAGGCACTCAGATGACTATACAAACATATGTCATTAAATAGGACCTGGAAATGGAAATAGATACAATCTCCAAAGCTACTTTACTTCTGTCCTGCCAGTTTGCAGGGAGAGGAGGTGAGCAGTGCTGAAGATGAATGAGAGAAGTATTTCTCCTTTTCTGCCAGACCAATTATTTTTAGAATCACCACAGTGTTGACAGTTTGGGGCCTGCTATTATAGCAGATTCGAAAAATCAGAATATACCTCTAGTGTACAAAAGGATAAAGATTTCTAAGAGATTTAAAAATATATGAATGCATAACAACCTGTCTTCCAAAAAATCTTCCACTGAAGCCATGGGGGAAAGAAAAAAATGTAATACAGGTTTTTACCATGTGACAAGGCCACATATTTCAGATATTTATAGAAATTTTATGGAACAGCTAAGGAGTTTTCCATTTTTTTCCCATGAAATGAAACATTTAAAATAAAATTATAATAGTTCATATTCAGAATGAACCCTCCATGCCAGATCTCTGAAGAATAATGATGCTAAAAATAAAATGTTACCAGGGAAACTGAATGGAACAGAAATTAGCAATAGCGTCTGATCTACAGCCAGTGAAATAAATGGGGACAGGATCAAACTACACTGAAGAAAATAAATCCATATTCCAAAATCTCCTCCTTTCACATTTCAATGGCTTCTGTTCCCTGCTTGTGAAGAAATCATTTTTGAGCTGAAATAACACATAAACCGTCAACAGAAGCCAGATTCCTAAGATTCAATGTTCTGGGTACTGTGAATGCAGCAACAGAAGCTTTTGCATGGGCACTTTGAAGATAACTTCGGCCCATTTTTGCTCCCTTGTATTTTATGGCTACAGACCTGAAAAAGAAAATAGACTTCAACAAGGGTAATACCAGAAAAAAGCAGAGAAGGAGACAACATAGCTGATTGCACAGAAAATCTGCAAGGCACATCTTAGCCTGGACTTTACCGTGTGAAAGAAGCGTGATGGCAGGTAGTAGGTACAGGTAGCATGTGTCTTCCCAGAATGACAAAGGAGAATACATGGGTGGCTGATGGAGAAAAGGGGCCAACTGGTTGGATAACCAGCTCAGCGAGAACACAGAAAAGGAAGTTACTTCATGGGAAGGAGGAATGAGAGTAAAGTCCAAGTTCTCAGGTTGAGGCTGACACTGCAAAGGAAATTCAGTTGTAAAATGGTCTGTGTTTGTAGACGAATATAAAGAAAACAACAATAGAAAGATGAACTGGCTCGATTTGCTTTCAGAACTAAAAGGTATTGTCCCTGACAACATTTTTTCCTTTATTTTTGTGTCATTGACAGCTGCTGTTATTAATTACTTGACTAATGCTTTGTGGTCTTAGGGCCATAGGCCATAACTTCTGGTTTGGAGAGAGAGAAGATGAAAAATGGGGAAAATCCTGTTGAATAGTATCCACCTCACTTTGTTCCATCAGTAACACAAAGGCACAGCTGAATTCAGGCCATGCTCTCAGGACCCTCAAAACTGTATTCTTACAGCACTAGGTCAAATATACAGATCTCATGCAAAAGAGGTGGCTTTTGTTAAAAAACCCATCACTGTCTTATGACAAAGCCACAAGCCCACATGAAATCTTTGCACAGAAACCACTCCACTAGCGGCCCAACAGACCAAATATTTGTACATGCAAATAACACTATAGCAACCCATAGGAATTTTTACATATTTATGCCTATATGAATGTGATCAGGATTCTGTAATTTTACTCCTGACAGAGACCTGTTCTTGGATACCTCTAACTGGCTAGTTTTGCCTTTAAATCAGTATGATTTTTCATAGTGGTATTTTTTTCCAGTGCAAAGAGTTTCTTACCAAATCTGGTTTAAGGATTCTTTCTTCTAGCAATACAGGAAACCTTGTATTAAGTTATTGCACTAAAGCTGGCTACTCTTTACATTCTTTCATGCAAATTTCTTAAACTACTATCAGGGTTGTGGAGAAGGAGAGACAAGAAAAAAGTCCTGTTAAGCAATTTAGCATTTCACATTAAACCAAGAATGAGGTAGATTCTGCTCTCGTTTCCACTGACACAATCACACTGATGTGTAGAGGGCTTTGTACAGGCAAAGACAGAGGAATACTTTAGCCATAAGTATATTTCTGTTAAATTGACAAGTATGATTTTGCCAAAGCATTCTGCCTGAGGACCTGAAGAGGAGTTGAAGAGGAGTTGAATCAACTCTGTCTTCAATGGAGGGAGAAGCAGATACCAAATTATTTCTTAAATACAGTTTCAAACTCAAACCAGGACTTACTTCATGTAGATTTGCAGTAAGGTTTATTTTAAAGTGAGGGAGAATGTTGACATCTACAAAGCTGAAATAGTTTTCCCACCCATTTTTTCATAAGTGCCTCAAAGGCTGGTTTATCTGTATCCCAGATTCCCCATTCCAAAGCCAATCTCCCATTTAGAAGTCAGTCCTGGACTTCCATATAATGTTATTGCAATTACTGCAATTTCAAAACTCTGTTAGCATCTCTGGTTATAAAACAAAACCAAAATACAGCTCCTGACATGTCTTTTATCAACTGTCTGAATGTTCCCATACACAGGAGTGAACAAGACTCCCAATAGCACCAGCTGGCTACAAGAAGTCCCTGAGGGTGGCCTGCACTGCACCCCCCTTAGTGTAAGAACTAATAACTTGAGTCAGTTTAAATAACTAAAATTTCATGTGTTCTTTCACTTGTATTAACAAGTCTTCCATCTTACATTTCTAAACTCCTTCTGAGGAAGTCAAAAGGTGGCAAATTATTCAGGATACATTTCATTAAAATACTGTAATTTCAGCATACAGATACACACATTCATAAGGAGTATAGTGTCACCCACCACAAAGTGAAAAAAAATGAACTTGTCTATTTCTGAATTTAGACTGCTGCTATAAAATAGCCAATTAAATATTTTCAGACAGAAGGCATTACTTCAGGATTAAATTATTTACAGAGAAGTACCACGACTCCAGACTTGACTAGATAAACTCTACAACTAAAAGCACTGAAGAAAATCTGCATTGTCCATGACACTGACAGCTTCACACAAACCAAGCAAGTCCAAACTCAGACAGGGCACACCACCTGATAGGAGCACACTGCCACATATGAAAGCAAATGAGTTCCATACAGCTGTGTTTATAGCCCATTGCATTTTCAAAGCACTGGTGTAGCATAATTATTTGATTATTGCAGCACTGTGGTGAGCTAAAAAAGGGTCGTTATACCACTACATACATAATATATACATAATAAATAAAAAGAAAGAATTATGAGGTTTGCTATGATCACAGGGTCTTCTCAGATCTCTGATTATTAGTTTCTCTTCTACAGTTTAGAGGCTTACCTCTCACACAGGTATAATGTAGGCTGTACTTGATATCAGTTTTTTAAAAAATCCTGTAATATTTGCTACACAGTGGCTTCCTGTCACTGAACTACACACTCTGAGTTGCCTAATTTCCTCACCATTTAAGAACTTAGTGCCATGCTTCTTCAAGCCATTACTTTCGGTTCTTCGACAATGGGTTGGCCTGCATGCCAGGCCTGCTGGCAGGTGATGGGGCACACCTGACCCCCAACGGCAGAAGGGCCCTCTCAAAGAAGCTTGTAGGGCTAATTAAGAGGGCTTTAAACTAGATTGGAAGGGGGAGGGGAACAGCAGCCATGCTAATAGAATTAAATATGGGGATAACACGGCAGGACCTGAGGAGCACGGTAGCCTAGGATCTCCAACTAGATGGACAGTAAAGGAGGGGGTGACAACAGCTCATCTGAAGTGCATTTAGAGTAATGCACGCAGCATGGGGAACAAACAGGATGAGTTGGAAGCTGTGTTTAGGCAGGGCGACTGTGATCTAATTGCCGTCATGGAAACATGGTGGGACAACTCGCATGACTGCAGTGCTACCATGGGTGGCTACAAGCTATTTAGGTGGGACAGACTAGGAAAGAGAGGGGGTGGAGTTGCTCTATATGTCAAAGAGTGTTTTGACTGTATAGAACTCAGTAATAGCAATGATAAGGGAGAGAGTTTATGGGTTAAACTCAGTGGTGTGCGTGGTAACCCAGATATTGTGGTGGGAGTTTTTTATCAGCCACCCAACCAGGATGAAGAGACTGATGAGCTCTTCTATAAACACCTAGGAGAAGTCTTGCGATTGCGTCCTGTCATCCTTGTGGGGGATTTCAACCTTCCGGATGTCTGCTGGAAGTCCAACACAGCAGAAAGGAAGCAATCTAGAACGTTCATAGAGTGTATGGATAATAACTTCCTAAAACAACTGGTAAGTGAACCGACTAGAGAGGGTGCCCAGCTGGATCTGCTGTTTGCGAACAGAGTGGGCCTTGTGGGAGAGGTTACGGTTGGAGGACGCCTGGGGCACAGCGATCAAGAGATGGTACAATCTCGCTTCTTGGTGCAGTGAGGAGAAGAGTCAGCAAAACTGCCACCCTGGACTTCCGTAGGGCAGACTTTGAACTCTTCAGAAGGCTGCTTGATAAAGTCCACTGGGAGGTGGCTCTTAAGGACAAAGGGGTGCAAGAGGGCTGGACACTCCTCAAGAAGGAAATCCTGGTGGCACAAGAGCAAGCAAACCCCATGTGCTGTAAAACAAGTTGGCAGGGAAGAAAACCAGCTTAGCTGAGTAGGGAGATTTGTAGCGATCTCAGAAAAAAGAAGAAAGTCTATGAGCTCTGGAAGAGGGGGCAGGCGTCCCAGCAGGACTACAAAGGTGAGGTGAAATCATGTAGGGAAAAAATCAGAAGGGCTAAAGCCCATCTATAACTTCAACTGGCCATTTCAGTCAAAGACAATAAGAAGAACTTCTTTAAATATATTGGCAGCAACAGGAGGACAAAGGAGACTCTCCCTCCCTTGCTGGGTGCAGAAGGGACAGTAGCGATGAGGGACGAGGACAAGGCAGAGGTGCTCAATGACTTCTTTGCCTCGGTCTTTAACCCCAAAGGGGAAAGTGCTAGTGATACTCAGCAACCTCAGCCGGGAGACAGTGGGAATGAAGCTCCAGCTGTTCGGGAGGACGTGGTTAGAGACCTGCTTGGCCAGCTAGACATACACAAATCCATGGGGCCAGATGGGATCCATCAGAGGGTTTTAAGGGAACTGGCAGAGGTCCTCACCAAACCCCTTTCCCTCATCTACTAGCAGTCCTGGCTGACTGGGGAAGTGCCGCTTGACTGGAGACTGGCAAATGTTACGCCCATTTACAAGAAAGGTTGGAGGGAAGATCCAGGGAACTACAGTCCTATCAGTCTGACCTCGGTACCGGGGAAGGTCATGGAGCAGATCATCTTGAGTGCTATCATACAGCACACGCGGGGACAACCGGGTGATCAGACCCAGTCAACATGGGTTCACCAAAGGCAGATCCTGCCAGACCAACTTGATCTCCTTCTATGACAAGGCTACACATTTAATGGACGAGGGAAAGGCTGTGGATGTGGTGTACCTGGACTTCAGTAAAGCCTTTAACACCGTTTCTCACAGTATCCTGCTGGAGAAACTGGCTGCCATAGGCGTGGACAGTCTCACCCTTTGCTGGGTTAAAAACTGGCTGGATGGCCGGGCTCAAAGGGTTGCAGTAAATGGAAGTAAATACAGTTGGAAACCAGTCACGAGCGGTGTTCCCCAGGGTTCAGTGCTGGGTCCAGTCCTGTTTAACACCTTTATCAATGATCTCTATTATGGCATTGAGTGCACTCTTAGCAAGTTTTCAGATGACACCAAGTTGGGTGCAAGTGTGGATCTGCTTGAAGGAAGGGAGGCTCTGCAGAGAGATCCGGACAGGCTGAACCGATGGGCTGAGACCATCGGGATGAGGTTCAACAAGGCCAAGTGCCGAGTCCTCAATTTGGGTCACAACAACCCCATGCAGCGGTACAGGCTTGGGGAAGAGTGGCTGGAGAGCTGCCTGGCAGACAAGGACCTGGGGGTGTTGCTTGACAGATGGCTGAACGTGAGCCAGCAGTGTGCCCAGGTGGCCAAGAGGGCCAATGGCATCATGGCCCGTAACAGAAACAGCGTGGCCAGCAGGAGCAGGGAGGTGATTGTGCCCCTGTACTCAGCACTGGTGAGACCGCACCTCGAGTACTGTGTTCACTTTTGGGCCTCTCACTACAGGAAGGACATTGAGGTGCTGGAGCGCGTCCAGAGAAGGGCAACGAGGCTGGTGAGGGGGCTGGAGAATAAGCCCTATGAGGAGCGCCTGAGGGAGTTGGGGTTGTTTAGCTTGGAGAAGAGGAGGCTGAGAGGAGACCTCATCAGTGTCTACAACTACCTGAAAGGAGGTTGTGATGGGGTGGGTGCTGGTCTCTTCTCACAAGTGACAAATGATAGGACGAGAGGAAATGGCTGCAAGTTGTGCCAGGGGAGGATTAGACTAGAAATTAGGAAGAATTTCTTCACTGAAAGGGTGGTCAGGCATTGGAACATCTGCCCAGGGAGGTGGTTGAATCGCCATTCCTGGAGGTGTTTAAAAAACTGGTGGATGAGTTTCTTCAGGACATGGTTTATTAGGGAGACAGGCACAGTTGGACTCGATGATCTCAGAGGTCTCTTCCAACCTAGTGATTCTATGATTCTATACATAGTCCTTAATTTTTTACAGTTTTTCATCTCTGGTTTTCCACTAGTTATTAAGTCCTGTTAGAAAGCACACCAAGTCTGTGTAGCTATATTTTATTATATATAATAATTAGTCATCATATATGTTTCAGATTTTAAATTCTTATTGAACAAAGCGAGTAAGGTCCAGTTCGTAGTATACTGCTGATCCATGGTTTGTGCTTAGTGTAGCAATGATGTAACGTATCTAGTAGTTACATTTGTTTCTATGGCAGCAGTTCTCTTGCCATGTCTCTCTACAAGTTTATCTTTACAACAACAGACCATTTGTACAGTCTAACACTGCTTAGTGTCACACAACTGCTACTGCCCAACTCACTGTTCTTTCTAGAAATCCAGTCTGTGAGCTTGACCTGGCAATATGCTTCTCTCATGAGTTCTGAAGTATTTTAGTTGTGTTAGTTCCATGTCCGGTGTTCAATTAGCTACCCTTCTTCCTTGTTGTCATTTTTGAATTTTTAATCTTGACTCTCAGAAAGTATTTATGTTATAGTTGAAGTTGAATTAGAACAAAGTCTCAATTGATTTACTAAAAATTTATTTATGATAGGAAAGCAAATGCAGCGCTGGGCGGCCGGGAAGTCGCAGCTTCACCAAGGCTCGTGAAGTTCGGGTAGCTCAAGCAGGCTTTTTATACATTTTTTTTTCTCTGACTTGCAGATTTCAGCAGTTACACAAGCAGGATAGCTAAGGGGATAACAACACCTGTTAATCTTGAGCAAGAACAAAAAGCAAAGGCAAAGACATAATATTTCATTAAGCAGACAACTCTGTAACCTTGAGATAATGCTGTGCCTCATTCCTTCTTGAACAGGGTGTTTTGTGCCTGGAACAGTGAGGCCACTTTCTCCTTGCATTCTTTGGTTTAAGCAGCAAATTGATCTCTGTTTCTCACAAATTCCCCCCTTCTTTTATTTACCACTAATTTGCTGATTAAACCTGTTCAAAACATCATGAGCCGCTTCTAACTCAAGACTATCATTTGGCAAAATCTCCATCTCTAATTCCGATCGTTTCAATACCATCAATTGTACTTTATCTAGTCGGTTCTTGACAAAGGTTACAAATTTGTTAATGATACAGGGACCAAAGGTTAAAGCTAGTAATAACATTATGACAGGTCCTGCTAAAGTAGAAATCAAAGTGGTTATCCAGGGAGATCGGTTAAACCAAGATTCATACCAGGAGGCCTTAGCCTCTTGTTCTCGTTTTCTCTTTTCTAGTCCCTCCCTCAGCTTAGCCATCGAATCTCTAACTACTCCAGTGTGGTCGGCATAGAAACAACATTCTTCTCCTAGAGCTGCACATAATCCTCCTTGTTGTAAAAATAGTAAATCTAACCCGCGACGATTCTGTAAGACCACTTCGGATAATGAAGTTAAAGATCTCTCCAGAGCGGTGATAGATTGTTCGACTCTGGCTAAATCTTCATTAACTGTGGTTTTTAATGATGTTAAGCTTTGTTGCTGTTGTGTTAGGGATAATACACCAGTGGTGTTTCCAGCGACCCCCAAACCTAATAGGGCTGCTACAGTGATAGCTGTTATTGGTTCTCTTTTGCTGACCCTATGTCCTGTATTACTCCAATGCAAATACATGACTTCTTCTCCATGTATGAGAATTCGGGGCACCACTGTGACTTGAACACAAAATCCTAATTCATTCCTCTTAAGGACAGCAGTAGACACGCAAGGAGTCAATCCAGTCAGGTAGCAAACCCACCAGGCGCCATCATTAGGTATCACCCATTTAACGTCTGATGCAAAATCTTTGATAGAGTTCGTACATAGAACCTTTTCCCAACTTGTCACCTTTCCTACGCACCAACCGCTCCCTTTAACTTGTTGAAGAGTTATTCCTACTCTTCGATCTCCTCAATTGCATTGGGGAGGGTTGTCTTCCTTAGAAGTGTTAATAGGAGATGCCGTCGCTATTCCTTCATAAAAAGGAGGTTCAATACCATAACACAACCAACAAGATCGGGTAAAATTTGAGTTGGTTACATTTAATGCGCTATATGCTGCCTGCATTATGTCCCATAGATGCTCGGCACCCTTCGAGCCTTCTAGGGTGTTGTTTCTTGATAGAATTGGGGTCCCCAGGGTACCTTTCTTTCGCCTTCTTTCTCCCACAACTGGGTTCGGTCCCAGCGGTTGAGCGGGTACAATCACGTTTTTTTTAATAAGTATCACCACCCCTCTATCTTTCCCAGGTTCCCAAAATCTTATTCCCCAAGTTCGTCCTAATAGCCATCCTGCGTCCTGGGGCTGTAATATCTTAATCTGCAGAGCTTTACAGGTCCCCGCCCTTCTTACAGCGCCATTATGGGCATAAGAAGGTTTTGTACAACCGTCTGGTATCCAGGTAACTTGCAAATATTTATCTACGTTCGGAGTTGTCCACCCTGCTGTTACAATCATTTCATACCCCCAATATGCGCAGTAATAGTGGCCAGGAGAGTTGCAATAGCTCCTCCCAGGGTTTGAACTTGGACACCAATAAGTGGCCATCAGGTTTCCTCCCCAGAGGTGCTGTGTTCTGCAGTTATAGTGCCAAGTGCCTGTGGGCTCTAATAGATCGCAATTGGTTACATAAAAAACAGGTGATCCGGCAGAAATGTTTACTCTAAGAATTTTAGAATCATCCCACCTGATGAGAGTCCAATTGAAAGGCTGATGTTCTGTGGCAACTATTGTTGTGATTACAGATATTAAAATAACAGCCTTCATTTTCCCCACAGTTGGTACCTCTCTACCTTTCCCTCGTCTACTCTTTTGCACAGAGCAACGGGGTAATATGTCTTCTTGGTAGCAGTAGGTATTCTTCAGGGGAACAGACTGTTCTACAACCTTTCCAAGTGAATTCTTTGGTGCACCTCTTTTAGAACTTTGTGCCAATTTGCCCAGGTATCAGGAATCTACCTTTTCCCACCCACAGAAGAGTTTGCAAATCTCCACTCGTACTCTACTTCCAACCTTATAATGACAACATATTTTATAATAAGATGAAAAAGATATAAATCGCGTAGTTTCTAATATCTTGTACAGTCCAGCACCTCCTGTTTGATCCAAAGTGTGAAGAGGGCCGTGGGTGCTCACCGAAGGTGATGGTTCATTCACTGTCCGGTTTCCTCTTGACTCGTAACCGCAAGTCCCCTGGTTCAGAGGTCACAGTCCACCTCTCTGGGGGTAAAGGTCCTTTTATCTGGCTGGCGTGGGTCCACCCCTTTTCTGCCGTCCGTACTGCAGTATCTGTGGTAAGTAAAACAACAAAGGGTCCCTCCCAACGGGGTATCAAAGACGTCTCTTTCCAGGTCTTTACCAGCACTCGATCTCCTGGCTGGACCCTGTGTATACAGACATCTAAAGGAGATCTTTGTACTACCAGTCCCTTTTTCCTTAACTCTTGTCTTCTTTTTGTAAGTTCCAATATATATTCGGCTATGGCTTTGTCTGTGACTTTTGGGTGTTCTATTGGTACTCCGAAATCATACGGCATCCCGTATAACATTTCGAAAGGGGAGATGCTCGTATCTGCCCTTGGTTGGGTTTGAATATGAAGTAGTGCTAACGGTAGACACTTAACCCAATTCATCTTTGTTTCTATCATAAGTTTGGTAAGATGTTTCTTAATTTCCCCATTCATTCTCTCCACTTTTCTCGAACTTTGTGGATGCCAGGGGGTATGATACTCCCATTTTGTGCCAAACAATTCGGCTGTTTCTTTAATTATTCGGGAAGTAAAATGCGGTCCCCGATCTGAGTCAATTACAGTAATGATTCCATATCTCGGGATAATTTCTTCAAGGAGAATTTTGACTACTGTTTTTGCATTGGCCCTTACTACTGGGAAGGCTTCTACAAAATGCGTAAGATGGTCCACCAAAACTAGTAGATACTGATATCTCCCCACCTTCGGTAATTCTGTAAAGTCCACCTGTATTTTCTCAAAAGGTCTTTTTGCTAATTCCCTTCCCCCTAATACTTTTTCCCTAAGTTGAAGTTTATTGACTTTCTGGCAGGTCAAACATCCCTCCAAAATCGTTTTAGCTAAACCATATATTCCCACGCAAGTATAATTCAATTCAAACTGATCTACTAGGGCTTGAATTCCCCAATGAGTTTTGTGGTGCAATTTGTTCAATATCTCTCGAGCTAACCCTTTTGGAAGGATTTCTCGACCATCGGGTAAGAGCCATTTGTCCCCTTCTCTTTTTGCCCCAATTTGTTTTAATTTGTCCAGCTCTTGGAGGGTAAAGCTTTTGTCTAGCTTTAACCTCTCAGGTTCTTCTCTTAAAGTTAATAATGCAGCTGGTTTAGCCGTCGCATCGGCTAAATTGTTTCCTCTTATCGTATGGGTAATTCCCTTTTGATGTCCCTTTACATGAACAACTGCTATTTTTAACGGACCCCTTAATGCTTTCAAAACTTCCAAAATTAATTTCTCATGTATTAATCCTTTCCCTTGGGTATTAATTAGACCTCTCTCTTCCCAAATTTTCCCAAAGGTATGCACTACCCCAAAGGCATATTTTGAATCTGTATACATAGTTCCAATTTTATTTTCTAAGAGCTTTAATGCTCTCCACAGGGCATATAATTCACATGCTTGTGCAGACCAGGTTTTGTCTAGTGGTCCTGCCTCTTTTGTCTGTAACGTATGTCTGTCTATAACAGCATATCCCGATTTTCGTTGTCCTTCAATTACTCGTGAGGATCCATCGATAAATAATTTTTCACCTTCACCCAATTTGTCTTCCTCTAAATCCTCTCTTAACTTAGTCTGTAAATTTATTAGTTGAAGGCAGTCATGTGTCAGTTCCTCTCTGGGTTCCCCATATAGGAACTGAGCCGGGTTCTGAAGGGAAGTAACTTCCATCTCTAATTTGGGAGAATTAATCAAAATTCCTTCATAATTCAATAGCCGGCTGTCAGTGAGCCACTTATCAGCTCGCTGCTGCAATACTCCACGAATATTATGGGGAGTATATACTTTTAACTCTCCTCCTAGGGTAACTCGTGTGACTTCTTCTACTAACAACGCGGTAGCCACGATCGCCTGTAGGCAAGTGGGCCACCCTCGGCTCACAGGGTCCAACAATTTAGAATAATACCCTAACGGGTTTTCTCTGGCCTGCCCATCCTTGGGTCAATACCCCGTAAGCAGTTCCATTGTCTACATTGATAAAAAGTTGGAAGGGTTTGCGTATATCGGGTAAACTGAGGATGGGTGACTCCACTAGATCTCTTTTTATCTTTTCCAAGCGATCCTCATCATCGGGGGTCCATTTCATCAATCCGTTCTTAGTTAATTTTTCATACAAAAACTTTACCTTGCTGCTATAATTTTTGATCCACTGTCGGCAATATCCTAATTGTTGGGGAATGGCTCAAGGAACAGGGACATGGGTCCCTGGACGAGTTAGTTTGCAGCATGTAACAGCGTTAAGCCTGAGCTGGTGTGCCTAGGCCTCCGTTAGCATAAGCGAGCTAGGTTAGCATAAGTGAGCTATGCAGGAGACCCATGAAGATTACGATAACCTTGAGCAAGGAGTAAGCAACATTCCTGGTAACGAGCCAGCATGGAAAGGATAAGTGGCCGGGAAACAAACTGCGGCCGGGAAACTAACTAACTGCGGCCGGGAAACAAACTGCGGTCGGGAGATGAAGTCACCAGTAGCCAGTAATGTTATAATACGAATGCATAATTAAAGTAAAGTTAGCCAATTATGTTATAACACATGTGCATAATTAAAGCAAAGGAGCATAAAAGAAGCTGTGTCACATCAATAAATTGGAAGCTTGCTTATGATTCACATTGAATACGCGTCTTGCTTTCCTCTGCTCGTCGCAAGTGGTGACCCCGACGTGATCCTGATACCGACGTGATACCATCGACGCGATTCCACCGAACGCGGTTCGAACACACACGGGGGGTTCGATTCGAACACGCATTGACGCGCTACCACCCGGACGAGTGGACTCAGAGAAGCACTGGTGACGGTGCACCAGCGACCAAAGAATCCGTTGACTTCGTAAGAAGTGAGGGTCAGGGTCGTCAGGGGGCCAAAAGTTCTACTTTCCAGAGCTCCAATAGGTACGGCCGGAGTCTGACTGCAATCCGAGAAGCTACCGAAAGTCGCCAAAAAACGCCGCTGAAAACCACTGGCCAGTGAGTAATTTGCTAATATGGAGCGAAAGGTAGCACAAAGACTATTAAAATGCTTTTTAGAAAAGCGGGGTGTAGGTCCTGTTAAGGATCTTGCACCACTTCTTGCCTTAGGAAAGGCTAAGGGACATTTTAAAGAGCCTGATGATATGTTTGATGAGAGTGAGTGGCGAAATTATGGGGATACTTTATGGAATATGGTTATTGATAATAATAAAGCTGCCAAGAAACTAATGAAATCATGGCGAGAAGTCATGAATGCTATTAAACAACATAAGGCAGAAAAACGGGTTGCTAGCGCAGTGGTAGTAAAGCTGGGTAGTGAAAGTGTTAAAGGAGATCTCGGGACCCCGGGAAAATTTACACCTGGTGTAGATTATTTCTCTAGTCCTCCCACGGGAGAGTCTGTTATTGTTTCATCTACCTCGATACCGGGAATCCCCGCTCCCACTACCCCCCCCTTCTCCTCCTCCTCCTCCTCCTCACAGGCCCCGCGCTGCTACCCACCCCCCCATAGCCCCGACTTCGCCTCCCTCAACCCCCGCTCCCACTGCCCCCCCCATAGCCCCGACTTCGCCTGAGAAGTCCGATACTGTCCCCACTGCTGGCGGTGCGGACTGTCCCCGTCCTATCTCTGTTACTCGAGAAATTCAGAAGCCATCTCTTATCGATTGGGATAAAGTTGTACAACAGACGTTGCAAGACGGCGAATCCAGCATACTAGAGTCAATGAATTCACACGCCTTTCCCGTTATTTACCAAACATGGGATGTCGATGGGGGCCAAATGGAAGCTCACCATGAGCCCCTTGATTGGAAATTATTAAGCCAGCTACGTGCTACTGTAGCTGAATCGGGCTTACATGGGGAGCCCACTCGGCAAATGCTAACTTATATCTGGGGTAGAGAATTACTATGCCCGGAGGACATTAAAGGTATCATGCGCCTTATATTGATGCAGTCTCAGCTTTTGCTGTGGCAGGCACATTGGCATCGCCTCTGCGAAATCTCAGCTGCGCAATTGCGCGATATAAATGATCCCATAGCCCATGTAACAGCAGAACAACTTACGGGCACTGGAGCTTTTATTACCGTGGATATGCAAATGCGGCTCGGTCCTCATATCCTTGCCGAGTCTATGCGCCTTGCAAGAGAGGCGCTGCAACGTACTAGAGTGAAACCTCCTTCTCCAGGCTATATGTCAATTAAGCAGGGGAAGGATGAGTCTTTTAACACCTTTGTGGACCGCATTACTGCGGCAATTCAGCAATCTGACATACCTGATTATATGAAAGCAACCATGCTGAGACAGTGTGCTCTAGAGAATTGCAATACTGCTACAAAATCCATACTGGTTACTCTCCCAGCCGATGCCTCTATTGAGACCATGTTAGAGAGAATGAGCAGAGTGCCGGTGGGTCCTCAAGCATTTGTGGTGGATGCTATAAATAACTTGGGACAGGCGCTGTCCTCCTCTCAGCAGCAGGTGTTAGCTGCTTTGGCGCCGTTAAAGATCTCGGCACCAAGGAGGAGCAGGCAGAAAATTCTTAAGTGCTGTAGATGTGGCCGAGAAGGGCATAGTAAGAGATATTGTAGAGAAGAGCGTGTTTGGTGTCCAACATGTCGCATGAACAATTATAGCGCCGCAGCATGTCGGCGTTCGGGAAACGGACAGACGAGCGCATTGAGCCGCAGCGCGCAGACCCCAATGGCGGCTCCGGCGACTTACACCCAGCTGCCGAGCACCAACGCCAACCAGGCCAGTTGCGACCTGCCATCAGAGGGAGCCTCGGCATGGACCTGGCAACAGCAGAAGATATAACTCTTCTCGATCATCGCCCACAAAAGGTACCTACCGGCGTTGTGGGGCCCCTTTTAATCATCGATCAGCCGTTTGGCGCCTTACTTTTGGGGCGATCATCTAGTGGACTTAAAGGGTTGTCTGTGCTACCTGGTGTTATAGATAAAGACTTTACTGGTGAGATCCATATAGTACTTCAAACATTTTTTCCACCTATGCATATTCCTAAGGGCATTAGGGTCGCACAGCTTGTACCTCTGCTTCAAATCACAGACAGCCGCTCTGCTTCAGCTTCCGAACGTGGGTCTGGTGGTTTTGGCTCAACTGGAGGACTCGCTCTGTTAACTATCCCTCTAGTGAAACGGCCGGAGGTGACTATTTGTATTGTTCATGAGGGCGAACGAAAGACCCTCTCGGCTCTTCTTGATACAGGAGCTGATATTACCATCATAAATTCGCACGATTGGCCGACGAATTGGCCCTGTCAGCCTATGCTAGGGAATATAGAGGGCGTTGGTGGAACAGCTCGAGTACAACGGAGCTGCAACCGCATTAAGCTTCTGCTAGATGGTCAAGTGGCCAGTCTCTACATTACTATTATGCCCTTGCCCACAGGGGTACCAGCACTTGTCGGCCGAGATGTGTTAACTCAATTTGGAGTGGTACTGACCTCAGACAAGGTTCTTCAGTAATGGTCACTACAGGGTGGACTTTCCCGATCCCACTGACTTGGTTAACTGATTCTCCTGTATGGATTGAGCAGTGGCCATTAAAGAAGGAAAGTCTGCAGCAAGCACATTTGTTAGTGCAGGAACAGCTAAACCAAGGGCACTTGAGACCATCAGTGAGCCCATGAAATACACCGATTTTTGTAATTAAAAAGAAATCTGGTAAATATCGTCTGCTACATGATCTCCGAGCTGTCAACAAACAAATGCAGATGATGGGAGCGCTGCAACCAGGCCTCCTGAATCCAGCTGTAATTCCCCTGGGTTGGTACCTTCTGATTATAGATTTAAAAGACTGTTTCTTTACCATTCGACTACATGAAAGAGACACCCAGAGATTTGCCTTTACCCTGCCTGCTATTAACAGAGAGGCCCCTGCCATGCGTTTTGAATGGACTGTGTTGCCGCAAGGAATGAAAAATAGCCCTACACTATGTCAGCTATTTGTAGATTTTGCCCTTCAGGGCGTGCGTAAAGCTTGGCCTGCTACTATCATTTACCATTACATGGATGACATTCTGTTTGCCCAACAGGCTCCTTTCAACCCAGCACAGGAACAATTTCTACAGGAACAGCTGGAACAGCATTCTTTAATCATCGCAACGGAAAAGATTCAGCGATTCCCGGCCTGGAAGTATCTAGGCTGGGTAATCAATGAATCACAGGTGCGTCCCCAGAAACTGACCATTCATACCAACATTACCACACTTGCAGATGCGCAGAAATTACTGGGAGACCTGCAGTGGCTGCGCCCAATAGTGGGCATTGACAATGACCAACTTGAATGTCTACGGCCGCTGCTAAAAGGTAATGACCCTGGTCAATTAGTACACCTGTCCGCAGATCAACGGCAGACTATTCAAACCATTGCAGATCAAATTGTAAAAAGGGCCGTAGACCGCCTTGATTTAGATTACCCTCTTGGCTTTACAGTGTTGGCAGGCTCTCGACAATTTATTGGGGCACTGACCCAATATAAAAAGAAAAAGGGGGAGATAGCAGTATTGGAGTGGGTGTTTACCACCATACAACCAGCAACAACACTGCAGAAGAAGGTCTCCAATCTAGCCAAATTAATACAGAAGGGCAGAACACGGTCGGTACAGATTACAGGGATGGAGCCAGGAACAATATATGTTCCGATTCGGAAGAAAGACTTGGATTGGTATTTGCAAAATTCGCCAGAATTGCAGCTGAGCTTGTTATCTAGCTCGGCGGACATAAAACTTGAATCGTTGAAAGCCCCAGTGTTAAAGGGGATGAGTTTGCATGCTTGGATGGAAAGACCAAAAATAAGTGAGAGACCGTTGCAGGATGCGGTTACGGTTTATACTGACGCCAGAAAACGATCACGGCGCGCGGCTGCTACCTGGAGAGAACGGGGGTTGTGGAAACATCAAATATTGGAAGCACAACTGGAGGACTCTCTACAGACTTTGGAATTAGCAGCGGTAGTCTGGGCTTGTGGCCGTTGGATTAATAGAAAGTTGAATATCGTTACAGACTCATTGTATGTTGCAGGTATCGTCAACCAAATAGAGGATGCGAGGATACGCGATATAGGGAACAGAAGACTTTTCACCTTGCTGCAGCAATTACAGTCGGCAATCAGGCAGCGATCAGAGCCTTATTGCGTGATTCACATCAGAAGTCACAAATGGACTGATGGTTTGGGGGAAGGTAATGAACGAGCTGACCAGCTGGTGTCTGTGGTGGCCCCTGTCAGTGACTTTATAAAGGCAAGAGAGTCACATGCTATGTTTCACCAGAATGCTTGGGGGTTACACCAACAATTTAATATTACAATGGAAGAAGCCCGCGGTATTATTCGTGCGTGTCCTACCTGCGGCCATCATGGCCCCGGGCTTGGGCTTCGGGTAAATCCTAGGGGGTTAGGTCCCTGTGAATTATGGCAAATGGATGTTACACACGTCAATGAATTCAGACGTTTAAAATATGTTCATGTCACCATTGATACTTACAGCCGGTATATATGGGCAACCCCCCAAGCAGGAGAGAAGGCGTTACATGTGATACGACACCTTACTAGCTGTTAAGCATGTAATGGGAATACCGCATTCACCAACTGGTCAGGCTGTTGTAGAACGGACAAATCAGACACTGAAATGCTATTTGAGAAAGTTTCAGGATGTTAGTGATGTAGCAGAACGAGTATTGCGTGCTGTATTTGTATTGAATCATTTGTGTGTTTTTTCTGATCAGGAACTGCCTCCCGCAATGATCCATGGGGGGGCAGTGAGTAAGCGTGAGAAGGATCCCATGTATGTGATGTATAAGGAACCAGAAACTGGAATATGGAAAGGGGCAGCAGAAGTGAAGTATCTGGGGAGAGGTTATATGTGTGTCATTACAGGTAAAGGTCTTCTGTGGGTGCCTGCCAGATTTACGAAACCAGCGTTAAAGAAGGAACCTGTAGGGAACAGCGACGTGACAGCTGCAGATGAAAACATCCCTCCGAATCCCCACGACCTGTCTCTCTTGCTCCACTTGTGAGCCGTGGGTATTGTAAAAAATAAGTGTAGAAACGAAAATAGAAATAGATTTAGTAAATATGAGTATTGTAGGACTAAGTAGTAGTTGCAAGGATAATGTTAAACTAATGTCACCAGTAGAAGTATTTTTTGCTTCTGTGTTTGCACCTGGTTTTGCTGTTGCTAATGCCTTAGTAAATTTAGAAAAGCTTGCTTGTTGGAGTATTAAACAATTTAACCTTACTTCTGAGATTATTACAGCTCTCCTCACAGACGTAGATAGCATCAGACACGCCGTGCTACAAAATCGAGCGGCCATTGACTTCTTGCTGCTAGCCCAAGGACATGGTTGTGAAGACTTCGAGGGCATGTGCTGCATGAATCTCTCGGATCACTCTGAATCCGTCCATAAAGCCCTAGCGCTCCTGAAGAAAAACGTGGAGCACATCAAGCAACACCGCTATAGTCTGAATGACTGGTTTCAGGGTGTTCTACAGGGATGGGGCGTGTCCGGATGGCTGGGTAGTTTAATTGTAGAGCTGTTACGTTTCCTTGTTTTTCTCATGATTATATCTTTGATTTTGTCACTTTGTTTTTCTTGCATTAAGCGTTGCCTTTCACATGTCACTAATCGAGTGTTAGTAGTTCAAAAAGAAAAAGGGGGAATTGTTGGGGAATGGCTCAAGGAACAGGGACATGGGTCCCTGGACGAGTTAGTTTGCAGCATGTAACAGCGTTAAGCCTGAGCTGGTGTGCCTAGGCCTCCGTTAGCATAAGCGAGCTAGGTTAGCATAAGTGAGCTATGCAGGAGGCCCATGAAGATAACCTTGAAAAAGGAGTAAGCAACATTCCTGGTAACGAGCCAGCATGGAAAGGATAAGCGGCCGGGAAACAAACTGCGGCCGGGAAACTAACTAACTGCGGCCGGGAGACAAACTACGGCCAGGAGATGAAGTCACCAGTAGCCAGTAATGTTATAATACGAATGCATAATTAAAGTAAAGTTAGCCAATTATGTTATAACACATGTGCATAATTAAAGCAAAGGAGCATAAAAGAAGCTGTGTCACATCAATAAATTGGAAGCTTGCTTATGATTCACATTGAATACGCGTCTTGCTTTCCTCTGCTCGTCGCACCTAATAATCCCAGCAGCTGTCTTATTTGTCTCTTATTATTTGGTACAGTTAACGATAAAATTCCCCTGACTCTTTCAGGATCTAATTTCTTATGCCCCTTCGTAAGCCAATGTCCCAAGTACCTCACTTCTTCCTCAGTGAACTGCAACTTGGACTTAGAGACTTTCAGTCCCTTTAAGCCTAAAAAGTTCAATAACTTGATATTCTCGTTCCTAACTTCTTCCTGAGTCCTCCCAGCCACTAATAAATCGTCTACATACTGTATTAAGACTAGTTCCTGCCCCAATTCATAGGATTCTAATAGTTGTTCCAAAGCTTGTCCGAACAGGTTTGGGGATTCTGTAAATCCTTGAGGCAACACAGTCCATCGTAGTTGCTGTTTTCTATGTGTTTTGGGGTCTTCCCATTCGAAAGCAAAATAGTCCCTACATTTCTCCTCTAAGGGGCAAGCCCAAAAGGCATCCTTCAGATCGATGACACTATACCATTTATAGTTGGGACTTAGTTGATTAAGTATAGTGTGTGCGTTGGCTACCACAGGGAATCGAGTGATAGTTCCTCATTCACGGCCCTCAAATCTTGTACCAAGCGATACGTCCCATCTGATTTCTTTACAGGCAATATGGGTGTATTGTGGGGAGACATGCAGGGTTCCAAAAGCCCTTGGGCCAAAAGTCTCTCAATGACCGGCTGTAACCCTTCTCTCCCCTCCCTGGAGATGGGATACTGTTTTATCCTAATCGGATGATCTGGATCTTTTATGGAGACCGTGATTGGTTTGATATTTAACCTCCCCACTGATCCAGGAGTGTACCAAGTGTCTGGGTTAATTTTAGCGTCATCTTCTGCAGTTAATAAACATAATTTAACTTTCAATTTTTCTTGATCTATTTCTAAATTGATTCCTAATTCTATCATCAGATCTCGCCCCAGGAGATTATATTCAGCTTCTGGGACCAATAAAAATGTTCCCACCCCGTATTTATTTGGGGTTTCTATACCTACATTCTTTATTAAAGGTACTTTAAAAGGTTCTCCTTTCGCTCCTATTACCTGGAGCGTATCTTTTGACTCAAAACATCCAGAAGGTAATCTTTGGACAGTAGATCTCTCGGCACCCGAGTCCACAAGGAACTCGAACACCTCATGCTGGGGACCCAGTTTCAATTTTATCAAGGGCTCAGGGATCTTAGGGGTCCCCAGCAAATAGAGCCCCTGACCCCTCTACTCTTCCTTAAAAATCTCCTCATCCTGCAACCTTTTCCGGCAATTTTTTTGTAAATGCCCCTTCTTGTGACAATAAAAACATTCGATTTCTGGGGGGGCAGGGCCTCCTTCTCGTGTCTGCTGGGCCCCTCCGGTCCCCTCCTTGACTGGTCAAACCGCCTGCTCTGGTTCTGTCCTCCATTTACAGCTGCCAACAATATTTTAGTTTGCTTCTTCTGACTCTCCTCCTCCCTCCTTACGTCCACCTTTTGAGCTTCTCATAATAACTCATCTAACCCCCTTTCTTGCCAGCCTTCTATTTTTTCTAGTTTTCTCCGTATGTCAGGCCAGGATTTGGCTACAAATTGAGTCTTCAGCAAGGCCTGACCAACTTGACTACTGGGGTCTAACCCAGAATACAATTGTAGGCTCTTTCTCAACCTTTCTAGCCCTTCGATAGGGGTTTCGTCCTTTTTCTGCTGTTCGCTAAAGGCCTTATTAATATTTTGACCCTTAGGTACTGAATCTCTTATTCCTTGAATTATCATGTCCCGGAGATCAACTATGTTATTTCTATGAGCTGGGTTCTGGTTGTCCCAATTGGGCCGCTGTAAGGGCCATTTAACATCTCCGGCGGGGCCACGTTGGTATCTTTGGTCCCAATTCCTCATGCCGGCTGTTCTTATCATCCCTCGTTCCTCGTTTGTAAACAGAATTTTTAAGATGGACTCCATTTCGTCCCAAGTATAAATATTAGGCCCGAGGAACTGATCAAAACGTTCTGCAACCCCTAATGGGTCTTCTAATAACTGTCCCATTTCTTTCTTGAAATCTCTGACGTCCCCAGAATTAAGGGGGGCAGAGACAAATCCCACCCCGGGTTGTGGTCCTCCCATGGCAGTTTCTCTTAATGGGTACAACAAATTTTCCTCCTCTCTTTTTCTGGCTTGGCTTCTAGTTACTACCGGGCTAGGAGGAGAAGTCCCCTCTTCAGATTGTGGAGGGGCAGCAGGAGGAAGATCCTGATCTGAGTCTTGTAATGCCGGAGGAGGTGGAATATAGGGTGGGGGAGGCATCGGCAGCTCGTCCTCACCCCCCTTCCTCCTTCTGTTATTTTTCTTTTCTTTCAATGGGAATAAATTAACAGACTGGGCCGTGCCCAGGATCCACAAAAAGGCATATTCACTCTCCTCCTTATTAAATGGCTGCCTATTGTTCACATATATATTTAATTGTTGGCATATCCAATCTTCAAAAGATCCATAAATTGGCCAATATAAATCTTTTCTTATCTGTTTTCCTCCCCAAATCTCCATACAATAATGGATCATTTTCCCCTTAGATTTCCCTTTCAGGGAGGGGGAATCATCCCAATGTTGAATCATTAATACTAACGGGCTATCCGAGGGTATATCGGGGAGCCCACTCCTACCCCGCTTCTCCTGTATGGGTCCAGAAGCCTTACTCTCCTTCTGGCCCATCTTCCGAGAGTGCCTTCTTTCGTTCTCAAATCACTTGCTTCCCTCTATTCGTGGCCCACGTCCTCATGGACAATGGGAACCGCACTACTAAGAGGTCCACACTTGCTTTGCCCGGTGGACTACTGAGTCCGGTGGGCGTCTCAATCACTCGCACTCCGGGAACCCAATCCCCGACCAGACGGTAACCGCAATATACTTTCTCTGGAGTCTTCGCCTGGCTCTTCGTGCACAAAAATTACGGGGAACTGCAGTATCTTTCTTTTTCTTGTCTCTTTTGCTTTCTTATCTCTGTTCGGGAAATCTAGGTAAACCTAAGTCAAGCTCTCCTCTGGGACCATCCGAGGATGGGGCGCCCTCCCAGAGTCGAAATCCGAGTTAGCTTTCTGGATCCGAGTCATGGCATCAAAATTGTTATAATTGAAGTTGAATTAGAACAAAGTCTCAATTGATTTACTAAAAATTTATTTATGATAGGAAAACAAATGCAGCGCTGGACGGCCGGGAAGTCGCAGCTTCACCAAGGCTCGTGAAGTTCGGGTAGCTCAAGCAGGCTTTTTATACATTTTTTTTTCTCTGACTTGCAGATTTCAGCCGTTACACAAGCAGGATAGCAAAGGGGATAACAACACCTGTTAATCTTGAGCAAGAACAGAAAGCAAAGGCAAAGACATAATATTTCATTAAGCAGACAACTCTGTAACCTTGAGATAATGCTGTGCCTCATTCCTTCTTGAACAGGGCGTTTTGTGCCTGGAACAGTGAGGCCACTTTCTCCTTGCATTCTTTGGTTTAAGCAGCAAATTGATCTCTATTTCTCACATTTATGTGGGTTTTGCATCACTTCACAGATTAAAATGTGCTCTTATCAGTTCCTCTTCTTCCTCCCCTGCCCTCTCCCAATGATTAGAGCTCCAGGGGTTTGTAAACAAGGCATAGTTTGTATCTTAAATATGGAAGAAATTAATTGTTTTACAGTGACCCAGTCTTCAATTATTATTAACTATTTGATGAATAATTGAAGAGGCACTGATTGTACTAATTATCTGCCTACTCTGCCTGATAAACATCATGAACAAATTCACAAATGATGATTTTGTTAAGTGCTGCTTTAATCTTCCATTTTGGAAAGCACCTTAAACTTTCTTCTGACTCATTGTTAGAACTTTCTCCTGACTCATTTTCTTTTCTTGAGTAAGTTATAAGATATTTTTTTTGCTAACTTGTATCTAAGTTCTTCTACTTGCATTGTAAAAAAGGTTAGTGAAAGGAGGACTCTTCCATAAATATCATTAAAAATGAAAGCATTTCAAGAAGCCTCTTCTAATGGTCTGCCTTAATTTAGCACCTTAGAGTAGTCTGCAATCTGTTAGGTATACAGAGCTCACAGTATTACCAAGCAAGATGTTAGACATAAAGTCTATATATAAAGTCTGATATATAAAGTCTTAGCTGTCCTGACCATCTAAACCACATGCTTCTCTTCCACTGTTGTGCTCATTATTAAGAGGTGGAATCATCATTTTCTCTGGTGGTAGACCAAGGAATTAATTTGTTGCTTGACAGATGGCTGAACATAAGCCAGCAGTGTGCCCAGGTGGCCAAGAGGGCCAATGGCATCTTGGCCTGTATCAGAAACAGCGTGGCCAGCAGGAGCAGGGAGGTGATTGTTCCCCTACTACTCGGCACTGGTGAGACCGCACCTCGAGTACTGTGTTCACTTTTGGGCCTCTCACTACAGGAAGGACATTGAGGTTTTGGAGTGCGTCCAGAGAAGGGCAATGAGGCTCGTGAGGGGGCTGGAGAATAAGGCCTACGAGGAGGCCTTGTCTCACAAGTGACAAGTGATAGGACGAGAGGAAATGGCTGCAAGTTTTGCCAGGGGAGGTTTAGACTGGACATTAGAAAGAATTTCTTTACTGAAAGGGTGGTCAGGCATTGGAACATCTGCCCAGGGAGGTGGTGGAGTCACCATTCCTGGAGGTGTTTAAAAAACTGGTGGATGAGTTTCTTCAGGACATGGTTTATTAGGAAGACAGGCACGGTTGGACTCGGTGATCTCAGAGGTCTCTTCCAACCTTGTGGTTCTATGAATCCATGATTCTATGATTCTACTCATCAACTTAATGGTGGTTTCCACTCTCCCAATTAAAAAAAAAAAAAGGGAGATACAAAACTAACCACAGCAGATCATCAGCTAACACTGAAAAGCCTTAGGGAGTTTACCTGAATTCTGAATTCTGCTGAAGTCACTACAGCCCTCTATACAGGGAAGAGATAGGAGAGGAGAGGAGAGGAGAGGAGAGGAGAGGAGAGGAGAGGAAAGAGCATCTTTAACTGGCAACACAGAAAGATACTGGCACACAACAAATTTTAAAATAAAAGAAATTTCCCTTTTTGATGAAAATTCTAAAATTATTAGCTCCTTTTACTCAAAACAACCTTTAAAGTATAAGGAGATAAAAAAATAAGCAAACTGGGCAAAAAATTGTGGACTTAATCTCATCACCTTCTTTTCACTATCTGCTTCTCCTGTGACACTTGCAAGAAAACTGCTAGTTTAAAACCCCAGATTGGGATGGAGGTAGGAGGGGAAAAAAAACAACCAACCAACCACAAACAAAAGAAAAACCCCTGTAAGAACATAAGTTTGAGAGAAAGTTGAAGGTCTTCAAGTCTAGGTTACCTGCAAAAGCGAACATCCGTGAAATAGGAGACTGGTCCTGGTCCTGGCATTTATGGTGTTGAAAAAGTAACTAAAATATATTCAACATTATGGAGCCAAACACAACTAATATGAAAGAATAAGCACTGAAGTTTAGTAAGACAAGCAACATCACCTGAAGCATCAGACAGAGAGTAATTTCCCATTCATATATGCATTACAAGGCTAGAATTTTGACATTGCTCATTAGGATTTCTGAACTCTCCAGAGTTATCTGCATTTGTGTCAAGCATTACATTTGCGCTTGGATTTGCTTGTGAGCCGTGAAACTCCGACCCTGCAGATGGATCTCGGCTCAAGGAACTCTGTGCGTTGGCAGGGACTTTGCAAAGGTGCAAGGACTCTGCAAAGGCACAGAAATGTCGGTGTAAAGATTCCCTTGCAATAATAATTATTCTGCTATTATATTTTTATTCTACTTCTTTGGGGTTATGCTTGTTAAAGTCAGATGCTCTGTTTTTATTTTCAACTTTTTTGAAGCTTTTAAAGATGTCGCTACATCTTAAAGAAAGGAATATCAATTCTCCTTCATGCATAGTGTACTTGGGTTTTTAAATTAGAATCAATGAAGCAATTGTCAACTGAAAAATGAAACTATTTGTCAATTCTATCAGAAGGAATTTAGCAATTACCAAAACCAATACAGAAGAAAGAAAAATTTAATATTTAAATCCAAAAGGTAAAAAAATGTTTCTTCTTCTTGCCTCTGTCACTGGTCAAGTAGGAGGGTAGGAGTTTGGTCTATTAAAAGCATGATGCTGTTCTTAACAGGTCTGGGTTTGACTCATGAGTCATGATAGTTTGGCTGTGCTAAATCAACACCAACCATTCCAGCTGTAAGAATGATATAATGATGAGTACTGAGAGATTATGCAGAAATCCTGAAATCTCAAAATATAAGTATGTAAATCAGTGTCAAAGAAGGTCTGAGGCAAAGTCCAGTGATGTCAAATAAAACAGCTTTTGAAAGGAACTTCAGATAAAGCTGTGTGAACTCAAGAAACCAGTTTGCTCAGTGATACTTTTGTCATCATGAATTGTTTAAATAGGAACCCAAATTAATTCTATACAATTACTCACTGTTGTAGGAGAATTTTTTTAATCAAGCAAGGATATGATGTGTTGTATGAGGCCTGTGTGGCCTATGTGCACAATCCAGCCTATACTAAGGATGGCAGTGTCAGTGAACTGACCTTGAAGGACTAAGAATAGAGAAATAAGCAGTTTTGCAATCAATAAAAGAATGTTAAACAGAATGCCAAACCGCTAGTGTAAGAAGGAGTGGACAAATGTTTAGAGCCAATCCGCTTGTTATTTGTGGCCACGTGAACCCTTGTAAAAGGTATATAATCTGAGCTATCTTGGCAATAAATGGGACAATACCGTACTTCTATGAAGATTGTGTATTGATATCCTGGTCGGCAACCCCTACAAGTGGCACCCGAAAATGTGAAAGGCGGCGGCTCGAAGCCGCTCCTGGCAGTTCGACGCGGAGCAGAGAAACCGGAGCCGGAGGGGACCGAGGGGCGGAGATCAGAGGAACACAGGCTGGTCGGCGTCGGCACTGAGGTAGGAAGGGTCGCTACCTTCCTCCCTCCATCAGATGGAGCAGCAATGGAATTAGAAGTTACTGCTGCTCAAAAACTACTGCTTGGTATCTTCGCTAGGCGAGGGGAAGGAGTTAAAGACTTAGGAAAGCTCGTTGTATGGGCACGACCAAACGGACATTTAAAGGATCCCTCACGGATATTCTTAGAAGAATGGAGGGAGGTGGGAGACCATCTGTGGGACTGTACTATGTCAGGAAAAGGCAAGGATGTGGCAGCTTTTGGTCCCATTTGGAGAACTGCTGTCATAAAATGCGTTCCAATAATTGACAGGAACCAGCTCAATTAAAGCCAATGAAATTTATTTAGCAAGCAGGCAATAAACAAAACAGCGCTAGGCGGCCAGGGAGTCTTCGCTCCGCCAACGACCGCGCCCTCTTCTTCTTCTTCTGCCCTCTTCTTCTTCTTCTGCCTTTTTATTGCGTTGTGGGGTAAATTTCCATTGTTCAGCGGTTTCGGGTGCTCATCCGGCTAAGTATTCCTCACTTTACACATTCTTTAGGCCCCAGGCTCTTCTTTACTTATGCTAAGTAAGTTAGTTGGGCCTGGGCTCCTCCTTGCTTATGTTAAATGGTTTATGCTAAACGGTTTAATGAACAAACCCTTATCTTTCACAATCCCCCCTTTTTCTGTTTTTCTGCATTTTGTTCAGTAAACCGCTGCAGTTCTTGGTGACTTAATACAAAAGCATCACCCACTACCTCTTCCTCTTCTGCAACAGGTTCATACTTAGCGCAGATAAGCATTAAATGTGCAGCTTCTGATCGATTCTTTACAATGCTTATTAATTTGTTAAAAATACATAGCCCAAATGTAAGCCCAGCGATTAAAGTAATATTGGCCCGGCTATACTGTGGGCTAAAATTATACTGCTGCTGGAGTCTGGTTTAGGTGGAGTGCATTCACTTGGGCCCCAGCCTACTTTGAAGAATTTATCAGGTCCTGCCCTTGGCTTCCAGGCGGATGCAATGGTTTCGCAACTCCAATATGAACAATAATACTGATTAGGACTATTATAATAATTTCACCCTGGGTTGGAGGCTAGGCAAAAAAAAAAAATCCTTTTGCGTTGGCTAGATTCGGTTTTTGCAAAAATTTATGTACACAATCTGACACAAGGTAGGTGTAAAACTGGGAGCTCCAGGAGTGGTAATAGTCTGGATTATGTGTTGATCTTCCCACTTAATCAGGCTCCATTTCAATGGTTGGTGGGGGCTTCCTTCAATCTGACTACACCACATTCCCAAGATGTATAGTATCATGGTCAGTCTAGAGCGACGTGATTTTGCCTCGGTTGCCAGTTTACAAAATTTATTCCCGGATTAGGGTTAGCGTTGGACAGTGCATAACTCTGTCCCCAGAATTTTTCCCTCCACTGGTTCTTACTCCTCTGCCTCCCCTCGGCGACTCGAGTGCTGCGAGCCCCGGGGATATTCATCTTCTCGGCAGCAAGAGTACTCTTCAGGAGGCTCCAGTTATTTCGTGTTCCCTATCCGGGAAGGTTCACCAAGGCAACTTAAAGTCTCTCTTTCTTCTCGAGGCAAAAACTCCTGCCACTCTTTGACTGACTTCTTCCCATGAATCTTTAACACATTTGCTAATAGCTCTTTCCCAGTGAACAATTCTAAATTCTCGATGTATAGGAAGGTACAGTTCCCAACCACAAAACAGTTTTTCTATGTCTGCCTTATACCATTGGCCACGACCTCCCCCAAAACGCCTACAGTCACTACAACAAGGTTGTCTTCTTGTTGCAATACAAGCCCAAGTATCTTCACATCTGACACATCTACAAATGACCCAGCACTCGTGATTTTTCCACGGATGCTTTATACAGGGTATCCCAGTTCCCCAAAAGGGTCCCTCTCGAGGTAAGTCTCTCGTCAGTGATATCTGGTGTTACTTCGCAACAGTGTGCAACGAGTCTTTCATCTGATGACTTGTACAGTCCTGCACCTCCTGTTTGATTCGTTATTCTGCTCAGGTGCCAGGGCGCGAATGAAACCCTTCTCAATGTCTCTCCCGGAGTAACCTGGAACCATTCATATAAACTTTGTTTAATTTCTCTTGGGGAGCTTGTCATTCAGTCTTGGAGTTGCAGTTCGTTTTATTGTCAGCTTCAATTCTCCTGGTGCACTCGTGACCATCCAGAGTGGGTCCACCACGGGTCCATTCACTCGGCTTGCATGAGTCCACCCCCACTCCGCTGTCCAGACAGCTGTTTCTGTGGTAAGCAAAACAAGATATGGCCCTTCCCAGCGGGGTGTTAAAGGTGTTTCCATGACTTTATTAAAACTTTATCTCCCGGTTTTATCATATGTATTTTCATATGTAAGGGAGGTCTTTGGACTAATAAACCCTTTTTTCTCTCAATTCCTCCCGCCTACTCATCAATTGGGTTAAGTATGGTGTCAAGTGGGAATTTTGTAGTTGAGGATGTTCATTAGGAGCCTCCATATCATAGGGCATTCCGTACAACATTTGAAAAGGGGAAATCCCTGTATCAGTCCGAGGTTGTGTTCTTATATTTAACAGAGCAAGGGGGAGGCATTTGGTCTATGACATTTTAGTTTCAAACATTAACTTAGTCAATTGCTCTTTTATTCTTCCATTCATTCTTTCTACTCTGCCCGAGCTTTGGGGGTGCCAAGGAGTGTGATGCTGCCACTCAGTTCCTAGAGCTGAGAGCATATCCTGGGCCACTTTAGATGTGAAGTGGGGTCCCTGGTCTGAATCTATCACCTCCACTACTCCATACCTGGGCACGATTTCTTCTAAAAGTATTTTCACCACGGTTTGGGCTGTGGCCCGAGTCGTGGGGAATGCTTCTACAAAATGGGTTAAGTGGTCCACCATCACAAGGAGGTATTTATACCTCCCAATCTTGGGTAATTCAGTAAAGTCAATTTGGACATGTGAAAAAGGTCTATGTGCTAGTTCCCTCCCCCCTTGTACTCTCTCTCTGAACTGACTCCTGTTAGTTTTCTGGCAAGTGAGGCAATCTTGCGTTACTCGCTTTGCTAAATTATAAACTCCAACACACATATATTTGATTGCAAACTGGTCTACCAAGGCTTGGGTTCCCCAATGGGTTTTTTTCATGGATTTTTTTGCATTATTCTTAGCGCAATTGATTTGGGGAGGACTTCTCTTCCGTCAGGTAGTTCCCATTTTTGTGCCTTTTCTAGGACTACCATCTGGGTTAATTTTTCTTTTTCTTGTACTGTAAAGCTTAATATGGGACACATTTCTGTATCGAGGGTGTTTGTTTTTGTTTTGTGATTTTCACATTGGCCTGACCCCCTTTGGGGCATCAAAGCCGCTCTTTTAGCTTCTTGGTCGGCTAGGTTGTTTCCTCGAACCTGCGGGGTTAACCCTTTTTGATGCCCCTTTAGGTGTACCACTGCTATTTTCTCGGGTTTCCTTATGGCTTTTAGTATTTTGGTTATAAGCTCTTGGTGTATTAGCCCCTTCCCTTGGGAGCTGATTAGTCCTCTTTCCTCCCAAATTTTTCCGAAGGTGTGCACTACTCCAAAAGCATATTTTGAATCTGTGTATATTGTTCCATTTTTCCCATCTAGGAGGTATAAAGCTTTCAACACTGCGTATAGCTCACATGCCTGGGCCGACCAACTTGGGCTGAGGGGGCCCGATTCTACTACTTTGAAGGACTTCCCATCGACTATGGCATACCCTGATTTCCTTTTCCCTTCTATTATTCTGGAGGATCCATCTACAAATAGTTTTTTCCCTTCTTCTAATTCTATTTCCTCAAGGTCTGGTCTTATCTTACATTGTTCTTCAATATTTTGGAGACAATTGTGCTCCAGTTTTCCGCTTGGTTCCCCATATAGGAACTGGGCGGGATTCTGTATTATAGAAGTTTCAAGGGTTAGTTTGGGTGATGTTATCAATATTCCTTCATACTTCATAGGTCGGGCATCAGAAATCCACTTATCAGCCTTTTGTTGCAAAACTCCACGAATATTATGCGGGGATAAGACCTTTAACTCTCCGCCAAAGGTAATTTTAGTGGCTTCTTCTACTAACAAAGCGGTGGCTACTATGGCTTGTAGGCATGTCGGCCACCCCCTCGCCACTGGGTCCAAAAGCTTGGATATATATGCTACCGGTTTTTTGCTCTGTGCCCATTCTTGGGCTAAAGCTCCAAAGGCTACACCTTCCTCTGAGTTTACAAATAAATAAAAAGGTCTTTTTAAATCTGGTAGGCTTAAAACAGGGGCATTTACCAATTCTTCTTTTAAGATTTTAAGCTGTTTCTCATCTTTAGGGGTCCACTTTAATAGTCCATCCTTTGATAGTTTATCATAAAGGAACTTTACTTTTCCGCTAAAGTTCTCGATCCACTGTCTGCAGTATCCGATCAGTCCCAACAGCTGTCTGACTTGTCTTTTGGTTCGGGGAGCTGTGATTGATAGAATTCCATTTACTCTCTCGGGATCTAGTTTCTTGCTCCCCTTATTCAATCTGTGTCCTAGATATTTCACTTCTTCTACAAACTGCAATTTAGCCTTAGACACCTTTAACCCTTGTAGGCTCAAGAAATTTAATAACTTAATGGTTTCTCTCCTGACACTATCTTCTTCTTTTCCTGCTAGTAATAAATCATCCACATATTGGACCAGAGTAATTCCTTCCCCTAACTCATAGTTTTGTAATATTTGTTCTAAAGCTTGTCCAAACAAATTAGGGGATTCCGTAAACCCTTGCGGGAGCACGGTCCACCTTAACTGCTGTTTTCTATGAGTATCCGGATCCTCCCATTCAAATGCAAAATAATCTCGGCAATCTGCCTTCAAGGGGCAAGCCCAGAATGCATCTTTTAAGTCTATGACACTATACCACTGGTCCTCTGGTCCTAATTGGCTCAATAAGGTGTGTGGATTGGCCACTACAGGGAATCTGGCCACCGTTCTCTTATTGATTTCTCTTAGATCATGCACCAAACGGTACTTCCCATCTGTTTTCTTTACAGGTAGGATGGGTGTGTTATATGGGGACATACAGGGTTCTAATAATCCCTGTTTAATTAGTCTGTTGATTTCAGGTTTCAATCCCCGTCTTCCTTCGTTGGATAAGGGATATTGTTTTAACCGAACTGGTATCTCTGGGTCCCGTATCGTAACTACAAACGGGGCGATATACTTCTCCCTCATCTACTGCTCTCAAGGGACATAATTTAATATGTATCTGGTCCTTTGTTGTTTCTAAACTGATTCCCAATTCTATCATTAAGTCCCTTCCCAAGAGGTTATAGTCGGCCTCTGGTACTAATAATAAAGATCCCACCCTTATTTTAGAATCTGTTTTCAATAACACATTTTTAATTACGGGAACCTCAAAAGGTTCACCCTTAGTTCCAATCACTTGTACTTTATCTGAGGATGGTTTGCATCCTGGAGGTAACCTCTGGACGGTAGATCTTTCCACCCCTGAGTCCACTAGGAACTCAACTACTTGTTGCTGGGGACCCACCTTTAATTTTATCAAGAGCTCTGTAAAGTTCCTGGTCCCCAGCAAATAGAGCCCCTGACCCCCCTAATCTTCTTTAAACATTCTCTCATCTTTCATTCGTTGCCGACATTCCTTTCTCATGTGTCCTGGCTTTCCGCAATAAAAACACGTCCATCCCTTTCCTTCCACCGATTTCTCTCGTCCCCTGTTCCCCATGTCCCAGCGGGAAGAGGTGTTTCCCCTCCGGGGTGGGATTGCCTTCTGTCCTTCTCGCACCGCAGCTACCATCATTCTCACTTGCCTTTTATGTGTTTCTTCCTCCCTCCTAACATATACCTTTTGGGCTTCCCTCAAAAGTTCATCTAGTCCACGGTCTTGCCAATCTTCAATTTTTTTCTAATTTCTTTCGGATGTCTTGCCATGATTTAGCCACAAACTGCGTTTTCAATAGAGCCTCTCCCCCAGGGGTATTGGGGTCTATTCCTGAATACAACTGCAAGTTCTTTCTCAACCTTTCTAACCATTCAGTAGGTGTTTCATCCTTTTTCTGCTGCTCATTAAGGGCCTTACTGATGTTCTGCCCTCTGGGAACTGATTCCCTAATTCCCTGGATTATAATATTTCTCAGATCTTGTATTTCAATCCGATGTACTGGATTCTGATTATCTCAATTAGGCCTTTGTAATGGCCATTTAACATCTGCTGGCGGTCCTTGTTGGTGCTGCTGATCCCATAATCTTATTCCGGCCCGCCTTATCATTCCTCTTTCTTCTACAGTAAACAATATTCCCATAATGGACTGGATCTCATCCCAGGTGTAAATGTTGGGGCCGAGGAACTGATCCAGCCTCTCAGCGACCCCTAGGGGATCGCCTAGCAGGCTCCCCATTTCCTTTTTAAATTCTCGCACGTCCCCTGAGTTAAGAGGGACAGCGACATATCCTACCCCAGGAACGGGACCTCCCATTGCCAGCTCTCTTAGCGGATATAGTTGCGGAGGTTCCTGCATTTTTCTTGTTTGACTTCTAGTAATTTTTTTTTATTTTTTTTTATTTTTTTTCCCACACTTCATATTTTCTGGGGGCTGATCGGATTCTGGGGGAAGTTCGGGGGCTGTAGCCTCCGGGACGTAAGCGGGGGGGTAATACAGGTATTTTCTCCTCTTTCTGTTTTTTTGTTTTAGTTCTTCCTTTTCCCTTAAGGGGAACAACCCAGTTCTAGTTTCGGCTACGAGAGCCGCATACTTACTTTCCTCCAATTTAAACGGTTCTTTCGAGTTAACATATATATTTAATGCCTGACAAATCCAATCCTCACATGAGCCAAAAACTGGCCAATACAAATGATCTCCTGTGTATCATTTTTACTTTAATTTTTCCTCTTCTTGAGGGGTAATCATCCCAATAGGTTATCATTAATCCAAAGGGGCTGCCTAGGGGGATCTTGGGGAGACTCACCTTCTCCTACCCACCCATGGGACCAAAGGGCTTGCTTTTCCTTTGTCCCATCTTCCGAGGTGCCTTCAATCACGCACACACACGCTTCCCCCCGCTCGTGGCCCAGTCCCTCGCGGGATTTGGGAACCGCACTACTAGGGGGTCTGCATTCGCTTCGCCCGCAATTGGACGTGTCATACGGCACACCTCGGGATACCCAATCCCAACCGAACGGGTAACCGGCCTGTACTCACGCGTCCCAAGCGTCTTCGTTTGGAGGTTCCTTGACGGATCCAACCGAACGGATAAGAGGCCTCTACTTACGCGTCCCAAGCATCTTCGTTCGGGGCTTCGTGCACAAAGATTACGGGATTCCCGGAGTTCTTTTGTTTATTGCCCAAATTTAGGTTCGTCGGGTCGAGGGCTGGATGGGTCCGTCCGAGTAAGAGCCGCTTTACAGCGGGGCGCCCCCCTTTACCCGGGATCCACTCCAGGTAGCCTCGATCCGAGTCACGGCACCAATTTGTCATAAAATGCGTTCCAATAATTGACAGGAACCAGCTCAATTAAAGCCAATCAAATTTATTTAGCAAGCAGGCAATAAACAAAACAGCGCTGGGCGGCCGGGGAGTCTTCGCTCCGCCAACGACTGCGCCCTCTTCTTTTTCTTCTGCCTTTTTATAGCGTTGTCTTCGGTCTGGTAGTCCACTGTCTTAATGCCACGTTGCGTTGTGGGGTAAATTTCCATTGTTCAGCGGTTTCGGGTGCTCATCCGGCTAAGTATTCCTCACTTTACACATTCTTTAGGCCCCAGGCTCTTCTTTACTTATGCTAAGTAAGTTAGTTGGGCCGGGGCTCCTCCTTGCTTATGTTAAATGGTTTATGCTAAACGGTTTAATGAACAAACCCTTATCTTTCACACTGTGATTAATACCCTAAAATCGATGAGAGCTGAGGTGCAAAAGAATCCATCTATAAGTACTCCTTTACCGGATAGTGACTCTAAGGAAAGTGATATTGTGGCAGAAGACTCTCTGGAATGCACACAGTCTGGCCCCAGAGATAAAAAAAAAAAAACAAACAAACAAAAAACAACCAACCAAAAAACCAAAACCACCTGCTATAAACATGGGAATTGCCTCCTGCCTCTGTAAAACCACACAATCCAGTTCAATTTTGGAAACAAGTCAAGGCTAAAGCGATGGAGTTGGGAAATTGGGACTTGTGTAGAAAATATTAATGTGCCTTTAATGACTGATGATACATTGATCTTAAAAAAAAAACACAAACCAAACCAAACAAAAAACCCCCCCCAAAACCCTAAACAAACAAAAAAAAAACCCAAAAACGTGGGACCTATGGCTTTTCTTGTTGTGTATAAAGATTCGGCTCCGAGACAGCAACAAAAGGGGACGCTACCGCGACCAGTTTGTTAACTATTTGGGGACTGGTTACTGATTCCTTACGGGACTTAAGAACTGAACATAAGGTAGCGACGGGGGCAGCGGCAGCTTTGAGAGCCCCATCTGTTGGACCATCGGCACCACCGCCCCCTGATCAGGAGGAGTCGCCACTGGTGCTCACGGAGCGGGCAGCAGATAATATGGCAAACAAGGATGACAGTGCGAGCGACGAACCACCTGATAGAGACACTGTTGTATCCACTTGTTTACCGGTTCTCATTTTCGCACCGACTCAGAAAGCAGTGTTTGATCAAAATCCTCCTGGCAGCACCGAGGGGGGGCAACAAACGGACCTGGAGAGGGGCAGCCTGGGGGGAAGGGGGGCAACAAAGGGATCCCGAGAGTCGCAGCCCGGCCCGGGCACTGCGAGTGCTCCCCAAACCCCCCCATGCCCCGCCCCGCTCCGCTCCACATTCCCCCCAGCAAGGGAATCGAGCGCCGGAACAACGGGCAGCGCAGGAGCGGCCCTGCCCGCAGGCACGGCAGGCTTGTTAACCCCTACAGTTCACCTTGTTCCTACAGGGGTTCAACCGCCCCTCTTTGAAATGTGAATTGATTCACAGCCGTTTGCACACCAAGGGTGTTTTAACAGGATTGATGGAGAGCGGCGCTGGTGTTACTGGGACAGCAGCGTCTGTGCTCCAGCGCAGAGGGGAAGGAGCACGAGAGATCCACCGCCATTTAGTAACTGCATTTGCAACACTGGGGGTTTTTGCAAGTCTAAAACCAGATAATGGTCCGGCATATGTTTCTGGTAAAGTGAAATCCTTTTTACAGTTATGGGGAGTGACACATGTCACGGGACTTTCCCACTGTCCTACGGGGCAGGCCATTGTGGAACATGCCCATGGCACCTTAAAGTGCTTTTTACACACACAAAAAAAGGGGGAAATGGTGGGTGAACCTCCAGAGGCACGTTCGAATAAGGTAACTTATGTATTGAATTTCTTGCATATCACCGATGATCTACAGGAACTCCCAATTTTACGACATTTTGGCTCCAGGAGTGAAAGTGATGATGCAAGACTTACAGACAGGTCAGTGGTCGACTCCCTGTGATTTGCTAACCTGGGGAAGAGGGTGTGCTTGTGTTTCCACAGGTCGTGGACCTCAGTGGATACTGGCATGCAATGTACGGCCAGTACTATCCTCGTGCTGACTTGGGCCATGGCTGCAGCATTTTGGATGCCTGCAGAACAGAGAACAAATGTGTGGATCACCCTAGCCAACATGACGGGACGGGACTTGACATGTCTGGCTACAGCATCCCCGGAAAACCTATTTCTACCTGTCTGATTGACCGGCCTGCAGACCAATGGCTCGTGCTGACATTGCTGCAGAAAGTGTTCTTCCAATGTCAATAATAGTGTTGTTAGGATTAATAAAATGGATGGTTGTGTAGTGTTTAGTTATAAGGGGACAGAAAAATCTTTTGTGCAAAATGTAAGTTCATCTTTAGGGATATATAGAAATAGTAATAAGTGGTCCAATAGTACAACAGCAAACATATCAAAATCAAACAATGCACCATTGGCTTTGCTATCAGGAATATCCCTTTTTTCATTTGTGGGGACAAAGCATGATGAGAATATTCCATTCAACATAAGGAAAGAGCCCTGCAGTTTATGCCCTACTAACCTTACTAACACTAATACTAATTCTAAGCCTAACTTCACCTGTCATCACCATCACAGAAGCAAGCAAACAGCACATGTTTTATAATGGATGGAATATTTTTGGAAGATAGTTTAATGGTTTAAGAGTCTTGGGTGAGATGCCCTTTTTGGGTCATACAATGCATACGGAGAATGATTAATAGCAGTTATAAATGGATGATGGTTGAGATTGAACAGATTCTTTCAGGATTGGGATCCTACTGGTTGTTTGTTATCTATTGTAAAGATGAGTTTGTTTGTGTTTTATTGTGGTTGTGCTGCTGATATTGTCATGTCTCATCTCTTTGCTGCAAAGAGACCTGCAGCGAATGATGGGAGCAGTCTTTGTAGCACAAAAACAAAAAGGGGGAATTGTGGGGGCTCATAGCAGGCCGTGGATCCTGAAAAGGAGATGGTTAGCTTCAGCCTCAGTAATATCAAAGTATTCCTGTGAGAAGAAGACCATGAGAAAGAAGAAAAGGAGGACTGCAGGTGTACAGATCTGAAGGACTGGAAAAGCATATGGGAGGAAGTCAGCACAGAAGAATGTTAAGCAGACGGGGTTGAGTATTAGTCAATAACATGTATGTTTATATTATGTAGAGCATATAAAAAGGCAGCCGTCACTTTCAATAAAGGTGCTGCTTACTTTTGAACCATTAAAAAAAAAAAAAAAGAGCCCAGATCGCTCAGTCAGTAGAGCATCATCCTAGATATGAACAACACGATTGGAAAATCTTACAGCAGGCAAAGAAAATGGATAGTATGAGGCATGCTATATTGCAAAATAGAGCAGCTATTGATTTTTTTTTGCTTTTAACTCATGGACATGGCTGTGATGATTTTAATGGCATGAGTTGCATGAATTTAACTGATAATTCCAAATCTATTCATAAGCACCTTGCTGAATTAAGAGATAATATGCACACAATCAAAGTAGAATCAGGTTTGTTGGATTGGTTAACCTCGTTAGGTATTACTGGTTGGCTCAAAGATTTGATGATTCATGGATTTTTTGTGTTGTGTTCAATAATAGTAATGATGATGATCTTGGGATGTTTATTACAATGTTTAAGAAAGAGTTTTGAAAGGCTAATGAGCGGAGCTTGGATTGTGCAAAAAGAAAAAGGGGGAATTGTAGGAGAATTTTTTTAATCAAGCAAGTCTATCTGGCACCAAGCCCCTATATAACTTGGCTTTTTCCTTCCTTACTGTAATCAGAAGCAATGCTAACCTCTCAAAATTCATGGATCAAACCAGGGTACATTTGCCATGAAGAATTATGGCAAAAATCCTTAATGTATGTAGTAGCTTATGTATTCATGACACCACACTGCAATGTTGCGGCTTTTTGGTAGTAAAAGTTGTCACCACTCTCTGGAAGTAAAAAGTAAAACTAGAGAAGGTCAGAATGGGTGAAGGATACAATAGAAAACTCAGTTCAAACATGTGCCCCATCAGATGTAACTGCTTTGTCTATGCCTAGAAATTCAAGTCTGCTATCTTGCAAACAGTATAAAATATTTGATCTTTTAAGAATCAAATCAGATAACGATGGCCAGATTAAGAAATAATTTATTCCAGCATAATCTGAAGTAATTTCGATACAGTCAGTGGAACTCTAAAAATTAGTGTGGATACTATACTAGATTCATTCTCCATGATTCTGCAATCTCTTTCGTTTAGTCACCTAACAAGTAAAATAAGGGTGGCAGCTCTCTGAACATTATTTTCTCTAAAATATTATTGATTTTTGTTTCCTGGAACCTGACAGAAATGTTCACAATACAGGTGTTAATCAGTGATTTTTAATGACTCTTCTTTTTACAAAGTTGTTTGGTTCTTAGGCCAGATTTCTGTTTCCAACCCAAACACAGATCAATATTATTATTATTAATCATTTACTCAGAGTTGTCATTGTTGGTTAAACCTTTTCAAATAGATGCCCCAAGGTTCATGCACAAATGTGCAAACTCAAGAGTGATTTTTCATAATGCATTATTGACAGCATTTCCATCTTCTTTGTAATTACACTAGCTCAAATAAAAAGTAGTCATAAACACCTCAGTGTAGTAACATTTTTCTTCCTTGCCTTTAAAATCTTTGTATTCACTTTTAGCAGGATAGATATTTTTGAATCAATTTAAATGTAATTATTTTAGCAGAAACCCTATTACAGATATAACCATTTACTTTGGCTTGCATGCCAGCCCCTCTGCTTGGGAAGAGAAAGAAAATAGGTGATTTATAGCTACATTCTTCGACCTTTCTCTCTTGTATGTCCCCAACAAATCTCCTTGAATGTCAGGAATCAAAGCCTGTATGATATCAGTTTAACGTATTAAGTAAAATAAACAAAAAACCAAAATTCCCAATTCTGAATTGGTCACTGAGTCATGTACACATCAAAATGCTCAGTAGCCATATTTATATATATTATATATATTGTATTATTTCTACCAAAAAATAATTGTTCACTACAAATGTGTCTTAGTTTAGATGAAAACTAAGATATGTTATCAGATATTTAAGATCTTTAATCAAAAAAAAAAAAAATTGTATAGAAGAGATAACAGTTCTTAGCTACAAATATATGTGTATAGAAAACAGAATCAACACTAAGGACAACTAAAACCTAAAAGTCTTAAGAAATAGATTGAGTCCTGTACCCAAAATCTTGCGATGCAGGTCTCTTTAAGAGCTGGCGAGCAGTCGCTGCCCTGCACGGGGAAGCGCGGCCCCCCCCGCAGCCGGGGAAGGGCGGGGGAGGGAGATGGAAACTTAGTGCGAGTTCTTCCGGAGTTGTGGAAGATTCAGATGACCCGTGATCTTTCCTTCAGAGATTGCAAAACGTATGCACTCAGGGACTGCCGCTGCTGTTGCTGCCACTGCCGTCTGAGGAAAAATGGATGTCCGGGCACGACCTTCTGTCCTGGTTTACCCAGAAACGTGCCTTCCCCATCCCACCTCGCGTCTGCTGAAATTCCCTTTATTGGCAAGAGGAAGAAAAGTTCCTCGGAAAAATCCCAAACCATAACATTATCCACCCCGAATTTTTCTTCCATGCCAACAATTGGACTTAAATGTGTACATACACATTTTCAACTATATACATATACAGATAGGCACATAGAATATGGACAACTCATCCAAAGATAAGGTCCCCTTGAGGTATACATCGTGTTTTTCCATCTTCCTCCATAACTCACCAAGCGCAACCAGATCCTTGAGCAAAGACAATCCCACGAATGGGCTTGCCTTTGCTCGAGACAGGTTTAACCCAGAGGGTTTTCCCTAACATACCTCTCAGGTGTATCACAGGGACTTTATCTCCACCTACAGTACGAAGGAGTTCTGACTGGGCAGGGCTGGCTTGATTGACGGAGCCTCTAGTGTTGACCAACCATGTGGCCTTTGCTAGATGTTGGTCCCAATGTTTGAAATTCCCCCCACCCAATGCCTTCAAAGTGGTTTTCAACAATCCATTACACGGTTCAACCTTCCTGGCAGCTGGTGCGTGGTAGGGGATATGGTACACCCACTCAATGCCATGCTCTTTTTCCCAGGTGGTAACTAAACTGTTCTTGAAATGAGTTCCATTATCTGACTCAATCCGTTCTGGAGTGCCGTGTTGCCACAGGACTTGTTTTTCCAGGCCTAGGATGGTGTTCCGAGCAATGGCATGAGCTGAGTTTCTGTTCCAATTACCTCTGAGGCATCTTGAACCCCTTCATAAGCAGCTAAGATTTCTTTCTCTGTCGGGGTGTACTTGGCTTCAGATCCCCTGTAGCCTCAACTCTAGAATCCAAGTGGTCGCCCTCGAGCCTCGTCAGGCATTTTCTGCCAAAGGCTCCATGACAGACCATTATTCCCAACTGCAGAGTAGACCACGTCTGGTCCTGTCCTGACCAGTCCAAGGGCTACAGCATGAGCAATCTCCCGCTTAATCTGCTCAAAAGCTTGCTGTTGTTCAGGGCCCCAGTGGAAATCATTCTTCTTATGGGTTACCAAGTAGAGAGGGCTTACGATCTGACTGTATTCTGGGATATGCATCCTCCAGAAACCTATGGCACCCAAGAATGCTTGTGTTTCCTTCTTGCTGGTCGGTGGAGACATTGCTGTGATCTTGTTGATAACTTCTGTTGGAATCTGGCGACATCCATCTTGCCACTTCACTCCCAGGAACTGTATTTCTTGGGTAGGTCCCTTAACTTTACTCTGTTTGATTGCAAACCCAGCTTCCAAGAGAATCTGGATGATTGTCTTTCCTTTCTCAAAAACCTCTTCTGCTGTTTCCCCACACACAATGATGTCGTCGATGTACTGCAGATGTTCTGGAGCCTCACCTTTCTCTAGTGCTTCTTGAATAAGTCCATGACAGATGGTGGGACTATGTTTCCACCCCTGGGGCAATCGGTTCCTGGTGTATTGCACGCCCCTCCAGGTGAAGGCAAACTGTGGCCTGCACTCTGCAGCTAGAGGAATGGAGAAGAATGCATTAGCAATATCAATAGTGGCGTACCACTTCGCTGCCTTGGATTCCAGTTCATACTGGAGTTCCAACATGTCTGGCACAGCGGTGCTCAACGGTGGAGTAACCTCATTCAAGCCACGATAGTCCACAGTCAATCTCCATCCTCCATCAGACTTACGCACAGGCCAAATGGGGCTATTGAAGGGTGAGTGAGTCTTACTAATCACCCCTTGGTGCTCCAGTTCTCGGATCATCTTATGGATGGGAACCACAGAATCACAGTTTGTTCGGTATTGTCGATGATGCACTGTTGTGTTGGCAATTGGCACCCGTTGTTCCTCAACCTTCAACAATCCGACAGCAGAAGGACTCTCTGAGAGACCCGGCAGTGACTTTAGCTGTTTAATCTCTTCTGTCTCTACAGCAGCTATTCCAAAAGCCCATCTATGTCCCTTTGGGTCCTTGAAATATCCATTTCTGAGGTAGTCAATTCCCAGGATACATGGGGCGGCCGGACCAGTAACAAAGGGGTGTTTTTGCCCGTCTTTCCCGGTCAAGCTCACTTCAGCTTCCAACACAGTAAGCTCTTGAGATCCCTCAGTCACCCCAGAAATAGCAACAGTTTCCAGGCCCACATGTCCTGATGGCATTAACGTACATTGAGCGCCAGTATCAACTGGCCTCGTATTTTTGTGGGTCTGATGTGCCAGGGCATCGGATCCACACAGTCCAATAGACACGGTTGTCCCGTGCCTCTACCTGGCCAGAGGCAGGGCCCCTCTAACAGCCATTGCAGTGATAGCAACTCTTTAGTGATGGGTACATTTTGGAGGTTCCCTCTAGTGGGTCAGATCCTTGGGAGACTGGCACTGCACTTACTTTTGCCGATTTTCTTTACTCGTTCTCCTTCAATTTTTGTACCTGGGCTGCCAGGGCATGGGTAGGTTTCCTGTTCCACCGTCTCATATCTTCCCCATGGTCGACCAAGAAATACCATAGATCGATCCGTGAAGTCTGTTCTCTTCCCCTAGCCGGGAGGCGTCCACCTCTGGACCCAGAGGCTTTGATTCGCACTGGTGCCACTTGAAGATTTTGAAGAGTTTCCATGATCTCCTTTTGCTGCTTGTCCATCTTCTCATCTATTTTCTTATCCATCCTCTCAAGTGCTGTTTCTACCACAGCGATACGTTCCTGCACTGGGCCATGGACCATTTTCGCATATGTCCTGAGTTTACCTGCTGCGACACCCACTGCATCTTGGTCTGCCTCCGAATACATGGACGCCACATAATGGGAGAATGCACCTGGTGCACCGCAGGAAAGCTTCCACCACATTTCTGGTGTGCATCTAAGCTTGTCTGGGTTGCTGAGGGGTTGCCCATCTCTTCCATAAAGTATTTCTAGCAGTGCCATTTCCCTCAGGCGTAAAATCGCGTCTTCCACAGTCTTCCAAGCTGTCTTAAGATGATGTGCCTGCAGGATATCTTTATGAGGGAACCTCTCTCTCACACTGCCTAGAACTCGTGCCCAGAATGAAAGGGGTCTTGATTCCCTCACAAATACCTGTTCAGTACCTGTATCTCGGGCCAGAGCCTTTAAATACTTGGCTTCAGAATCATCAAGTTGCAAACTGTCACCCATAAGATCCCACACTCGGATCATCCAAGTCAGGATAGGCTCATCTGCCTGTCGAGTAACGTCCTTTCGCAAGCTGCGAAGGTTGTCATATGAGAGTGATTCAGTAACGATCTCTGGTTCTGGATCTGCAGTATGTGAAGGACCCGCTTCCCCTTCCCCGTCATCATCAACTGGACAAACCGATTTGGTCTTATATTTCCTTTTCTGGATAGGGGCAACTTTCATGGGCTCAGACTGTTCCTCTGGTTTATCCACATCCTGAGCTACCATAACATCAGGTGTCTTACTCTCTCTCTTCTTTTTTCTCTTTCCTTGCTTTTGGTTGCATTCCTGACCACCCCTATTCCTGGCTTCATACATAAGATAGATCATAATTAAACCAACTTGCAGACAATTCACCAAAGGTAGGATATTCCTGGAATCTAGCAAAAGGTTAAGTTTCTCAAAGCTGTTCTAGCAAACCTAAAAGGTGACTGAATAACAGGTTGAAAAGAAACACTCTCCTGTGTCCCTCCCTGAGAGTAGGTAACATTATCACTAGGTCCCCAGATGTAACAGCTTGGGCTGGTGCAGGAGTACAACCTTAAGAACACATTCCAAATGAAACCCATAGACACTGAATCCATAACACTATAGATCCAAAATAACAACTTGATAACTATCACAGCTATCTGAGTTCTACTGGCTGCTGCACTCAGATGAATTAAGCCCGCCAGACCTTTCGGCATAGTTCTGTACCAACAGAAAGCAAATATGTAGTACAGTATGGTCCATATGGACTCGAAACTCACAACAAACATCATGATGCCAGAACTGTTATCCTTCTTTGCTCTCTGCCGCACGTTGGGCGGCAAATATCTGTCTTAGTTTAGATGAAAACTAAGATATGTTATCAGATATTAAAGATCTTTAATCAGAAAAAAAGACAATTCCAAAGAAGAGGTAACACTTCTTAGCTACAAATATATGTGTATACAGAACAGAATCAACACTAATCACAACTAAAACCTTAAAGTCTTAAAAATAGATTGAGTCTTGTACCCAAAATCTTGCGATGCAGGTCTCTTTAAGAGATGGCGATCAGGTTCTGCAGGAGTTGTGGAAGATTCAGATGACCAGTGATCTTTCCTTCAGAGACTGTAACCCCTACACACGTAGTGGCTGTGGGTGCCTTTGCTGCCGCTGTCGTCTGAGAGGAAAATGGATGTCCAGGCACAACCTCTGTCCCGGTTTCCCCGGAAACATCCTCTCCCCATCCCCCCTCGCATCTGCTGAAATTCCCTTTATTAGCAAGAGGAAGAAAAATTCCTCGGAAAAAAATTCCAAACCACAACACCAGTTCAGCTAAGACACCCCTCCAATGGGATACCACATTACGAGCCTTTTCGCCTGTATGAACAGAGGCCCATAAAGTACAAGAAAAGGTGTCCACAGAAACATGTACATATTTCAAATGTCCCAACTCCAAAATATAGGTAACATCCGTTTGCCACAGTTGAAGAGCCTGCAAGCCACGGGGGTTAACTCCTGCAACTGCTGGTGGAGCAAAATGTTTACAGTCTGAACAGGACGCAACGATATCACGTGCAGCAGTAATCGGCAGGTGAAACTGTCTGCTCAGTGCACGAGCTCCTTGGTGAATAAAGGCATGGGACTGTACTGCTTGTGTCATTACATCAGGTAAAGGTGCAGCCCAAGCAGGTGCCTTCAATGCATACACACGTGTATTGCCCTCCTGTAAAAATCCTGGCAAAGTACTATGACTTCAGACATGTAATATATAATACAGATGTTTTCGGTTAGCAAGTGATAACCACAAAGTTTTTAACAGACAAAACAAAGTTTCATTATTAACAGTTTTTAACAAAGCTCGTTCAAGTCTAATAACAATGTTGCATACATATTGGGAATCTGAAATCACATTAATACGTTTGTGTGGCCATTTCTCAAAAACTACCATCATGGCTTTCAGCTCCACTAATTGTGGTGAGCCCTCCTGCTTAACTACAATGTCCTTCCACTCTCCATTCTCTTTCCAGGTGACTACAGCCTTACCAGTTTTCCCAGAGCTGTCTGTAAATACAGTACAGCCATGGACAGGAACAGGTAAAAAATAGGAGGGCATGACTAACTGCAACTCACCATGTATCTGTATAAATTGGTGAGCTGGGTGGTGTAAAGAAATATCCCCAGTAAAGACAGTCAAAGCCATTTGAAGCTCTGTGCTATTTGTCATGCACCAGTCTAGATATTCTACCATCAAAGGAAGTGTTATTAAAGCAGGTTCTTTTCCCATAAGTTGGACAGAACGACGTCGTGCCATATGCACAACACGAGCTATTAGCTCAAGGGGCGTACTTACCATCTTTTTTGGCTGATACGGTAAAAAAAAACATTCTAAAAATGCAGTGGATCTTTCCACTGATCATTCCATTGTGCTAAGAAGCCTATCTGTTGCTGTTGAGACATGACCACATATACATTCACAAGCAGATGTTCTTCCACACGCCACACCTTTCGGGCACTGATGGCCTCTTCCACTCGATATAAAATCTGTTGAGCCTCTGCTGTTAGACAGCAGGATGACAGTAAATCTGGATCACCCTTCAATAAATCAAACAAGGGGGCTAACATTTGGGTACTCAGACCTAACAAAGGCCAGACCCAATTAATCATGCCTAATAGCTTCTGCATATCATTTAGTGTACTTATTTTGGTTTTGATGCAAATTTCCAAGGCGCTTCCTGTTGCACCTTCTCAGGGGCAATTTCCAGGCCATACTGTTTTAAACAATCAATCATTACTGGCAAAATGTTTCACAATTGGTGTGGTGATACATCTGCAATCAAGATGTCATCCATATAATGATAACAATAGGCTGTGGGAAATAGTTCTCTTACTGCAGAAAGGGCCTGTGCTACATACCACTGACAAATCGTAGGGCTATTCTTCATACCTTGGGGTATCATTGACAGGGTTCACTATTATTGACTGCTGGTATAGAAAATGCAAATCTGGGTGCATCTTGTAGTGCTAAAGGAATCGTAAAAAAAGTCTTTCAAGACTACTATATAAATATCCCATCCAGATGGAATCATGGTGGGGGATGGCATGCCTGGCTGCAGTGCCCCCACGTCTTCCATCACTGCATTGATGTGGCGTAAATCATGTAACAAGCGCCACTTGCCTGATTTCTTTTTAATGACAAAGACTGGAGTATTCCATGGACTGTGAGAGGGCACTAAATGACCTTTGTCCCTCTGTTCTCGAACCAATTCTTTAAGGGCCTGTATTTTTTCTGTTCTGAGGGGCCACTGATCCACCCAAACAGGGGTGTCAGTTAACCACCTGAGGGGAATCACAGGTCTATTAAGACCCTTGTCCTCAGTGGTCCCTACAAAAAAAAACAAAAAACAAAAAACCCCACAACACTGTGAATAAGTACCTATTTTCACGCCCCACATGCTCAACACAGCATTCCCCCATAGGCTGAGGGGCACTGTGACTACATAAGGGCGTATAGTTGCTATTTGTCTGTCTGGACTGATCACTTGTACGGTTAATGCACTTTGTCGACTAGTGGTAACTCCACCAGTACCTGCTAGTGCTCCATGTGCTGGAATTGTGGGCCATCCTTGTGTCCATTGGCTGTTAGAAATGATGGTTATATCAGCTCCTGTATCAATCATACCCTTTATTTGGGTTTCCTTTGGACTGCCCTTTGTTGTTCGCAGGACACAAACCATTGTTGGTTGAGCATCAGAAATTTATTGTGCCCAATAGATTTCAGCGGTTCCTGTTGACCCAAAGCCACCTGTGCCTCTTTCCCTATCCTCTGTCACAGATACTTGAGCTACAAAAGGAACTAACTGGGCTATTCTACTTCTCCGAGGGATTTTGACTGGGGGTGATGGTGTCCAAACCATGGCACATGGTCCTTTATAGTCTGCATCAATTATTCCTGGTAACACAAATAACCCTTGTAACGTGACACTAGCACACCCTACCAGGAGCACGCTCAGCCCGCTCCCTATAGGACCCTGGGCCTGTAAAGGCACCTTATGCACACTATTGTCTCCTATTGTGATGTCGGAGGCTGTGGTGACATCCACCTTGGCACTCCCTCTTGGTTTTACTCGCAATTGACCGCATATGCCTGAAATAGATTGGTCGGTGGCACTTGTGTCATTGCACGCCCACCTGTCGCGCTCTTCTTCCCGTTTCCCGAGTTTCCTTGTGGTGAAAGAGGGTTTTCCTGGGTGTCAAATTTAGAATGACATTGATTAGCATAATGTTGCCCCTTTCCACAACGGGGACAAAAACCTGGAGCCGAGTTCGGGGTAGAGGTTTGCATTCCTGTTTGTGGACAACTCTTCTTAAAGTGTCTGGGCTTCCCACATAAAAAGCAATTCTTTTGAACTTGCACCGCTGTTGCAAAAGTAGCAGCCAAAGCCTCCATGTTAAACTGAGTAGTACCTACATGATTACATGCCTCAATCATATCAGCAATTGTGGGATTTTTCAGGGTCCTCAGGATCCACTTACAATCAGGGTTTGCATTTTCTATGGCCATTTGTAGCATAAGTGCTTCTTTTGCCTGTTCATTTTCTACTTGTTTATCTAATGCCTCTTTTAAATGATCTACAAATTGCATGTATGGTTCCTGAGGACTCTGCTTAACATTAACAAAAGAAGAGACCGCCTTTCCCTAGTCCAGGACTTTCAAAAGGGCTTGGTAGGCTAAGGTGGCCGCCTGCTGTAAAATCTGTGGCGCTAAACGAGCTTGCAGCTGCAGAGTATTTATAGGAGCCTCCCTCATTAGCTGTTGCATACCAGCTCCTCTCAGAGGGTCGCCATCAGGTCGCTCCAAATTAGAAATCGTAGCTATCTAATAAGCAGATTTCCACATTGACTCAAACAATACCATTCCTGTTGGGGTTAATATTAAACGTGTGATTTGCCAAATATCAAATGATGTTAACTCATTTCCCGCAACAATAGCTTGCAACAAGCTTTGTGAATACAGTGCCCCCAACCTGTGCTGCACCACTGTATGCCTTAAATCCTTAACCAGCTCATAAGGAAAAGGAACATATTCATTAGGTTGGTTAGTATGCCTCAAAACAGGACAAGCAATAGCAGCCCCAAAGTCACTGTCCCCACTCTCAACCGCCTGTTCTTTTACTTTCTTCCAGTTGACAACTGGATCAAATCGTTGCAGGGATAAGTCTGATGAGTCTATTAACGGAGCCTCTGGGATGGGCTCAGGCCAAGTAGGGGCTGAAGGAATCACAGGGGCAGAACCTTCAAATCCAGGCAACAGAGATTTATTTATTTTTTTTTCCAGGTGCTGTGCCGGAGACACTTGGGTTCTCCAGGGATGTCAGCAGCCATTCCTGTCTTTGTCCATTTTTCCCCATGTTGACGCACCTCTTCACTGCCCTGTGGAGACCCCTCTCCTGAATCATGTGCATCATCAGAAGTCAAAGCTGCTTTGGCAGATGCTGCAATCGCAGAGTCAGATTTTATCTGCTTCAGCATCTCTAGCACTTGACGCCATGATGTTAAAAGCCCAGTAGTAGTTCGATCCCCCCCGAGAAGCAGCATCAAAGAGCTCTTGCCCCGAGTCTTCCCAGGTAGAAACACAAAACACAGTCTGTGCATCCGCAGAACACCCTTGCTGTTTTAGTCATGCCAAAAGCAAGCGCAATCCATTTTCCTCAAATTTGACTCCACATTTCTTAAACAGGGTCATTAAAATCGAAATAATGGATTTCTCCTCCGAGGACATAGAGGAACCCATAGTTATAGTTCTCAGCTGTTCACCTCTCTCCTGAGGGATTAGTATGGTCCAGACAGTGGCTCTCTCCCAGGTCGTCCCGATTTCCGCCTTTTATTCATCCAGCTGAGCGTCGCAACAGCTGCTCTAAGTCCGCAGTTTCATCTATTCCCGAGATCATGTCGGGTTCATCATTTGTGGCGACTGACGACTAGCACTCAGATAAGGTTCCAAATACTAGCGCTTTATTCTGCTTTTACACAAGCTTATATATCTTTGTTATCTGTCCATGCGCTCAGTCTAAACTTCTAACAGGCTCAAGCTCTATGTTCACGCGCTATTCTAAACATTATAATTGGCTTCCCCACAGTCTTTTCAACTGTCAGACCGCCTCCTTGTTTTTGCTGGCTTCTTCAGAAGTTGCTTATCCATTGGTCCAAGGGCAGAGTCTTATCTCACCAAGGCCAAAGTTGCCCGCAGCCCAGCTCATACCCACACATTAACAAGTTCATATTTTACTTCAGAATGAAATGAGTTAATTTCTCCTGTCAAAAATGAAACAATATACACTCACAATTGTTCTTTAGACTTGAATTTATGTATTCGTTACTTTAGTTTGTTATTCTTTTACATCTCTTTCTCTCTCCATTATTGCAGGACACACCAAAAATATTTGCAGGGTATAATTTGAAATAACTTTTCAAAATCCTGAAATCAAATACTAAACCTGAAATATTACACATTACCATTATGTAGAAAAAGGTTTTAAAAATTGCTTTTTTCTAAATTAAAATGAAATCAAAACACACCTTCCTTTATGAAATGTAAATTCAGAGCTTTAACCAATGCTATGTAGGGGCTAAATAAGAGACTGCGATAGGGTGCTGCATAAGCTGTGTTTTAATGTAAATTAATATACAGCTGAAACACAGTTAACAGATATTCTACCTGCCCATATGGCTAAGATAATTATTAACTGGTGTTATTACATGACATCTTGTCTTTTATTACTAATTTAAGTATCTGAAACAACAAAAACAGTGCTGGAACTGATCAAACCTGAAAGTCTAAGTGATGCTGAAACAGCTTTCAGACTTTTACTACCCTAAATGGAAGTGCAGCTGCTTAATATGTCAACACAGCCAAACAGTAGCAGCTGTCTAGATTTCACTTCTGGAAAAGGCTACTGCGAAGGTGGCTTATCAGAAAGAAAGAGAAAATCCCATGATACCCAGGTTTTATTCTCTGCCTTTTTTATTTTTTTAAATACTGCAGTGCAGCATAGTGGAAAAAGAAAGCTTACTGAACCTGATAAATGCAGATATCTGCTTGAGATCAAAACTAAAGCACATTCTGTGATGGAGTAGCTTTACCATTCCCAACAAGCTCAGTTGACAATGGAAAATATCTACTGCATGTTCGTTAAATGGTCTCAGGAAAAAGAACTGATTTCTGAAACAGATTGGACAGTTTGAAACAGGAAAGGCATTGGCTGCTCATTGAAAAATATCTCATTCTTGACATCACTGAAGCTGGCTGATGGCAGAATGGGCAGGTGGCTGCACATCCACCTGGTGGCTGAAATAATTATATCACCAAGTAAGTATTTCTGAGTTACAAGGAACAGCACGACATAAAAAGGGCAACTAAAATGTAACTTCTTATAATTGTACCAACACATTTTTATAGGTGCTTTAGCTGAAATGTAAGCCTGACACAATGCACATCCAGTGTTTATGATCACCAGCTGGCTATTACAAGACACATCTAAGAATCAATGTTTCTGTAAATCCTGGATTTACCTCATCACCACTCCTCAGCATTCTTCAAATCTGTAATTGAGTAAAACAAGCAAAGCCTATGGAATTCTACCTTTACTGTCAGCTATGGCTGATATACACAACACAAGTCTAATGTACCATATTCTATTTTCTCAACATTTATAAAGTTCTTCAAGACTGATATTCCTATGTGCTTGTGTATCTTATAATCAGGACCAATTGAAGCTTCAAAGTGAAACCCAAAAATGACACAAGAAGTAGTGCTGGAATGGTTTGAGGGAGAAAAATATCTCAAGATATGGAAGACCAAGTAGAAATGTCAATAAAATAAAATAAGAAAAAACTCAACTGTCTATGGTTCAGAGGGTTCTCAAATAATGTCTTTGTGGTAATACACGGGGCCTGATGCAAGCTGAATTTAACATAGTCATGTTAAATGACTGTAATATCCTAAATCAGAGCCACTTTTTACTAATATCTGATTTAAGTCCTTGCAAGAATGCCCACCATGCTAATTTCTAACAGTTTCTATGCAATTTATTATCATCTACAATTCGCTTATAGATGGAAAGATGATAAAATTTTCTTCTTCAAAACAAACAGCATTGCTTCTCTTACATTCTTGCTATTCTGTTCTAAGAAAACTGCAGCTGCCACTATGAATATATTAAGGCTTCATAAAACAGCTGTCCTTAAATATCTCATCACACCTCTCCATAGAGAAGTATGGCGTAAAGCCATAATTTTTGTTTTCATTTTCATCCATGTCAGCTATGAATGAACAAAATCACACAGACATTCTCTGATACCTTTGAGGAACCTTGTTACTCTGGTGATAACTTTCACTCTAGAGTGCAATGGAAAGTACCCAAAAGACAGACACTAAGAACAGAAATTATCAAAGTTGACATTATATTTCTGCATGGTTACTAATTGTTAAATATGCAGCATCACTTCTGTTTACTCTTAAAGGCAGGCTTTTGCTTTACTTATTAAACTCTATTTCAACCCACAAGGTTTCTCTCCCTCATCCTGCAGTGGTGGGGTTGGTGGGGGGAATAAGAGAGCAGCTGCGTCCTAGTTGCTGGCTGGGGCTAAAATCCCGATGGTCCATTTTGGTGCCCAGTGTGAGGCTTGAAGGGTTTGAGATAACAAAAGATTTGCTTGGAATGTGCTAGATCAAATTTGTAGCTCTTATTGCTGTTTTGCTATTTGTCAACAGGCTTCTGTGCTTGCCCCGTGGGGCTTGCTTGACTAACTGCGTATTAGTGTCTACTGCTCATTAGTGGCTGCTTTTTGCTTTCACTGCTTTCTGTACTGCTGTATTGCTTATCATCTGACTGTGCTGTGCCAGGGAATATTTTGATAACAGTAATGGTGATGCACCTGGGCTGGCAATGGCCAGGGCATCACTGCTGTTTTTGTGCTGCTCTACGAGAAAGTCCAGAACTCCAGTGTGAACTTGAGTCAAAGGTATTGTCACCTGTGGATGAGTCCATGCAGGAGCAAGATACCCTGAAGTGTCTGTGTCTGTGGGTAAGTCCATGCCAGAGCAGGTATATCCCAAAGTGACCATGGCCATGGTTATGTCTGTACCACAACAGGTATACCTCTGAAGGGAGGCCACGAAGATAATTGGAGGGCTGGAGCACCTCTGCTATGAGGACAGGCTGAGAGAGTTGGGGTTGTTCAGCCTGGAGAATAAAAAGCTCTGGGGAAACCTTATAGTGGCCTTCCAGTACCTGAAGAGGGCCTACAAGAAAGCTGAGGGGGGGACTTTTTACAATGGTATGTAGTGATAGAACGAGGGGCGATAGCTTTAAACTGGAAGGGGGAAGATTTAGATTAGGCATTAGGAAGATATTCTTCACGATGAGGGTGGTGAGACACTGGAACAGGTTGCCCAGAGAAGTTGTGGATGCCCCCTCCCTGGAAGTGTTGAAGGCCGGGTTGGAAGGGGCCTTGAGCAGCCTCGTCTAGTGGTAGATATCTCTGCCCATGGCATAGGGATTGGAACTGGATGATCTTTCAAGTCCCTTCCAACTCAAACCATTCTATGATTCTATGACTGAGCATGAGATCATGCTGGAGCACCTCAAAATGTGTGGCCATGAATAAGCCCACAACAGAACAGGTATACCCTTGGAGGGACTGCAGCCACGGGTAAGGCTACATTGGCACAGGTTTACTTCTGAAAGGTCTATGGCTGCAATAAGGCCACACTGGAGCAGGTATATCTCCGAAGGCATTGTGGCCCATGGAGAAAGCCACACTGGAACAGATACACCTCAAAGCAATTGTGGCTGTAGATAAGTCTATCCTGCAGCAGGTACATGTATACCCCTGGAAAGACCGTGACTTATAGATGAAGCTCCAATTGGAGCAGGTACAACCCCTAAGGAACTCAGTCTGTGGATAAGTCCAAGCCAGAGCAGGCACAACGGGAGGAGTTCATTGCAATGTTAAACACTATGGTCTGGTCCACAGAGATCAGGGACAGAGATTGTAATGGAAATAGAATCATAGAATCATAGAATCACTAGGTTGGAAGAGACCTCTGAGATCACTGAGTCCAACCATGTCTGTCTCCTTACTAAACTATGTCCCTAAGAAACTCATCCATCCATTTTTTAAACACCTCCAGAGATGGTGACTCCACCACCTCCCTGGGCAGATGTTCCAATCCTTGACCACTCTTTCAGTAAAGAAATTCTTCCTAATGTCTAGTCTAAACCTCCCCTGGCGCAACTTGTGGCCATTTCCTCTCATCCTATCGCTTGTCACTTGTGAGAAGAGACCAGCACCCACCCCGTCACAACCTCCTTTCAGGTAGTTGTAGACAGTGATGAGGTCTCCTCTCAGCCTCCTCTTCTCCAGGCTAAACAACCCCAACTCCCTCAGCCGCTCCTCATAGGGCTTATTCTCCAGCCCCCTCACCAGCCTCGTTAATATGTTTAAATTGTTGTAACCCATGACTTGATTTGTGTATTATAGGAATTACTATAGCAGGAAACACTGGAACCAATGGAAGATAAGCCTTAAAAGAAGCAGTGCAAGTGCAGCAGTGACCTGACCTGAGCTGGCTTTGGTGGACAATAACTCCACACGACACTCCATCTCTCCTGCCCTAAAAGACTCTTTTGACAGATGGAGCCTAAAGTCATGAACAAAATTAACTCAATGGACATTTTGTAGACATTTGTGGATATCTGTGGACATTTATGGACATTACAGACATTTCCCAGGGGTGGTTCGTACACTAAGGGAATGATATCTGTGTATTATGCAAAGATGGGAAGGGTAGTGGCAGGTAATTAGAATGCATTGGACAGAGTGAGACCTGAACATGATGTAAGTGATACGAAATAAGTGCTGGGGAATGTGCTGGTTTTGGCTAAGATAGAGGAAATTTTATTCACAGTAGCTAGTATGGGGCCATGTTTTGGATTTGTGCTGGAAAGTGTTGATAACACAGAGAGGTTTTAGTTACTGCCAAGCAGTACTGACACAGCGTCAAGGCCCTTTCTGCTTCTCACACCATCCCATCAGCCAGTAGTCTGGAGGTGCACAAGAAGTTGGGAGGGGACAAAACTAGGACAGCTAACTCCAACTGACCCAAGTGATATTCCATATCATATGATGTCACACTCAGCATATAGAGCTGGGGAAAGAAGAAAGGACGACATTCAGAGTGATGATGTTTGTCTTCCCAAGTAACCATTACACGTGAGGGAACCCTGCTTTCCAGAAACTGGCTGAACACCTGCCTGTCGATGGGAAGCAGTGAATGAATTTCTTGATTTGCTTTGCTTGTTCACCCATATTTTGCTTTACCTATTAAAATGCCTTTATCTCAACACATGAGTTTTCTCACTTTTATGCTTCTGATTCTCTCCCTCAGCCCACAGGGAGGGGGAGAGTAGCTGCATGGTCCTAGTTGCTGATTGAAGTTAAAACCATTACACTGCTTTAGGCCTTGACCAAAAATATTAATAGTGACTGCCCTTTTCCAGTTCCAGATGAGATCTTGTTTATAGATCCTCCTGCAGAAAGTCTCTAAAAGGAAACTTGGGAAACAAAAATCATTAAGAAGCTGTTTTTCATGTCTCATTTGGAGCAGCAACACAACATTAAAAGCTGTTGAGTGTCTGACAAATTAAGGATTTACAAGAAAATTACTTCAACAAGTCACTATTTAAAAGACAGAGCTTCATCAAAATATAAACTAGATTAAAAGTAAATATAAACTGTGCATTTCTATGATTGCTAAAATGTAAATCTCATAGATATTAAAGAAGCAGCAAGTTTATTTTTCTAAAACTTGTGTAGTATTTCCCTGCCAAATTGGACAGAAATCCCAGAAATCCAGTCAGTTCTATTAGGAAAACATTCATGTGTCTGGAAGACTCAAACAGAAGCTACACCAATCACATATTTATAGCATGTGTTACCAATGCTAAACAACCTTATAAAATACAGCAACTAACTTCACTCTTCACATCTAATGTGTCAATAAAATTACATTGGAGTAATAGAGAATAACCACAGGTTGAAACTGTAGAGAAATGCATCTAAATTCATAATTAGGAGGACAAGGAGCATATTCACCACATGCCCTAATCTCACTCACAATATAGCATGATCTACGGGTTCAGCTTTAAACTTTGTAATATCCCTAATGAAATAAAATAAGCAGGAAAACCCCTATTTTTTTTCAAATTATGTAAAATAATGAACACAAAATCCTCCAGTCTTTTACTCAGACTCAATATTAAGACTGTTAAAAGCAGTATTTTCCACAAATATTTACAGCAACCCTGTGGGCAACTTTGTATTAGAGAAAAAAAAAGTCTTACAAGAAGAGCATGCAAAGATATGCAGAAAGTGTGTTGTTGCAGAAGGTGTGTTGTTACAGAAGTCTAGTAACCTTCTACCTTGGTCTAGCTGACGTAATCTCCATCAGCTATTGTCAGTGCAGAATATGGATTTAATGTGTGGTAACATGCCCTGTACTAATATATTGTCCTTTTTCTTCCTTTTCATTTTTGGGAGATGTTTCAGAATTGAATTAATGATGCATAGCAATAGTTTAGTGAAACATTTAATGTCTTCATCATAGGTTTGTATCTTAAAATCACATATGTCATGGTATTAATTTTTTGTAGTTATAACTACAAAACTCAACATTTGTTGTCTTTTAACTGATCTTAGTTATGATTAAAATGGTTTCTAACTGTAATCAGCTAATGATAAAACCACTTTTATGTGTTTTCATAATGGATAGATTGAAATAATTTTTGCTTTCCCTGTGGCTTTGTCATTCATTTCTACACAGCAGAAAACAAAGCCAGGAGTTTCATATAACTGCTGAAAAAATTTCTCTTCTGTTTTTTTACTTCTCCGTCCATCTACTACATCTCCACAGCTGCTGGCTTCTTCCTAAACCCCTTGCCTCCACTGGCAATGTTGATCACAAGATTCAGTACCATAACTTCCAGAAGTACAGTTTTCAGAAGGGTTGTTATTCAATACAGGGAGGCAGCCATGATTTAAAATTCCCACTTTTCTCTTCAGCATACTACTTTTTGTTGTTGTTGTTTTCAGCAGTGAATTTCACACTAAAATCACTATAAATTTCAGAAAAATCTATTCTAGCTACTTCTTTCTTTTGCAAAAATAAGCAAATCTTAACTCATAATGGTCTCCAGCTTTCATTAACATTACAAAATAACCCCAAAGATGACAAGTTTCATATGTATTAACTGTGTGTGTGCTCTTCCTTTATGTTTAGAATAGCACACAGTGAGTGTTTTATTTAGAGCCACTGAAGAAAAATATTAACTAAGATGAGTTATTTCTTTTTCAGACCAGATGGCTCATGTGACATTTAATTTATAAAGCTTTTTAAGCATTTCCAGATGCTCACACAGATTCCATAACGTATCTCCTCCATGGACCTCGTCAGTGAAGGACAGGTTAGGGCCCATGTACAGGCATAAAAACACTGCTCTGAAATGATATACAGAAATAGTCAAGCACAAATCAGAAAACAGTACATAGATACAATTTTCTTCTATCAGTAGTAAAACTCTGAGTAGCTTCAGCCAAAACAGCATGGCTGGAAAATCAGGCCCAGAACAGTATTCCACCAGCACACCACCAGTCCACTTCATTTAGATATATCTTCCTATAGATTTTTTCCTTGAAAAATGGAAGTGCAGGTGTAATTTGAGTATTCAAAACTGCAGTAGTCTGTTGTCCACTATCCCTTGTCAGGGTGTGAGTGTTACTCAAGTGTGGTCATTAAAATACTGTATGTTAACTAAAAGCGAGAGTTTACATAGTTGACAGAAAATTGTAATTTTCAGGATATACTGATTGATATCTGACATCCAGTTGTAAGGTGATCTATAACATCACAATCCAAATATAAATTTCTCCTTAAGGACTACTTAATATAAGGATTACTTAATGTTTGAATAACTCTATACTAACCATGTTCCCAGTATTGCCAGAATGAGTAAATAGAGTAAGGAACAAGATAAGTGATTCTCCTTTTCCCTACACTTTGTACAGTCTTTTTCACTGTCACACAGCTGCTATCAAGAGTAACTACCACAGATTTTGAATAAAAAATTCACAAATTACTACAAAAAGTACAAAATAGAAAACCAGATGCAGTGTCAATTGGACCATCAAAGCTTTCAGTACCTCAGTACTTCCTCTCCTAAAATTAACATTAAAAACTGTGTCCAGTACTTCATGCATAGTTACTTAGTATTGTCATATGAAACTTGAGCTTTGCTGAACAAGAGAACTTAAATGCCTTCTCTTCTGCCTTCTGCTGTAAGAACTCTCCTAACAACAGCATTGTTTCTTGCAACAATAATACTAAAAGCACAAGTCTGACAGCTCCATAACGGTAGGTACTTGTCATAAGCAATGACAGATATTCATCTATCCACTCATCCATAATGAAACAGCCAAAAATTATTATTTTTAAAAAATCAATTGGTGGTGTAGTTTAGGATTTTTCTGGGAATTTTTCTTTCTCTTGCCAACAAAGGGGATCCGAGTGGGATGCAAGAGGGTGGAGGGAGGACGTTTCTGGGGAAACCGGGGCAGAGGTTCCGTTTTGCCCTGACATCCACCCTTTTCTTCTTGCTCTCTCGGCGGCGCAAGGAGGAAGAACAGTGGCAGCGGCAGCTACTGCGTGTGTGCATTTTGCGGTCTCTGAAGGAAAGATCACTGGTCATCTGGATCTGCCACAAACTCCTGCAGGACTCACACTAAGTTCCATCTCCCCCTTCCTCCCCTGTGTCCGCTCCTGGAGATGCCTTGCCACGAACCTGGAAGCGGTGGAAGGCGCAGCAGCATGGCAAGCTTTGCTGCTCTTAAAGAGACCTGTATCGCAAGATTTTGGGTACAGGACTCAATCCATTTTAAGGTTTTAATTATGATTGGTGTTAATTCTGTTCTGTATATACATACATTTGCAGCCGAGAACCGTTATCTTTTCTATACAATTTTTTTCCCCTCTAATTAAAGATCTCTTAATATCTGATAAAATATCTTAGTTAAAGTGTCTTATAGAGAAAACACATAATTTTTAAACTTTATTAAGAGCTAGTTAAAACAGATTTCTTTACAGTACACACCTGTTCTCAAATTCAGTTGAAAAGCCAGAACTCCAATGAAAAAACATTTTCCCTTCTGCTTTTGTGAACCTGCAATGTGTTTTCCCTTCTCTTCTTCATAACCACAGGAGTGATCAGAGTTAAAGCAATATTATATTAGCTTGGCATGTTTTAAGAGCCTTGATTATTTCTGTCAAAGTCACCATGAAAAGTTAAATGTAATTTAACAGCCAAATTGTTCAACATTAGTACTGTAATACAGTGGGTTTGACATTGATCATTTCTCCATAAAAGAGGTAACAGTAAGCCTCCTGGCACTGGTCAAAGGTTATCTACAAAAAAAGTTACAGCTAAAGAGAAGTACTGTCTTCAGTCTAAGTTACCACTTGATTGTGGTAAATTGAAGTACCTGATCCGAAATCTTAATTGTGTTTGGGATGTATAATACTCCCTTAAGACAGTGGATGGATTTACTCCAAAATTCTGTCTGAGAAGGGGATACAAACACTGATTAAGATTTTGATAAGATTTCTTTTTAGAAGAAGCAGCAGCACCAACACAAATAGTAAATATAAGCTGATTTGAATGAGGGTTGAACAGGAGAGTACTTGGGATGCTTTTTGAAGGGTATTTAATCTCAGTTCACTAGAAAAAAAAATCTTAAAAAAGCCAACAATCTATCAAGAATGTTACCACGGCTACCTTTTATGACGGTTTCACTAGCAATGTGTAAAAAATCTTGTAAGCAATGAAAGTGAGAAGTGGAAGGGGAACTTTAGATACAAAAGAAAGATCAAAACCCACAGAATTAGGAACATGATTTAAGCCAGTTGTAAGTCCTGAAGTCTTACTTTTTTTTCCTCAAATACATATAATATATACGTAATATATACTTACCAGCATATTTAAATAGCAAAATGAACAACTAGTATAATATGGAGATGCTGATTTTGATTATAAGAGAAAACATTGCTGTATTTTAATCTACAACTAAAAATAAACTTTGAGGCTTTTACAAAAACTACCAACTGCTTTTTGTTTGTGTGTGTATGTATGCACGCATGTGTATGTGTACACCCTCGATGTCTTAACAGTTAGGAATAAATTCTTATTTTAAACCAGCCATAAATGGGATTGTGTCATAACAATAGCATAGTGCGGTACCTCGCCATAATATCTTCATAACTATATGACTGTCTGGAATGAAAATAATATTCTTCAACATTTCAATATCATTAATATTAGTTTAATACTGATACAACTTTGTATCAAAGTTCTGAAATCTGAAGAATACTAATATAGAAGCCAAATTTTAGATATTTAATTAGTAGTTTTTTCTCCCAGCTGAGAAAAATTCTCCACATTTTCAGAACTGGGTTTTTGAAAGTGGGCTATGAGGCCAAAATGTCAGGGCACAAATGACACACAGACAGTCGGTGTCCAGGCTGTATTACAATGCACATTTAAATATTCAGATCGGGTTCATGGTTCAACTAAAGGCAATTACATTTTAGCTACTAATTCCAACAAAGCACAACTTAATTTTCAAAAGCACTGGATGCTTGCCTCTTCTATTGACTTTTATGAAAGCACTGGATGACATTTAGGTTATTTATTTAGATAGCTGAATTTGCATTAACTTAAAAATAATGAACTTCAATTTAAGAAAAACTATAAAGGATTAGTTGAATTGGGAATTATCAGACAAAGAAGGAAAGACTGGAATTATTTTACAAGATTTAGTCATTGTAGGACTTTTCCATGCACTTTGCAAATGCACAATGATTATGATTCCCTACTCAGGGAACCATACAGACTTAAGTCATGATGGATTTTCTTTTCACAGTGGGCTGTCCCAACAAGCTCTGATAAAACTAATAAAATTTCCCTGTGCTATTTCTTAAAAGATGGTACCTGTGAGGGGCCAGGGAGCAGAGACTGAAAAAATTATGCTAATCAGAACTCACTTTAATCTTTAACACCCTTAAGTAAGGATTTACATGAAATCCTCTCCCTAATATTTTAATTCTAAGCCAAGAGGAACAAATTCTAACCCATGGTGTCCATAAGAAAAATTTAATCCATTTGAAGATCAGGATTTGCCACATCTGAAAAAAACCTAACCATGTTATGGCATGAAACAGTAAAATTTTCATTAAATATCAATCTTTGGCAGAAAATTTGACATCAATTTGTCTAGGAACTTTTAATTTAAGGCCCATACCAATCTAGTATATTTTGAAGAGAATCTACTGAAACTAAGCCCATGGAGTCTGACAAAGTGCTGACCTACAATCACTTTTGTTCTTCCACAAAGAAACTAAAACACTCCTTGAAGAAGTCATCCCCTTGTCACAATCAGCAAGGCATTAGCATGGCGCAGTGCCTAAGGGAGCCATAAGAAGTAAGTCTAGAGGAGACAGTGAGAACACAGCATTGTCACACAAATCAAGCCCTGGTGTCTCAGAAACATAAATTTCTGAAGCAGAACACATTTGGTATGTTTGACACTTTCTTGTCCTACTTCACACAACCGGTCCCCTGCAAAATGCTTAAGTGATGCTTCTTACATGAATGCTTAAGCAAGAGAAGCATCACTTTCTTAGAAGCACCATAATTTAAAAACAAGTGAGGAAAAAATTGTCAGTTGCTGAACTTTGTGGATTGAACTAGTAGAAATGTATGCTGTAGTGGAACAAAAGAGACTTTAAAGCAGGTTTGTAGCTGCCCTTCTGTACATAAGTTGCAGGCCAGAGTATAAACCTACACAATACGCAAAAAGAATGCAACTATGATTCTGGATCTTGTTTCCACTAGCAAGGATCTGAAAACTAAACTAGCAATCTCAAGGCTCTCAGTCTGTCAGGGTCTTCTGCAACAGGACATCTGTTAATCCATATAGGTATATTTATTCCCTCACCTTTGGGCTCTTAACTCTAACAGATCATCTTAAACTTTCTGCAGTCAACAGAAAAAGTGAGGGTTGGTAAAGTAGGGAATTCTGAGTCCCTGATGTCCTGCCTCAAAAATGCTGCCTGGGAGATCTGACCTCTTTCCATGAGCGACACCAGGAGTCTGTAGAGATCAGAGAGCTCAGTGAGTTACATTAGGTGTCCAATGCTAAGTATGGTATGCATCCCCTTGCTGCTCAGTAATCCTGACTGTTGATGTGTCTGATAAGGCATATTGTCTACGGAAGTTGCTGATCTGGAAACGTGTGCCATTAAAATTTTAAGTGCCTATTTAGTTATTCATGAGGATATTACTCACACGAGCAAAATCATGGACTGCAGGGGGACTTCTGCTCTCTGTTACAGATAGGATTGCATTCTGACACCCAAATTGCTTTGTACATGTCGAGCACTAGCATTTTTTTATTCAGCATCAGGGCTACTATCAGGATAGGCATAGTCTGTCCAAGATAATTCAGCACTGTGCCCATTTGAAAGCTCTTATAGAAGTTTTCATTATAATATTTTGGTGACTGTACTCCTGCAGAGATCAATAAAGCAGTGGGTCTGCTCAGTTTACTGAAGTAATTCAAAACATGACAAATGTCCTATGTTGTCTTTTCAATTAAACTGAAGTGTACTGGTTGGATCGGAAATGGATATAAGGGTAAAGTCTGTATTGGAGGTAGATGCTAATTATTTGACTAAATATTTGCAATTAAAAGCACAGCATTGGCAAAACTAAAACATTATGTGGAAAAGAAACACTTTAACAGATTTCTTGTTTAAGAAAATATGGAAAAATCTGTATGGATATCCAAATAGCTTATGTGGGTTTTCCAAAACACAGAAAAATACTGATTTTGGTTAGAATGTCCTCTTATATCTGGACATATGAATTTATAATATAAAATGAGGATAAAAAAATAAATGCAATATTTCAAAATAATTTGAAGTCAATATTTCAATTTTCCTGACTGCATTTTTTCCATAATATACGTTCATTAATATTTTCTAGGGTCTAAATTTCACGATGATAAAGAATGTATTTAAACAGTGAATATTTATAGCATGGGAAAATAGTTTCAAGCCCTGCTGTAAAGAAATTGCTTTTACTAAAACCAGCTCAGCTTGGTTTAAACCATATACAAAAGCATAGCTTTATTCACTTCAAATAATGTATCAGCAAATAAGAACTCTATCTCTACAATCATGCCTTTTGTGGAAGAGACATTACTTGCAGGGGAGAAAAATGTCACAAATGCATAATTGTTTCATTTCCAGCAGGTGAGTTGCCTGTAGAGTATCTTTTACACAAAAAGCCTTTTAAATTTCTTCTCATTTGCACTTGTGTAAAATGCACAATCATTGAAAAAACATCTGAGGGGGATACTGAGAGGCAGGCTAAGCATACAGCAATTGGCAGGAAAATTATTTTTTGCAAATCCAACATATTTGGCAGGCAGGTCTTTGGAACAAATATTAGTTGGCATTTATATTGAAAATCAGAAGAGCATGTTGGTAACAAATATACTCTTTTGCATCCCATCAGACCCCACAATATTTATTTTGTGCAGACCAATCATCCATTTCTCGAATATTTTCTTCTAGTATTTCCTGAGAGTTAGCCAGAGACCCAGCAGGTAGACATAGCAACTTTAAAGCCAGGTAGAAGCACTAACAAAAGAGCTGAAAACAACAATAGAATCAGAATTCACATGGTTTTATTGGTGAAAAAGCACAGCTTAGTTTTCAAATCTTTCCTGGTTCATAGAACAGCATGAGAAATTTAGGTTTTAGAAATACGAGGCAAATTCCCTGAGATCCATAAGTTAATACTTTTTCATGTAAATTAGACTAAAGTTCTCAGCTGGAATTTTCCCACATGATGGTAATGAGCTCAATAAAGACTTGGTGGATTAAGCACATGGATTTTTAATCATGTCATATCTGTTTAAATTCACACAATAATTTAATTTGTGTCCAATATGCCATTCTCACCTTCCAAATCAAACCTTTCCCCTCCAAATATTGTTTTCTTCCTCTTTTCACTACCATTAAAAAAAAAATTGTATACAGGGATCTCCCACCATGCTGTCTGCACTTGACAGTGAGCCACCCACACAGTTTTGTACAAGTGATAAGCCTACAGTATTCATAAGCTCTCTAAACTGCAATCCAGAATATTTTCTACAGATATTGGAAAGGGTAGGGAAGAAGTAAAGAGATCTTGTCACAACACTTTCTTCCCCTCTGAGAAGCTATGATGAGGAGAGACACACAGACTACATGAGCTCATATTATACAATGCCAGTCAAAGGAAGAAAAAGGATCAGTAAGATACATAACTTTTTCATCTTCATTTCTAGACAATTTTGGAATTATAAGAACTTACCTTTCCATAAAAAAAATAAAAGACACAAAAAAAAAGAAAGTTCATCTGCAATAATGAACCTTTTCACTGCACTTAGGACATCATAAAAGTTTCTTGCTTGATATAATCAGCAGACATTGTCATGTCTTCAATACCTCTTTAATATCTCCAAATTTTCACAGTTCAGTTGGCTAAGAAGTTACAGGAAAGCGTATCACTTTAGAGTAGGCAGAACCTTTCAGACACTAAACTCAATCTAAAAAATAGTTGTAAGACCTAAAGTCAGAGTTTGTGGCTAAAACTATTTGAATCGGATTCATGTGTGTAGAGTTGCAGTTAAACACTTCAGAGTGATTAGTAACACTCACCATCATTTACATTTTTGAAGTAACTACTGGAAAAACACTGTACAAAAGTATCTATAAGAATTCAAAGATGAATGAGAGCAAAATCAAATGAGAAATATTAACATTCTCAGTGTAAATATTTACCATCCTACCAATAATGATTATTAGCACACTCCATTTCATTATCTTCCTCCTGTGTTTATTCTTTTCCTGTAATACAGATGAAGCCATTCTGAAGTGACATGCCATCATAATGAAAAGTCTGCATTTCACCAACAAAATGGAAAAAAACAATGCCTGGTCACACACTCTTACAGTGTATCTATTTCCACAGTATCTGGCTCACAGAGAGCCTACATAGGCCACAGGTAACTCCATGGCATATCTTAATCTTTGAAGAGTAGAGGGAAAATTCTGATAAACTAGGAAGAACGAGATTAAGAAACAAATGTCTCTTTCCTAAAAATAAAAAATAGTTAATGATGATAATAACAAATTTCAATTTGTTTTAAAATTCTTAAAAAAAAAAAAATAAAAATATCTGCAATATTTTTTTACTAGTAGACCAATAATAGATCCATGGTGTGGTAGTCACAGACAGAAAATACAGCCTCTAGACCTTGCCTACAGAAAGCCAGTTATAAACATTTGAAACATAAATGCTCTTGGAAGGACCCCTGCCTTGCTTAAAGTTCATCTTTCTGCACTGTATGTGAGAACTAATGACCAATGTATCACACCCAGTGGAATTCCATTTTACACAGTTCTGACTGCAAACCAACACAGGCCTCAATACCTCAGTCGCTATCCTTCTCTGTTCCAGGACAACGAGAGGATTCATATCTCTTTTTTCAGTGTAGGCTGGACTGTGTACTGTATGAATCAAATGACTCTAAGGGTTTCTTTCTTGACAGAAAGGGGTAAGAAAATCCTTACTATTTCATGAATTCTGCCAAGTAATTTGTGCCAAAATGAAAGGTGAATACTCTAATCCAAACTGCAGTCTATATATCTGTTCAGCTCTCTTTACAAATCCTTTATAGGAAGCGTTCATTTCCATGAAAGACTGTCACCCAGATTAATGTATATTGTATATTAAAACCAAGGCAGCCTCACAGACTGAGCACCAATGGGTGCACGCTGCCACCCAGGTACCAGGCTGCAAGACGTGCCCCCCTCCTGCATCAGTACCTGACACCAGGGACAAGGTCACTTGCGGGGGCTGTGCTCGGGTGGAGGAACTCCTCTGCCTGGTAACTGAGCTCAGAGAGGAGGTCGCCAGGCTGACGACCATCAGGGAATGTGAGCAGGAAATAGACTTCTGGTCTAATGCTCTGTGCTCCCAGTATCAGCCCAAACAGGCAGAAGTGCCTGGTACAAAGGTGGACCCCCCACCCTGTGGGTACTCAAATGAGGAGGGCAACTCAACAAGCGAAGCGGGATGGCAGCAGGTTCCTGCTCATCGCAGCAGGTGCACCTCCCCTGTCCCAAATCTGGCCCCGCAGGTTCCCTTACAGAATAGATATATAGGTCTGCAAGTGGAACCAAACCAAATCATTGAGAACGCTCATAGCCTGGAAATGTTCCCCAGGCCAAAAAAAAGAGAAGACATCAATCAAAACGGCTTCTGGAATAGCTGCTGTAGAGACAGAAGAGATTAAACAGCTAAAGTCACTGCCGGGTCTCTCAGAGAGTCCTTCTGCTGTTGGACTGTTGAAGGTTGAGGAACAATGGGTGCCAATTGCCACCACAACAGTGCATCGTCGACAATACCGAACGAACCGTGACTCTGTGATTCCCATCCATAAGATGATCCGAGAACTGGAGCACCAAAGGGTCATTAGTAAGACTCACTCACCCTTCAATAGCCCCATTTGGCCCGTGCGTAAGTCTGATGGAGGATGGAGATTAACTGTGGACTATCGTGGCTTGAATGAGGTTACTCCACCGCTGAGCGCCGCTGTGCCAGACATGTTGGAACTTCAGTATGAACTGGAATCCAAGGCAGCGAAGTGGTATGGCACGATTGACATTGCTAATGCGTTCTTCTCCATTCCTCTAGCTGCAGAGTGCAGGCCACAGTTCGCCTTCACCTGGAGGGGCGTGCAATACACCTGGAACCGATTGCCCCAGGGGTGGAAACAAAGTCCCACCATCTGTCATGGACTAATTCAAGAAGCACTAGAGAAAGGTGAGGCTCCAGAACATCTGCAGTACATCGACGACATCATTGTGTGGGGGGAAACAGCAGAAGAGGTTTTTGAGAAAGGAAAGACAATCATCCAGATTCTCTTGGAAGCTGGGTTTGCAATCAAACAGAGTAAAGTTAAGGGACCTGCCCAAGAAATACAGTTCCTGGGAGTGAAGTGGCAAGACGGACGTCGCCAGATTCCAACAGAAGTTATCAACAAGATCACAGCAATGTCTCCACCGACCAGCAAGAAGGAAACACAAGCATTCTTGGGTGCCATAGGTTTCTGGAGGATGCATATCCCAGAATACAGTCAGCTCGTAAGCCCTCTCTACTTGGTAACCCGCAAGAAGAATGATTTCCACTGGGGCCCTGAACAACAGCAAGCTTTTGAGCAGATTAAGCGGGACATTGCTCATGCTGTAGCCCTTGGACCGGTCAGGACAGGACCAGACGTGAAGAACGTGCTCTACTCTTCAGCCGGGAATAACGGTCTTTCAAGGAGTCTTTGGCAGAAAATGCCTGGCGAGTCTCGAGGCCGACCACTTGGATTCTGGAGTCGAGGCTACAGGGGATCTGAAGCCAAATACACCCCAACAGAGAAAGAGATCTTAGCTGCTTATGAAGGAGTTCAAGCTGCCTCAGAGGTAATTGGAACAGAAACTCAGCTCCTCCTGGCACCCCGATTACCAGTGCTAAGGTGGATGTTCAGTGGGCGGGCTGCCCCCACACATCATGCTACTGATGCTACCTGGAGCAAATGGGCTGCTCTGATCACACAACGCGCCCATATTGGGAAACCAAATCGCCCTGGGATCCTGGAAATCATCACGAACTGGCCTGAAGGTGAGAACTTTGGTTTAGCAGATGAAGAGGAAGAAGAACAGGTAACACGTGCAGAGGAAGCGCCACCATACAATCCGTTGCCAAAAGAAGTACGCTATGCCCTTTTTACAGATGGTTCCTGCCGCATTGTGGGGACAAATCGAAGATGGAAAGCAGCCGTGTGGAGCCCCACACGACAAGTTGCAGAAGCTATTGAGGGAAAAGGTGGATCAAGTCAATTTGCAGAACTCAAAGCTGTCCAATTGGCTCTGGACATTGCTGAACGAGAGAAGTGGCCGAAGCTTTACCTCTATACTGACTCTTGGATGGTGGCCAATGCATTGTGGGGATGGTTAGACCAATGGAAGAAAGCCAACTGGGAACGCAGAGGGAAACCCATCTGGGCTGCAGATATATGGCAAGATATCGCCACCCGTGCAGAGAAGCTGATCGTGAGAGTCCGTCATGTGGATGCACACGTGCCCAAGGATCGAGCCAATGAGGAACATCGCAACAACGAACAGGCAGACCAAGCTGCACAAGTCAAGGTGTCACTGATAGATCTGGATTGGCAGCATAAAGGAGAGTTGTTCCTGGCTCGATGGGCCCATGATGCCTCAGGCCATCAGGGCAGAGATGCTACTTATAGATGGGCACGAGACCGAGGGGTGGATTTAACCATGGACTTTATCTCCCAGGTTATCCATGACTGTGAGACATGTGCTGCCATGAAACAGGCTAAGAGAGTGAAACCCTTATGGTATGGTGGACGTTAGGATAAGTATAAATATGGAGAGGTCTGGCAGGTTGATTATATCACTCTGCCGCAGACCCGCCAAGGTAAGCACTATGTGCTCACCATGGTGGAAGCAACTACCGGATGGCTGGAGACATACCCTGTTCCTCACGCCACTGCTCGGAACACCATCCTAGGCCTGGAAAAGCAAGTCTTGTGGCGACATGGCACTCCAGAACGGATTGAGTCAGATAATGGAACTCATTTCAAGAACAGTTTAGTTACCACCTGGGCAAAGGAGCACGGCATTGAGTGGGTGTACCATATCCCCTACCACGCACCAGCTACCGGGAAGGTTGAACGGTGTAATGGACTGTTGAAAACCACTTTGAAGGCATTGGGTGGGGGGACTTTCAAACATTGGGATCAACATTTAGCAAAGGCTACATGGTTGGTCAACACTAGAGGTTCAGTCAATCGAGCTGGCCCTGCCCAGTCAGAAGTCCTTCATACTGTAGATGGAGATAAAGTCCCTGTGATCCACCTGAGAGGTATGTTAGGGAAAACTGTTTGGGTTAAACCTGTCTCGAGTAAAGGCAAGCCCATTCGTGGGATTGTCTTTGCTCAAGGATCTGGTTGCACTTGGTGGGTGATGCAGGAAGATGGAAAAACACGATGTGTACCTCAAGGGGACCTTATCTTTGGATGAGTTGTTCATATTCTATGTGCCTATCTGTATATGTATATAGTTGAAAATATGTATGTATAATTTTAAGTCTGATTGTTGGCATGGAAGAAAAATTCGGGGTGGATAATGTTGTGGTTTGGGATTTTTTCCGAGGAATTTTTCTTCCTTTTGCCAATAAAGGGAATTTCAGCAGACGCGAGGGGGATGGGGGGAGGACGTTTCCGGGGAAACCGGGACAGAGGTCGTGACCGGACATCCGTTTTCCTCTCGGACGGCAGTGGCGACAACGGCAGCGGCAGTCCCTGAGTGCATGTGGTTTGCAATCTCTGAAGGAAAGATCATGGGTCATCTGAATCTTCCACAACTCCGGCAGAACTCGCACTAAGTTTCCATCTCCCTCCCCCGCCCTTCCCCGGCTGCGGGGGGGGCCGCGCTTCCCCGTGCAGGGCAGCGACTGCTCGCCAGCTCTTAAAGAGACCTGCATCGCAAGATTTTGGGTACAGGACTCAATCTATTTCTTAAGACTTTTAGGTTTTAGTTGTGATTAGTGTTGATCCTGTTTTGTATACACATATATTTGTAGCTAAGAACTGTTATCTCTTCTATACAATATTTTTTTTTTTTTTTTCCTGATTAAAGATCTTTAATATCTGATAACATATCTTAGTTTTCATCTAAACTAAGACACTATTCAGGTAGTGAATTACCTGAATTTGGTCAAAACATTCACAGTAGACCATAATTAAACCTTTGTGAATAGTGTTTGAACATGGCACACAATACTGAGACAATCTGAGAGAGTTGGGGTTGTTCAGCCTAGAGAAGAGAAGGCTGCAGGGAGACCTTACAGCAGCCTTCCAGTACTTAAAATGGGCCAACAGGAAAGATGGGGACAGACTTTTTAGCAAGGCCTGCTGTGACAGGACAAGGGGTAATGGTTTTAAACTAGAAGAGAGTAGATTTAGACTGGATATAAGGAAGACATTTTTTTACAATGAGGGTAGTGAAACACTGGAATGGGTTGCCCAGGGAAGTAGTGGAGGTCCCATCCCTAGAAACATTCAAGGTCAGTTCGGATAGGGCTCTGAGCAACCTGATCTGGTTGAAGATGTCCCTGTTCCTGCAGCGGGGTTGGACTAGATAATCCATAAATGTCTCTTCCAATCCAAACCATTCTATGATTCTAGGACAATAAATCTTTATTAAATACTTCTATACAAGGGAGGCTTGTAAATTATATAATACCATAATTACATTTCTGACCTCCTATTTAAAAGGCTAACAGGCCTATTGCAAAAAATAATTCCATGTGTATATTTTTAGAGATCATAAAAAAAAATACCAAAGAGAAATATTCAAAAATAAGCTATATTGGTTTTGTCCAAGTAAGAAGCACAAACTTTTTAATGAATCAAGACTCCTACAGTGCCATAAAAACAACTGTGTCCTGAGGCTTTCAACAGTTAAGAATCAAGCCTGAGATTCAGTGCTCTGCTCTTGCTGGCAGTTGCCTTTCTGAGGAGCTAAGAAAGTCAGCAGTGTTTCGGGTTTTCCCTGGTTGTTTTTTTTGATACAGATACAGCATTCGACTCCTCCCCCCCTGCCCCCGCGAGAATCCCTGGCCGCCCCTGCAATACCAGGCAAGTCCCGTAAGAAGGAGGCTGTGTCGCACCGGACCATGGGAGTGAGGCACTTGCAACACAACTCTTAGAAGCTGTTTTATCAAGACCTGATCCACCCTACAGCCACAAACATTCTGGAAAGATTTAAATGTAAAGAATTCTTTTCAACAGAAATTTTTAATAATTACAATATTTGGGTTCCTATGCAATCTGAAGACGTAAATCTTGAATTAAGGAGTTGATATTCAAATCAGTGTAGTTAAAGATTATTTTTTTCATGTCCTTTAAAATTATTTTCTTACTAGCATATAACATATTTTTCTTATCTTTTCCCGAAGACAAATAAATAGGGAAATAGATACACAAGAAGCAAAGGATTTTTAGGAATTTTACTTGGCCGAGTGTAGAAAGTGCATGGAAAAATTTATGGTTTCCAGTTCTTTTATGTTTGCCTACCCAAAAGATGGGATCATGACTCAAGAAAGAAGGCCAAGAGGTGGTACCATGACACCGGCCTGGATGAATAAGGAGCTTCTGAAGGAGCTAAGTGAGAAAAAGAGGGTGTATCGCCTTTGGAAAGAAGGGCAGGTAAATCAGGTTATGTTCAAAGATATCGTTAAGTCATGTAGGAAGAAAATTAGGGAGGCAAAAGCCCATCTGGGTCTCAAATTGGCCACTTCTGTTAAGGATAATAAGTGTTTTTACAAATATATTAATGGCAGAAAGAAGGGCAGCAACGACCTCCACTCCTTATTGGATGTGGAAGGAAATATAGTAACTAAAGATGAGGAAAAGGCTGAGGTGCTTAATGCCATCTTTAGCTCCGTTTTCAACACTAAGGCAGATTGTTCACTGCTGGCTGGGTGTGATCTCTCAGTCATTCTGCAGGTGCCACATGATTGCACCCAGGATTATCTGCTCCATAATTTTACCTGGAACCGGGGTCAGGCTGACAGGTCTGTAAGTACCCAGATTGTCCCTACGGCCCTTCTTGTGGATGGGCGTCACGTTGGCCAACTTCCAGTCTTCTGAGACCTCTCCAGTGAGCCAGGACTGTTGATAAATGATGGAAAGCGGCTTAGCAAGCTCGTCCGCCAGCTTTCTCATCACCCTAGGATGGATCCCATCTGGCCCCATAGACTTATGAGGATCCAAGTGGCTCAGCAGGTCTCTAACTTCTTCCTTCTGGATTACAGGGGGGCTATATTGCACCCTGACCCCATCCAGCACTTCAGAAGACCAGTCGTCCAATGAACAATCTGCCTCACTGTTGAAAATGGAGGTAAAGAAGGCATTAAGCACCTCAGCCTTTTCCTCATCTTCAGTTACTATATTTCCCTCAATGTCTGATAAGGATTGAAGATTGTTGCTGCCCTTCTTTCTGCCATTAATATATTTGTAAAAACACTTATTATCCTTAACAGAAGTGGCCAATTTGAGATCCAGATGGGCTTTTGCCTCCCTAATTTTCTTTCTACACAACTTAACGATATCTTTGAACATAACCTGACTTACTTGCCCTTCTTTCCAAAGGCGATACACCCTCTTTTTCTCACTTAGCTCCTTCAGAAGCTTCTTATTCATCCAGACCAGCTGTCTGCCCCTACGGTTCGTCTTATGGCACATCGGGACAGCCTGCTCCTGCACCTTCAAGATTTCATTTTTGAAGTACATCCAGCCTTCCTGGACCCCCTTGCTTTTAAGGAATATTTCCCAGGTACTCTCCTGACTAGTTCCTTAAATAATCTGAAATCTGCCCGCCGAAAGTCCAGTGTGGACATCCTGTTCATGCTCTTCCTTGTTTCATTGTTTATGGAGAACTCAATTGTCTCATTGTCGCTGCACACCAGACAGCCTTCGACCACAACATCACCCACCAGCCCTTCTCTATTTGTAAACAGCAGGTCAAGGAGAGCCTCACCCCTGGTAGGCCCAATCACCAGCTGTGACAAAAACCAATCCCCAATACACTCCAAGAACCTTCTGGACTGCCTCTTCTCGGCTGTGTTAAGTTCCCAGCAGATATCTGGGAGATTAAAGTCTCCTAGAAGAACAAGGGCAGCCGATCTTGAGGCAACTTCCAGCTGCTTAAACAACAATAGATCCACCTCTTCCTCCTGATCGAGTGGTCTGTAACATACTCCTACCAGGATGTCAGTCTTGCTTGCCCCTCTTACTCTTACCCATAGGCACTCAATGACCATGTGACTCGCCTGGTGGACGAGAGAAAGGCTGTGGATGTAGTATACTTGGACTTCAGCAAAGCCTTTGACGTTTTCTCCCATAGTAGACTCCTGGAGAAGCTGTCAGCCCGTGGCATGGATGTGAGCATTCTGTGCTGGGTTAGGAATTGGTTGGATGGCCGAGCACAGAGAGTGGTAGTGAATGGTGTCTCATCCAGTTGGCGGCCGGTCACTAGTGGTGTCCCCCAGGGATCGATGTTGGGCCCGGTCCTGTTTAATATCTTTATTGATGATCTGGATGAGGGGATCGAGTCCATCATTAGCAAGTTTGCAGATGATACCAAGCTGGGAGGAAGTGTCGATCTGCTAGAAGGTAGGAGGGCCCTACAGAGGGACCTTGACAGGCTGGAGAGATGGGCTGATTCCAATAGCATGAGATTTAACAAGTCCAAATGCCAGGTTCTACACTTTGGACACAACAACCCCATGCAGAGCTATAGACTGGGTGCAGAGTGGCTGGAGAGTAGTCAGGCAGAAAGGGACTTGGGAATACTGGTAGACAGAAAACTCAACATGAGCCAGCATTGTGCTCAAGTGGCAAAGAAGGCCAATGGTATCCTGGCCTGCATCAGAAACAGTGTGGCCAGCAGGACTAGAGAAGTTATCATCCCCTTATACTCGGCACTGGTTAGGCCACACCTTGAGTACAGTGTCCAGTTCTGGGCCCCTCAGTTTAAGAAAGATGTCGAGATGCTGGAGTGTGTCCAGAGGAGAACAACGAGGATGGTGAAGGGGCTGGAGCACAAGCCCTATGAAGAGCGACTGAGGGAGTTGGGATTGTTTAGCCTGGAGAAGAGGAGGCTCAGGGGAGATCTTATTGCTCTCTACAACTACCTAAAGGGAGGTTGTGGTGAGGCAGGGGTTGGTCTCTTTTCTCAGGTGACTGGTGACAGAACAAGAGGACATGGTCTCATGTTTCATCAGAGGAAGTTTAGGCTTGATATTAGGAAAAAATTCTTTACTGAAAGGGTGATTGGCCATTAGAAGGCGCTGCCCAGGAGAGGTGGTAGAGTCACCGTCCCTGGAGGTGTTTAAGAGGAGATTGAATGAGGCACTTAGTGCCATGGTTTAGATGACAAGAGGTGTTCAAAGAGAATTTGGATGAGGCACTTAGTGACATGGTGTAGTTGAGGAGTAGGAGTAGGTGTAGGTGCTGGGTCATAGGTTGGACTCGATGATCTCAAAGGTCTTTTCCAGCCTTGTGATACTGTGATACTGTGACATGGTTCACCAGCCTTCATCTCTGCTAGTAGAAGGCCAAACCTCTGGGACCAGTGAGTCTCGTGAGTCTCGTAAGTCAGCATATCTCCCCATCAGCACAAAACAGACCTTACTTATAGCCAGTTGTCTCGATCCGTTACCAATCCAAGAGAGTTCAAAATGATCCCAAGGGTGAAATTAAGACACAAATGAGGTCAAATATCACATTCAAACATTATAGTTTATTATAACCTATGAGAAGAGATTAGAGGAAAAGGAAAGGAGAGAAAGAGAGAGAGAGAGAGAGAGAGAGAGAGAGTATAGCTACCACGACGGATCCAGTGGCGTCCTGCAGGTCCTGCTTTGATGTTCAGTGGGGGAGAGCTTTCAACTCTATGTCGGTTGTTTCTGCTGTGTTGCGTCTGCCTGCAGCGCAGTTCATTGTGACTGCCTGCAGCACAGTTATCTCGCGCCTGCCTGCAGCGCCACGGGGAATGGATGACTCAGACACCAATATGATGTGCAGTCGACATTTATTGCTTGTGCTAAGCTTTCTTATATAGTCTTATCCATGCGCTGTGTATGCATAGCTTCTACTTGCTAATTAGCTTGCTTTACTTGTGTACACATTCTTCTGTGCTGACTTCCTCCCTCATGCTTTCCCAGCTCCTCTAATCTGTACATCTGCAATCTTCCTTTTCTTCTTTCTCATGATCTTCTTCTCACGGGAATACTTTGATATTACTGAGGTCAAAGCTAGCCGTCTCCTTTTCAGGATCCACGGCCCACTATGAGCCCCTACACTGCTGTTTTATAGCGTAGCTCCATTGTTTGCTTAGCCATCCCTTTCACCCGGTGATGATACACAGGCCAAATACCATCACTGGGGAGGTCTTCGGGGGGCTCCAGGCCCCTCTGTCTAGATTCCTGGTGCCCCGGCGCTTAGCAGGAGGGTTAGGTTATCTCTTGCAAAAACAGAAGATGGCCTCTCCAGTCTCTTTGGGAGCTCTGTACCAGTTACCAATAGAGCCATAAACCTCCGGCATGGTTTATGGCTTTGTGTTTCAGCAAGGTTGAGACAGTCACTTAACAGAGTCCTTTACAGTCTCTTACACCACCCCGTGGCTCAACATTGCTACCCCAAGAGCGGTTTTCGTGGTGGCAGGGAAGATAGACGAAGAGAAAGAAAGAAAGCAAAGCAAGAAAGAAATGGTAGGGAATAGCGCGTGGAGGACCTAAATCTTACAATCTAATACTCAAAAAACTTTTCCCAAACAACATTAACAATTATTCAAATTTATCTAACTTTTATAATGCAATGTTTGAACAACATCAACTTCATTAACAACTATAACAATTATAACATCATTTTAAGCTGATGACACTGCAGTTTCAGGGGAATCAGAAGTAGGAAGAGGGGGGAGAAGATGAAAACAAAAATTTACATGGACATTTACAAGACCAGCATCTCAAGACAGGACAACAAATAAGCTTGCCAAAGGTAATTATTGCAATGACCAGTATAATCGCAACGGCATAATAAAACGGCACAAGTAGATACAAATCTGCATCCATTGTTTTGGATATAATGCTGAACAAATTTAGTCTGGTGGTGTGTGCGATCTGCTGCCCTGGTCCGCTGAAGTTGAGGGCCAGCACACGCAGCCAGGAAATCAACTACCACGCCCCTCTTAACCTAAAGCGTATGCGTCATCTGGGTCTAGAAACTTCTGTCTCAGATTTAAGGGAGGGAAAACAGATAATAATACTATCTTGAAAAGAAAAACAAAAACACAAACCTCATTATATAATACTTATGCCTACTGGTTTTTGTTGGCGAACAACACGAATCTGATGCCATTGCTAGATACAAATTGCATATTAGAAACCACATGTTGGATTAATTGAATGAAACAAGGAATGACACATGGTAAAAACAACAATAAAGCTAGGCTACATAAGAAATAGAACTCTATTTGCTTTATCCATGGTCCACCCGGGATCCAGGAAAACAAGTCCACCTCCCAATGGGGTTCCCAAGTTTGGACAGGGACATGGGCTAATTTTCTAATTCCCGAGGTTATTTGTTTGACCACATCTCCGTTATCATCAATCATCAAACAACAACTAGAATCATTTAACTTTCCACAAACACCCCCTTCTTCTATTAGCAAGTAATCGAGGACCATTCGATGTAAAATTGCATTTCTCATTTGAGTGGCCTGGTCTGCCAATAAATCCAGGGCACGAGCAGTTTCATTAGTAATAGTTTCCAAAACAGCTTGTAGTCAGATTATACAATTTAAATTATAAATTGGTTTTCGAGCACCGCTAATCAGCTCACTGGGGTTCCAAGTAGCTGGTCCATAATGTTTAATATTTTGCTCGGGCGGCCAGTCATTCTTTCCCCATTTCTGACTGCTTCCTCCCATAAGATGTGTAGAAAGAGATCATTTGCTTCTCCTCAAATCATCATATATTCTCATTCCCAAGCTGTCTCCACTTCGACCATGTAACAAGAAGAAGTAGGGACGTATATAACCTACATAAAACATACCACTCCAATTTTTTTGTAATTTCCGATAAGCATGATGGCCACAAATCCAATAATGACCTTTTAGGGCCCAAGTTCCATTCGCAAATGGTCCTACCCTTTATGTCTTAAGTCAGAATTACAAGGAGTTTCAAAATAAATGATATTTTTTAAGCCTAAAGGGTGCTTAATCCGATTGTTTGACTTCTTTTCTTTAATCCAAAGATCACATTTCCATGCCCCTACCAGGCTACTATAGTTACACTGAATGGTCACTATCTGGTTAGTTACACCACTCAAGGCACAAGCCAATGGGTTGGATACCCTTAATATCACAGCTCCCGTGATATTGGTACTAGACCAAAAACTATCAAATTGTTTTCTATGTCCAGTTTCATTGACCCATGCCCAGCTTTGCCTGTGAGGGATGAGTTTTTCATCAGTGGTGTTACTCAGTAGGCACCATAACATGTCACTCTCAACAGAAAGAGACTGGTGATTATAGGTCAAACAATTAATGGGTCGGCACCCCGGGACAATAAAATGATTTCCATACACAAATGTCCAATTACACATGCTATGACCCACAAAAACTCCGTTGCTGTTGTTCCGATTAAGACAATATTCCCCCTTTCCTGGAACTTGGATGTTCCGTGGTCTTGTTTCCTCACTCCAATATAATGAATTATTATCGATGGTTATATCGCTTAAATTACTCACGAGCCACTTTGGGGATATCGGTTTTGATGTCCATGGCCAATCTTCAAATCCTAAATTGTAGGGGATTTTCTTGCAGCGCAAGGCCATGGAATATTACAAGAAGCCTGTGTGCACAACCCTGCCTACAATTACGGCGAGAGTGGCCTCAGAACCGTCCTTGGATAGAGCTGGGAAGAGGAACCAGGATGTTTCACAGGCGATAAGGACAGAACAAGAATGCAAAGAATGCAAGGCTTAATTGCAAGGAGGGGGGGTGGTGGCTGTAAAGTGTGCTTGCGGGTGAGTAGTCTAGCTGGACCAATTATATTGTTATGTTAGGCGGGTAGACACTGTATTGTAGCCAATCATAATAATTGCTTAGCTGTGTGTACTCTGGCAAAATAGTATATAACCTGAGCTATCTTGGCAATAAATGGGACAATACCATACTTCCATGAAGATCGTGTATTGATTCCTGAGGCGGCTTCCTTCAAGTAGCGCCCGATCCAGGGACCAAAAAGCGGTGGTGGCTCGACATTCTCTACGGGGAACCCAGGAGACCGGGAGAAACTGGAGCCAGAGGAAGCCGTAGCGGGAGAGCTCAACGCGGCCGAGGGTCCACTGACATCAGAAAAGGAACGTTGAGGTAGGAAGGAATTGCACAACCTTCCTCCCACATTGGAGCACAGCAATGGAGTTAGAGTTTGCTGCTGCTCAAAAACTGCTCCTAGGTATCCTTGCACGGCGAGGAGAGGGAGTTAAAGACAAAGAATTAGGCAAGCTCATAAATCGGGCAAGGGAAAAGGGATTTTTGAAGGAACCTTCTAGACTGTTTCTAACCGAAGAATGGCACAGTATTGGAGATTATATGTGGGACTGTGTTATTAATGGTAAAGGAAAAGATATGTCAGTGTTGGGTGCAATCTGGAGAGTTGTGATTAATACCTTAAAGGAAATGCGTGCTGAGGCAACGGTAGCTGCTGCGGCAGTACATTCAATTACGCCAGAAAAGACTGTTGGTGGTGACCCTCCGCTTCAAAAGCCTGTCGAAAGTCAGTTAAGTACGTTTTTTTGGGTTAAATAACGCTCGCCCTGTGAAAGGGATGGTGGGACAGAAGGTATGGCAGAATGTAGCCGAAATGGTGAAAGAAGTGGAGGGAGCGCAGAGTGAAACTTTGAGAGAACCCGAATCCCTTAGGGAAACCACAGAAGCTTCACCCCCTGGAGATCATATCCAAAAAGCAAGGGGTGAGGAAATGGGAGGACCTAGTTGTAGACCTAAGATATATCCCTCTCCCCTTGAACAAACTCCGCTGCCTCCTGAGGAGGGCAGAGATGAGTTAATGCCTAACCAAGATGAGAAGATTCTTAAGTTCCAGGAATTGCGAGATCAAATGATTGAATTAGAAGATCGAATCGAGCAATCAGTTCAGCAAATCGAGTCAAGAGTTTCGGAATGGTCGCACGTCACCCCATCAGCTCCAGCAGCGAAAGGACCGGCCACAACGGTGAAAGAACTGCACCGTTCACTGTTGCCGATGAGAGACGAGACTTCTGGTGGCCTGGAGCTGCGTCCTCCTCCGTATCATCACTCTGATAAAACATTAACGCAAGTACAACCGCGGTGGTCGGGTATAGTAAGGGATGCAATAATAGAGGGTGACTGGCAAACAGCGGGGGCTATAGCATGCCCGGTAGTGTTTGATCAAAATCAGCCACGATATGAGCAACATGATTGGAAAATTTTACAACAAGCTAGAAAGACAGTGACAGAGCATGGGATAAAATCAGAAGCGGCACGTACTATTTTAGATTGGATTTATTCAGATGTTAATTCTCCGGTTGATAGTATGAACTTAGCGCGCTTGCTCTTAACTCCATCACAAATGTTAGTCTGGGAAAGAGAATGGAGACGTCTTGCTCAACAAGAGGCGAGCTGACCACGTAATGCAGGGGACCCTCTAGATGGAATGAACCCTGAAATGTTGGTTGGGGCTGGGATTTATAGCCACCTTCACGTTCAGTTACAATATCCTGTTGCAATACATCATTTGTCGGCGCAATTAGCAAGACAAGCCTTTTATGCTGTTCCAGATAACAAACCACAGCCTAGTTTTATGGCGGTTAGACAAGGTCTCTCAGAGCCGTTCGCACATTTTGTTGACAGATTGTGGGATGCAATAAGTGTTCAAACTGAAATGTCTGAAGAATCTAAACAATCAATGTTTAAATTGTTGGCTTTTGAAAATGCGAATGTAAAGACTAAACCTATATTAGCAACATTGCCTAAAGATGCTGGAGTGGGAGAGATGTTGGAAATTGCAGAACGAGCCAAAAATCAGCAACAAGGCCAGGTTGTAGCTCATGCGGTAGCAGAAGCTATTAAGCCAGCTACCTCACTTATAGCAGCTGCGGTACAGAGATTTCAGAAACCAGTGTCAAAAGGTGACAGCACTCAAGGATTGTGTTTTCGATGCGGTAGCAAAGGCCATTATCGACGAACCTGTCATGCTGCTGTATGGTGTGACAGATGCCAAAAGGATAATCGTGCTACAACAACATGCTGGTTTTCAAAAAACGGGGACAAGAGCGTGAAGGGTTCCCGCGCTCAGACAAAAGTGGCCGGCCCAGTAACTCAGGCAGCCAGTATAATGCAATCCAACAACTCTCCCCCCCAGCCACAAGAGGGAGTCTTGGACTCGATGTGGCAGCAGCAAAAGATGTTATGTTAATAGACCAGCAGGTACACAAAATACCAACAGGAATTACAGGGCCGATATATAATGAACATAGCATTATTGGTGCATTGTTAATCGGAAGATCATCTTCTGGGCTTGCTGGTTTAATTGTATTGCCGGGAGTGATTGATGCAGATTATACTGGGGAAATTATGGTATGTGCGTATACATTGACTCCACCACTTGCCATAAAGCAAGGCACTCGAATTGCCCAATTGGTCCTTTTTCAACAGGTTTTCCATCAACTTGAAAACATTCCAAGACCACACCGCGGTGTGAGTGGCTTTGGATCGACAGGGGAAACTGTAGTTAGTTTGGTGCAAAATATGAAACAACGGCCATTAATTTCAGTAGTGTTAGCTTTAAATCGACAGAGACACCGAATCCAAGCCATGTTAGACACCAGTGCAGACGTTACAATAATTAATCAAACAGTTTGGCCGGCCAATTGGGGAACTCGACAAGCCTTAGATGCAGTGCAAGGGGTGGGTGGAGGATCTTCTCCAAAAATCAGTGTAACTCCAATTCAAATTGTTTTTCCAGAAAACCAAACAGTAGCTGTGTCGCCCTATGTAATGAATCTACCAGGGGGGCTCCAAGCATTACTTGGTAGAGATGTACTCACTCAGTTGGGAGCCACATTGTGTTTTCCTTAACTGCCACTGCTGTGCAGCCGCCCATCCCACCAATTCAGTGGAAAACAGATGAACCAGTGTGGGTTGAGCAGTGGCCACTAAGTCAAGAGCGGCTGCAAATAGCTCATCAACTGGTACAAGAACAATTGGCTGCTAAACATATTAAGACATCAGTCAGTCCATGGAACACCCCTATATTTGTGATACCGAAAAAATCTGGCAAATGGCGATTGTTGCATGATTTGCGTAAAATCAATGATCAGATGTGGGCTATGGGAAACTTACAACCAGGCTTACCTACTCCCATGATGCTCCCACAAGATTGGTTTATATTGATAATTGATTTAAAGGACTGTTTTTTCACAATCCCTTTGCAGCCACAGGATACTGTTCGGTTTGCTTTTACATTGCCTTCTGTAAATAAGGCAACTCCTGCACAAAGATTTGAATGGGTAGTTTTGCCTCAAGGAATGAAAAATTCCCCAACAATGTGTCAAATGTATGTTCATTGGGCATTAGAACCTGTTCGAAAAATGTTACCACAAACTATCATTTACCATTACATGGATGATATTTTATTTTGCCAGCCTAAGCCATTTACACAAGATGTTTTAATGACAATTACAGAAATGCTTTCTGAGAATGGTTTGGTGGTTGCACCTGAGAAAATTCAGCAGAATCCACCTTGGAAATATCTTGGGTGCCTTATCACTGACAAAACTGTTCAGCCACAAAAATTAACGATCACTACTAAAATCAAAACATTGAATGATGCACAAAAATTAATAGGTGATTTACAGTGGATTCGTACAATTAGTGGAATTCGAAACGATGAAATGCAGCCACTAATGTCTCTGCTGCGTGGTACAAACCCTGCACAGTCAGTGACTCTCAGTACAGTACAAAAACAATGTTTGCAAACACTGGGACAAAAAATTTTAGATTCTGCAGTAGATCGTTGCTATTCAGACGTTCCCTTAGGCATTTGGATCTGTAATCAATCTGATGCTCCTTTTGCAGTAATATACCAGTGGCCGGCTTTCCAAAAAGAAAAAGGGGGAGAAATGGGGAGTGAGCGAGGTGAAACAGAAACAGAAAAGCAAGAGGAAATGAAAGGCGAAAAGGCGATAGCTATATTAGAATGGATATTCACACCACATACAGCCCCAATGAGTATTTGGCCTAGAACAGAAGTTATAGCGTATTTGATCCGAAAAGCACAAACAAGAGTGTGTAGTATATGGGGACGTGAGGCAGAACATATCAGTCTTCCAATTAAGAGTCTAGATCTAGAATGGATATTAAGGCACTCAGAACCCTTACAAACTGCACTCCTATCTTTTTCAGGAATTATCCACAACAGACAACCTAAAGATCCCAGGCTACAGGTTCTAATGAAACAAAATTGGGTCGCTGCACCAAAAGTTGTTTCCCAACCAGTGGATGGTCTTACGGTGTTTACTGACGCAGGGAAAAAGAGAAAAATAGCAGTATGTACCTGGAAAGATCAGGCAGAATGGCAGCAACAAGTAATTCAAGGAGATATACAGGATTCTCTGCAGACACTAGAGCTCACAGCAGTCTATTGGGCCTTAACACATTGGCCATAAGAAAATTTGAACATAGTATCAGATTCATTATATGTAGTGGGAGTAGTACAGCGAATTGAAGATGCCATAATTAAAGAAACAAATAATCGCAGATTATTTGATCTATTTCAAAAAGTAAAAAGAGCAGTTTTAATTCGAACTAAACCATGTTGTATTATTCACATTCGTAGCCATAAAACAGAGTTAGGGCTTGGAGAGGGTAATGCAAGAGCAGATTCAATTGTTAGCATTACCATTGAAGCTCCAAGGAGCTCATTTTCAGCAGCTCAAAACAGTCATTCTCTATTCCATCAAGCTGCAAAACCATTGAGTCGACAGTTTAACATCAGCCTTTCTGATGCCAAAGGTATAGTCAGATCTTGTCCTCAGTGTAGTAAACATGGCAGTAGTCTTGGAGTAGGAGTTAATCCTAGAGGTTTACAAGCTTGTGAAATTTGACAGATGGACATAACCCACATACCAGAATTTGGCCGATTAAAATATGTACATGTAACTGTTGATACATTTTCAAGAATGATATGGGCTACTGCTCAAGCAGGAGAACGAGCCATACATGTGATTAAGCATTTAACAACTTGCTTTGCTATAATGGGTGTTCCAAAAGAATTAAAAACTGATAATGGACCATCGTATGTTGGAGAAAAGGTAAACAAATTCTTGCAGACATGGGGAATTAAGCACGTAACAGGAATTCCTCACAATCCAACAGACCAAGCCATTATAGAAAGAGTCCATAGAACAATAAAAGAATATCTTAACAAACAAAAACCAACAGAAAATAACAGATCCAATTATCAGACTAAACCAAGTTTTGTTTACTTTGAACTTTCTGAGTTTAGCAGGTGATGCAGAACAACCTCCAGTAATAACTCATCACAGTAAAATGAAAATGCAATCTGTACCTGAGATTCAGGTCCATTATAAAGACCCTAAAACTGGAATATGGGGGGGTCCTAAGCCTCTGTTGTTTAATGGTCGGGGTTATAGTTGTGTCTCCACAGAAGACGGATCTCTCTGGGTACCTAGTCGATGGACCAAGGCTGCCACAGTGATTGTGGACCCGGCCAAGGACAGTGATGGACCTGATTGAGCTGTGTGTTATTGTAAGCTTGTGCACAATCTCTTTTGCGTACATTGTACCTCAACCGAAACAGAATGCATGGATAACCTTGGCTAACCTAACAGGTCAGGACACAATCTGTTTGTCACTAGCCTCACCAGAAAACCCCTTTTCTACCTGTTTAGTAGCAGTCCCAATAGACAAATGGCCCTGTAAACCTCCTTTTGTTAAACGAGATAAAGATAGAGTGGATGCTTGGGACCTATGGGTTCCTTGGACCTTTCCGCATGCATTATTAGAACCTCAAGAAATAGAATTGTTGGGATCAATAAAAATGAATTTCTGTTTATACTTTAACTGGCCAGGAAAAAATGAATTAGCTGTAAATGTTAATTCAAGCCTTAGTGTATATCGCAACAGCAGTGCGTGGTGTAATTATGCTAGCTTAACTATCTCAAAATCGACCAATACTCCTTTGAAATTACCAACAGGTTTGTTTTTAGTCTGCGGTGATCGTGCTTGGCCAGGTATTCCATCTAAATGAAGAGGAGGACCTTGTTCATTAGGACGATTAACTTTATTGACTCCTAACACCACAATGATACTGGCCAAGGCACGTGCACATCATCGATGGAGAAGGACAATACACATGTACACAAAGGATTGCAAAGATAATGTAGAGTTTTGGTCACCTGGAGAAATATTTGCAGCATCTGTTTTAGCTCCTCAAGTAGGTGTAGCTGGGGCACTCACACAACTGAGTAGATTAGGATGCTGGCTCGCAAAACAAACTAATGCTACTTCTGTGGCACTATCCTCCTTATTGTTAGATGTAGATTCTGTTCGCCATGCTACATTGCAAAATAGAGCAGCTATTGATTTTTTGTTATTAGCTCAAGGTCATGGCTGTAATGAATTTGAAGGCATGTGTTGTATGAATCTGTCTGACCACTCTGTTTCTATACACAAACAGATCAACCAGCTGCATGACTTAACAAAACAGTTACAGGTATCAGATGGTCTGGATGGATTGTTTCAAGGATGGGGAATAACCGTATGGCTTTTAAGTTGGATAAAGTTTGGATTATTGATACTGACAACTGTGATTTTGTTGTTATTAATATTGCCTTGTATACTGAATTGTTTACAGAAGATGATAGAAAAAAGTATCAGTAGAGTTTGGGTTGTGCAAAAAGAAAAAGGGGGAATTGTAGGGGATTTTCTTGCAGCACAAGGCCATGGAATATTACAAGAAGCCTGTGTGCACAACCCTGCCTACAATTACGGCGAGAGTGGCCTCAGAACCGTCCTTGGATAGAGCTGGAAAGAGGAACCAGGATGTTTCACAGGCGATAAGGACAGAACAAGAATGAAAAGAATGCAAGGCTTAATTGCAAGGAGGGGGGTGTGTGGCTGTAAAGTGTGCTTGCACACTTAAAGGCAATGACAATCGTCGACCAAAACAATGCCTATGATAGTGTATTCCACTTCCTATAAATATTAACAAAGTGATTGTGGACAAAACAATGCAGATAATCAGAAGCTTCATGTATTTCTTCAGGCAGGTTGCAGGAATTTCATCTGGAAAAGAAAAACAGACTCGGTTCTCTCTGAGGAACCGGAAGCAGGTTGTTATTAGAAGGATGGAATAATCCACCTGGTATTAATTTTATATTCTTTTCCATTGGCATCTTTGGCTTTCCAAGCATATTTGTTTAATGGAGTATCCAATATCAGTGGTACCACTCCCACGGTGGGGAGTTTGACCAGTACTGGTTGGCCTAGAAAATTTGATGAGTTACTGGGATGATCAGGGCCATGTGGGGCCGGTATGATTGTTGGAGCTTTCGGACAAAATGCTGTAATTTTTGGACATCCATTTGTCCCCCAGCGACCATTAACACTGGTCACAGCCCCCCACAATTGTTCTGCCCAGCCTGACTCATTTGGTTTGATGAAGCATTTCAAGAGACCATTTGTTCTTTCAACAATTCCATTTGCTTGTGGGTAGTATGGAGTACTCCTTCCTGAGCAGCCCACTCTTGAACCAGTTTGTCTGTAAAGTGTGAGCCATTGTCTGCTTGGATTGATTGCGGTTTGGGGAAGGTGCCAAACCATTCCCTTAGGGCCTTCACAGCATTTTCACCCGTTGCCTTGTCAAACGCTTTAGCTTGTACTAACCCAGAAACAATTTCCACTCCTACTAATACATACTGTTTCCCTTCTGATTTTTGGAAAGGACCAATATAATCTATTTGCCAAGCATCCCATAAACCTTTTCCCTCTCTTAAATGTAAGGGGTCCTCTTCTAGGGGATGCCTGTCCATCCGAGTCCGGCATTGTTCACAGGCAGAAATACAAGTTTTGCATTGTTCTCTGGTAACTGGCCAGCCTCTAGCATGGGCCTCACTATAGAGGTCTTTGACTCCAGTGTGTTTGCGTTTAATGTGCAGCCATTCCAGCAATTGTTCCCAGCCCTCTGTCAGTGGGACGGTATGTAAGGAGGCAGCCCTGGCTAGTTTGTCGACCCGATTGTTCCACTGGCTGGCAGGAGACCTGTCATCCTGATGGGAGGCCACCCAAGCCACCAAGAATGTCCCCTTTCTTGCAGTGGCTAAAATGTCCTGCCATTTCTCCTTTTGTCATACAGGTATTTGGTTTATTTCCCACCCATTCTGCTCCCAGAATGGTAGCCACTCTGTGCATCCTTTAAAGACTGCATAAGAATCAGTATAGATATAGATGGGACAGGTAGACTGGGCCTCTCGTTGAAAAACACTCCATACAGCTACTAACTCCCCTACCTGAGAACTGCCTTCTCCTTCTGCAATTACCTGTTCTTCAGTGTCTACTCGGAGGACTACTGCCTGGTATTTCCACACTTTTCCCTCTCTTCTTGAGGATGCATCTGTGAACCACACATTCTGAAGCTGACTATGGAAAGTAGGAGCTTTCTGTATCACCTGGGCAAGCTCTGCACTCTCCTTCTTGGCAGACGTATCCTGAATAGCCAGCACCTTCGGGGTACCCTCTGACACTTGGCACAGTAATGTTACCACTTTCGTACGGATGCCCTTTGCGCCACCCTGTTAGGGGGGATTGGTCCCAACTAGTACGGCTTTGAGGACTTTGAAAGGTCCCCTAAGCACAATTGGCTGCTGTCGAATAGTTCGCTCAGCCTCCCGTAGGGCTAAGCTGACTATAAAGAGGCTTTTCTCCCAGACTGTGTATCTCTTCTCAGCATTTTTAAAACTGCGGGAATAAAATCCAACAGGTCTCATGGGTCCCTCAGGCCCTTTCTGCCACATGTGGATAGACAATCCCGACTGGGCGAACCCCCACTCAATATGGATAGGGTCCGAGGGGTGAATCGGGCCAAGGGTCTGATAAGCTGCCACCTCAAACACTAGCAGTCGTGAGGCCTCTTGGTGTACCTCTGCCCAATGCCATTGCGCTCCCTTCCTAAGTCATATAAAGGGCGAGCGATGATAGAAAAATCTGGAATATGTTTTCTCCAAAAAAACCAGCAGTTCTAAAGCATGTTGAAGCTCCTTTTTTGACTCGGGCATCTTAATCCGTTCTAGAGAGGAAAGAGTATCTGATGGGATGCACACCATTCTGCCTCTCCACCAGATTCCCAGAAATTTAACTTCCTGGGAAGGTCCCTGCATTTTCTAGGAAGGAATCTGTAGGCCCATTCCCTCTAAATGTGAGGTTATACAGTCTTGGGTGATTTGTACCTTCTCAGTCTGTTTCCCCCCTACCAGAATATCATCAGTATACTGATGGACCTCTGTCCCTGTTTCTTTGCATATCGTCTCCAATTCCCTGGCCAAGGCATGGTGGGTAAGCGTGGGCGAGTGTTTATACCCTTGTGGTAGCCTCGTGAAGGTGTATTGCTGACTTTCACATCATAGAATCATAGAATCATAAGGTTGGAAGAGACCTCTCAGATCACCGAGTCCAACTATGCCTGTCTCCCTACTGAACTATGTCCCTAAGAAACTCATCCACCCTTTTTTTTAAATACCTCCAGAGATGGTGACTCCACCACATCCCTGGGCAGCCTGTTCCAATGCCTGACCACTCTTTCAGTAAAGAAATTCTTTCTAATGTCCAGTCTATACTTCCCCTGGAACAACTTGTGGCCATTTCCTCTTGTCCTATCACTTGTCACTTGTGAGAAGAGACCAGCACCCACTTCAGAACAATCTCATTTCAGTAGTTGTAGACAGTGATGAGGTCTCCCCTCAGCCTCCTCTTCTATAAGCTAAACAACCCCAATTCCCTCAGTCGCTCCTCATAGGGCTTATTCTCCAGCCCCTTCACCAGCCTCGTTGCCCTTCTCTGCACACACTCCAGCATCTCAATGTCCTTCCTGTAGTGAGAGGCCCAAAAGTGAACACAGTACTCGAGGTGCGGTCTCACCAGTGCCGAGTAGAGGGGCACAATCACCTCCCTGCTCCTGCTAGCCACTCTGTGTCTGATACAGGCCAAGATGCCATTGGCCCTCTTGGCCACCTGGGCACACTGCTGGCTCACGTTCAGCCGGCTGTCAACCAACACTCCCAGGTCCTTCTCTGCCAGGCAGCTCTCCAGCCACTTCTCCCCAAGCCTGTACCACTGCATGGGCTTGTTGTGACCCAAATGGAGGACTCGGCACTTGGCCTTGTTGAACCTCATCCTGCTGGTATCAGTCCATCGATCCAACCTGTCCAGATCCCTCTGCAGAGCCTCCCTTCCTTCAAGCAGGTTGACACTTGCACCCAACTTGGTGTCATCTGCAAACTTGCTGAGGGTGCACTCAATGCCTTCATCGAGATCATTGATAAAGATGTTAAACAGGACTGGACCCAGCACTGAACCCTGGGGAACACCGCTCGTGACTGGTTTCCAACTGGATTTACTTCCATTTACCACAACTCTTTGGGCCCGGCCATCCAGCCAGTTTTTAACCCATCAGAGGGTGTGCCTGTCCACACCTATGGCAGCCAATTTCTCCAGCAGGATACTGTGAAAAATGGTGTCAAAGGCTTTACTGAAGTCCAGGTACACCACATCCACAGCCTTTCCCTCGTCCATTAAATGTGTAGCCTTGTCATAGAAGGAGATCAAGTTGGTCTGGCAGGACCTGCCTTTGGTGAACCCATGTTGACTGGGCCTGATCACCCGGTTGTCCTGCGCGTGCTGTATGATAGCACTCAAGATGATCTGCTCCATGACCTTCCTCGGTACCGAGGTCAGACTGACAGGACTGTAGTTTCCTGGATCTTCCCTTCGACCCTTCTTGTAAATGGGTGTAACATTTGCCAGTCTCCAGTCAAGCAGCACTTCCCCAGTCAGCCAGGACTGCTGGTAGATGAGGGAAAGGGGTTTGGCGAGGACCTCTGCCAGTTCCCTTAAAACCCTTGGATGGAACCCATCTGTCCCCATGGATTTGTGCATGTTTAAGTGGCCGATCAGGTCACTAACCAAGTCCTCCTGAACAGCTGGAGCTTCATTCCCACTATCTCCCGGCTGAGGGGGCTGAGTTTCCTCCTTGGAGTTAAAGACTGAGGCAAAGAAGGCGTTGAGCACCTCTGCCTTGTCCTCGTTCCTCACTACTACCATCCCTTCTGCACCCAGCAAGGGAGGGAGAGTCTCCTTTGTCCTCCTGTTGCTACTGATATATTTAAAGAAGTTCTTTTTACTGTCTTTTACTGGACTGGCCAGTTGAAGTTTTAGTTGGGCTTTGGCCGTTCTGATTTTTTCCCTACACAGTCTCACCTCACCCTTGTAGTCCTCCTGGGACGCCTGCTCCCTCTTCCAAAGCTCATAGACTTTCTTCTTTTTTCTGAGATCGCTACAAATCTCCCTACTCAACCAACCTGGTTTTCTTCCCCGCCGCCTTGTTTTACGGCACACGGGGATGGCTTGCTCTTGTGCCGCCAGGATTTCCTTCTTAAGGAGCGTCCAGCCCTGTTGGAAATTGGCTCAGAGAGCAAGGACACGGGAGGAGCTGTGCAAGTCAGGGTCAAAAGATTATACGGCCGTTAGGTCAGGGATAGAACTTGTCAAGGCAGCATAACTTGGCAAGTCGGCAAAAACAGTCTGCCCTTGAGAAAGAGATAAACAACTAAAGAGGAGCTGAGATCCGGGAAAAATAACATAGAAGCTGTAACCGCAAGTAGGAGAAATATGTTAAGGTTACTTTAGAGCTTGGCCAATAAGATAATGACTAGTAGGCATAATTAACTGATTGTGTATATAAGTGATGGCTTGGAGCAATAAAGGGAAGCTTGCTATATCACTCATATTGAGTCGACTGCCTGCTTTCCCGTGCCGATCTGAAAAAGGGTTACTCTTGGACCCAGCGGAGGGGCTCCCTCTGCACAGCCCGCTTGCACCCCTTTGTCCTCAAGAGCCACCTCCCAGTGGACTTTATCAAGCAGCCTTCTGAAGAGTTCAAAGTCTGCCCTACGGAAGTCCAGGGTGGCAGTTCTGCTGACTCCTCTCCTCACTGCCCCAAAAAGCAAGAATTGTACCATCTAGTGATCACTGTGTCCCAGGTGTCCTACAACCATCACCTCTTCCACAAGGTCCACTCTGTTCACGAATAGCAGGTCCAGTTGGGCACCCTCTCTAGTCAGTTCACTTACCAGTTGTGTTAGGAAGTTATCATCCACACACTCTATGAACCTCCTAGACTGATTCCTTTCTGCTGTGTTGGACTTCCAGCAGACATCCGGAAGGTTGAAATCCCCCACAAGGATGACAGGACGCAATCGCGAGACTTCTCCTAGGTGTTTATAGAAGAGCTCATCAGTCTCTTCATCCTGGTTGGGTGGCTGATAAAAAACTCCCACCACAATATCTGTGTTACCACGCACACCACTGTGTTTAACCCATTACACACTCTCCCTTATCATTGCTATTACTGAGTTCTGTACAATCAAAACACTCTTTGACGTATAGAGCAACCCCACCCCCTCTCTTTCCTAGTCTGTCCCGCCTAAATAGCTTGTAGCCATCCATGGTAGTGCTCCAGTCATGCAAGTTGTCCCACCATGTTTCCTTGACGGCAATTAGATCATAGTCGCCCTGCCTGACCACAGCTTCCAGCTCATCCTGTTTGTTTCCCCTGCTGCGTGCATTACTGTAAATGCACTTCAGATGAGCACTTGTCACCCCCTCCTTTACTGTCCATCTAGTTGGAAATCCTAGGCTACCATGCTCCTCAGGTCCTGGGGTGTTATCCCCACATTTAATTCTATTAGCTTGGCTGATGTTCCCCTTCCCCTTCCAATCTAGTTTTAAGCCCTCTTAATTAGCCCTACAAGCTTCTTTGAGAGGGCCCTTCTGCCGTTGGGGGTCAGGTGTGCCCCATCACCTGCCAGCAGGCCTGGCATGCAGGCCAACCCATTGTCGAAGAACCCAAAGTTTTGTTCCTCACACCATGCTCTCAGCCATTTATTTAACTCGTGGCTCCTTCTCTCATCATTCCCTACGACAGAGGAGAAGACCACCCGTGCTCCTGAATCCTTAACCATTCATCCTAGAGCTTTAAAGTCCTTTTTAATAGCCTTTAGGTTTTTGGAGGATCTTTCACTATTTACTAATTGGAAAGCTACTAGTGGATAATAATCTGTGGGTCTGACCAGCTTCAAAGGTGAAGGCAAAATGGTCCCTATCCTCTGGTTGGAGTGGGACCATAAGGAACATGTCCTTAATGTCAATCGTAGACATAATCTTATATGCCCTCTCCTGGATTGAAGCAATAAGATCAGCAATATTGGGTACAGCAGCTGTTAGTGGGCCAGTGTTTTCATTTAATCTACAATAGTCTATGGTCAGTCTCCATTTCCCATTAGGTTTCCTCACTTGCCACACTGAGGAGTTGTAAGGGGAATGACTAGGAACCACGATTCCCCATTGTTTCAGATCCTCCACCACTGGGGTAATACCTGCCCTTGCACCCAATGGGAGGGGATAAGGCTTCACATTGGTCAGTTTGGAAGGGGAAAGGGGTGGCACTGTCTGGAGTAACCTGACATGCAGTGCGGGCACACCAAAAGTCCATTGTTGGCCATGGCTGTCAGTCCAGACACACCACTTAACAGCGTCCATCCCCAGTAGATTTAAAGGAAATTCCCCCACTGCCATTAGGATTTTTATACAGCTTTCATCCCCAGGCAAAAGAATACTGACTGTGGCTGTAGGAACTGGTTGTGCCTGCCCGAAGGCATTCACCACTTGCAAGGGGTGTTTGGAGACTGAAATCCCACAACTGGCTGCATCGCCATGACTAAGCGCAGAGATTTGGGCTTCAGTGTCCACCAGGAAAGAGCCTGGTCTCTGCAGAGGACCAACGATAGCAGTTATCAAGAGGTCCCCCCTCCCGTTATCAGTGAGTTGCCTAATAAACATCCAGCCTCCGCCCCCCCACTCACTTTGGGCAATTCAGTGTCAGTGTAGGGCACCTCTTTGGTTGTTATAGAGGGCCTCTGATCGTCATCATCCTCATAAATATATTCTGTCTTTATCAGGGGGCATAGGCAGGGACTCTCCATAACGCACGCCTTTACTTCCCTAAGCTCCTCCAGCAGATAAATAGGGGCAACCTGGCGGATCCCCCATTCCACCAAGCATTCCTCTAACTCTGTCCCAGAATCACATTTCCCGACCAACTCGTCCCTTAAAACATCCTTCAATAGCAACAACTGATTTCTTTCTTCCTCCAGTTCTTCCCTTAATACCTCATTTTCCCTTCTGAGATCAACAATTTGGCTTTGCAATGATTGCACTAGGCTCCGCATGGATTCAATGACACAGTTCTCTTGACCATATCGGCCAGTGCAATCTGCGACAGCCACTGCCAAACTAGCACCTAGTACAGCACAGACTACTGATTTCCCCTTTCCAGTTTTTACCCTTGCATCTTTCTGCAGTACGACCACACGGTCCGTAACACTCTGCAAATTGTGCCAATTCGCCTTGGCCCAGTCCAGACCCGGCACTGTGGGTCTCACATGAAACAACTCCAAAAACTTAAACAACACTTCGGGGTCAGAGATGGATTGAGAGAGATATCTCTCACAACTTTTAAATTCTGTTGCAGCTCAGCCACAAGGACAAGGCTCCAATGCCCCCTGAGGCTCTAACACCCCCTCATAGCTTTTCATTGCGGACTTGCCACAAGAAGGAGGCTCTAACGCCCCCTGAGGTTCTAATGCCCCACCAAAATTTTTTACTTCAATTGTGGCTTTGCTGCAAGAATGAGGCTCTAATGTCCTAGAGGGGGATATAAACTTCATTATGTTACAACCGCCCCTTAGTTAACACCCTCTAGGAGGCAAACAACTTAATGACCCCAAGTGTCATGAGGGACACTTTCGCCAGAGGGATCCTGTCCGTGACACCAATTTAAATGTCTTGATTCGTTACCGATCCGAGAGAGTTCGAAATGATCCCAAGGGTGAAATTAAGACACAAATTAGGTCAAATGTCACATTCAAACATTACAGTTTATTATAACCTATGAGAAGAGATGAGAGGAAAAGGAAAGGAGAGAGAGAAAGAGAGAGAGAGAGAGAGAAAGAGAGAGAGAGAGAGAAAGAGAGTATAGCTACCACGATGGATCCAGTGGTGTCCTGCAGGTCCTGTTTCGATGTTCAGTGGGGGAGCGCTTCCAACTTGATGTCAGTCATTTCTGCTGTTTTATAGCGTAGCTCCATTGTTTGCTTAGCCATCCCTTTCACCCGGTAATGATACACAGGCCAAATACCATCACTGGGGAGGTCTTCAGGGGGCTCCAGGCCCCTCTGTCCAGATTCCTGGTGCCTCGGCGCTTAGCAGGAGGGTTAGGTTATCTCTTGCAAAAACAGAAGATGGCCTCTCCAGTCTCTTTGGGAGCTCCATACCAGTTACCAACAGAGCCATAAACCTCCGGCATGGTTTATGGCTTTAGGTTTCAGCAAGGTTGAGACAGTCACTTAACAGAGTCCTTTACAGTCTCTTACACCAGTAATAGAACAATATCCCAAATGGACTTTGAATATCTTTGTGTCTCAAAGAGATACCACATCACCAAAATGGAAAGAACTAAAAAGACTGTGTCTTTTTGTGATAGTTCAGAAGTTTACATGCCAGATTCTCCCACCCCTGAAACTTCCATTGCAAGTGGCAATGGTCTCTCACTTTTCTGACCTGTTCCCAATCTCCCTGCTTCCTTTCTCCTTTTTCCTGATGTATCTGTTTGGAGAATTTTTTATTTGTCTTGTAACTTGAATGTTTGAGACTGCATATTCTTTTGGCTAAATCCTTTGCAGATTTGATGCAGATATTCTCTGCATCTTGTATGCTGAATCCGGTGCAGTCTGAGATATGGCTTAGAGAGCAAGTATTGCATCCTGTCAAATACATGGTGTCAAATACAGAGCCACGTTTCCTTTCATTCTTTGCATACTACTAGATCGATAAATCAAGCTGTCATAAAACTTGACACAGGAAAAATCGATCAGGTGCCATGAAATTATTGCTTTCAAAGCAATTTTACATGAAACAAAACGTATTGATTCCATAACCAATATAGTATTGTTATTGGATCTCTAAGAAAATTTAGCATTACTGATCATGGAAGTTCAGTTTTAGAATGTATTTACTGTGATTTTTCCTGAAGGCTGTCAACACATCTATTTCATTTAAAACAGTTCATGATCTAAAAGATGATAATTTTTTGTTACAATCAGTCTTTAGCACCTGCCTAACATTTTTATCTGTCCAGAAATTACAGTAAATCACCATACTTTTTACCTCACCTGCTAATTTAGTTAGGCTACGTCCAGAACAAAGGGCCACAATAAATGCTAAAGTAAGGACTACACCCACTTATAAATCACACAGCCTCAAGTTTCTTATTTAGCAAGTTAAATATTTACTAGATTATAACCAACAAACAACACAAGTAGGTCCTTTATATGCTAACTGGTTTATCAGAGGAAAACTCTTCAGCACGTATTTCTTAGTCCCACCATGGACACTTCTAAAATATCTTTTTCCATCTGTTTTTCTTAACCCAACGAAAGAAGGAAAAATTTCACCTGGATGGATATGTGAGTGAATAAAGCACAATAACACAGCATCAAAAGGATTTATCATCTCAGACCATACTTCTTTCAGTCCTCTATCCTATCGTCATTTGTGAAGTGGTAGTGGTAAATGTGATATCAAAATGCAGTCTGATGCTTGTTTCTGAACATCAAAACCAAAGAAGGTAAGATCCCAATTTCTTAAAATCTATTTAGGCTGCATACTTCTCTTAAGAAATCTGACTATCAAAATATACATTTCCATAGTATTTTGATACTGCTCTTCATTCTGCTTTTCTTGCTTACTAAAAAAAGAATCCTACTTTATACATCTACAAATATGGTAGATTTGAATTATGATTTCTTGTGTTTTCAGATGTGGGAGGACAAGACAGAGAAATACTTATAATTAATCCACCATACCTTCAATGCACTTGTGCCATTTCACAATAGATGAGTGTCTATTTCAAAGTTAGAACTACACAGATCTTAAAATATCTGTGTGAGCTGGTTTTGAGAGACAAGGGGAAAACAGGGAGAGAGAGGGTAGAAAGACAGGTGAAAAAGAAAGGAGAAGGGGATATTGAAATATAGTTAAATTTAATACAACTGTTCTAAACCTGCCTCTGTGACATTAAACAGTATTAGAGAGTGATTTTGAACACAGAAGAAACACTATGGTCACTGTGCTGATTTGGCCATCAGCAAAGCAGCCACGCATAGCAATAATCACAGCTTACAAAGATAAACAGATTGTGTGGTTTGGCTTTAATTTAAACCACAACTTTTCTCTTTCAGAACTAGAACTATTTATTTTAATGAGAGCCAGTTCAAGTTTAAACATTCTGTATGATCAGGAAAGTCAGTAAAAAGCACCGAGAGGAAAGCCATCACTGAGAACCAAGTATAAACGACGACGACTTTGGCCTTCCTCTGTGCATCTTCTTTGGACATTAGATCTATATCCAGCAATGGGTTGCCTTAAACATCCCCCACACTGAGTTTTCTGCTCTTACGTGAAAATTCCATTATCAGAGGTTGCACTCTCATGAAGCTCATGTTTTACCTAACTTCTCAGTCCCTAACCTCCATAAATTATTACTCCTGCTTAGCTTTACTCTCTAAGAATTGGTGATTTCACCTTTCAAACACTCTGGCACCTTAATCTTCTCTTTAAGTTGTTGAAAACAGATGATTTAAATATTCTCTCTCTCGCCTCTCTAAATTATATGCTCAGATTGCCCTTTTATTTCAATATCTCTTCTTCCAGTTTTCTCTGTTACATTTTGCCCCTCCTCTCCCTAGCCCCCACCTTGGCTACAGAATTTGTCTGCACAAACAGAGCTTCTTTTAAATGCAAGGGGCTTTTCTTCTGCATGAAGGAGAAGTCTCCTATGGCTGTTTACCCTTCTCACATCCTGCTTTAATAGTGATGCTCAGAATAGTTATTTCAGATGGAACTCTCAGAGAAGAAAATTAACGGCAGTCATTTTTGCCTGCTTTGTGGAAAATTACAACCCTGGACATCCATAGTTTTGGATTTGTTTCGGTAGAGACATTTGTCTGTTTTAGAGAAATAAGCAGGTCAATTAGGAACTGGTTTAGAAATTATCAAATTTCTCCTATGCTTTTTTTCTTTCTCACTCGTTTAACTATAGCTGTTAGGATTTATTGTTTCATTTAAATAACATGCAAAACATAACATATGGAGGTTTTTTTCCTTAATATGCCTAGTTTTTTCCTTAATATGCTTAGTTACAAATTAAATTAAAGTTTTCCCACGCAGATTACCATAGGTTATTATTTCTACCTAGGAATGTAGAATCTCAGTTTCATTATCAATCAACACACCACGCACATCACAATAAAAATTGAAATTCTTACACAAAGAGACCCAAATACAGTAGGTGAATGGACACAAAGATGAGAAAGTAAAATCAAAGCTGATAAACACAGTGTGAATTACTAGGACATCTTGCTGAACTATGAATTAGCTGTAGGTATGTTTACATGGCAATGTTTGGTCAAGAAATGGACATCAGCATTATCTTAGGTAAATGAAGATGTAACTGTGTACACAGCTGTAGCCAAAATTGCAAAGATATAAAAAGGCTGAAACCGGATAACGCAATGTTAGAATGTGTTTATATAAATCATTAGCACAAAGTTGTCTAGAACATTATAAGCACTCTGATCTCTGTATCTTTGGAAAGGATTTTTGAGAATCAGAATAGACTTGGGGAAGGGTAAAAAGAAAAAAGACCTTACTCCCCGAAAAAACAAGATAATATTAAAATCACTTATATTAGAAACAGTATAGAAAGGAGCATACAAAGTAAGGAAGATTAAAAACTCCTGATCTGTGTGCATCTCTGTTCAAAACCAAGGAGGCATTTCACAAAAGTAAAAGGTAGAAAATCAAAATAATACTTTTATACTCACTGTGTAATTAAACTGTGGAACCTGTTGCCACAGGAGACTGTTGAAACCTATGATTCTATGTTAAGAAGGGATTAAACAATTATTTCTAGAATTCAAATTACGATATTAGCTTTGTAGAAAAATCATTTAATATTTCCGCATTCAAGCCAATCTTTAATAGCTACCCACCAGGTAAGGCCCATAAAGGAAGAGGTTAGGGCAGATTATTCATTATCTGCCTAGCATGAGGCTGGTAGGCCTTTGTCAGAAGTATCAGTACTGGGCTGTGCAGCACTGGCAAAGGGATAATAGACATAGATACAGCTTCTTTCCCTTCCAGAGTGGCAGTTTTCCTCAGTTTGACAATCCAATAGAGTTAACACTCTTGAATGCTCATATTAGGGGGGGATAAAGAACATACATTAACAAGAAAATGCAACATAAATGCTTCTGCTCATGTTAAAATGATGATTTAATTTATTTTCAAAGTTTGTGGACTTTCATTTTCCCATGTGTTAGACTTGTTCTAACCTGCATTGGCCTTTTTTACACAAAGAATCAAGAACATTGTTTTGTCAACAGAAAACTAGCACAGCAGAAAGAGGATCTGCAGTCAGTAGAGGGAGTCAGCCACTTCCAGAAAGCAAATCATCTATTCTAAGAATGGTCAAAGTGCTCTCTGTAGATTCCCATCTCAACTGACTGCAGAGGGAATCTAAAACCCGCCCTGCATTTATAGTGAAACTTGTGCATGGAATTGGTGGAATGGCACTCTCCCACAAACTTCTAAACAATATTTGTGCATAATTAGTTTAATTAGTTCTGGTTTATAAATATTGCTCATTTTAAAAATGAAAATAAATCCAACCTCAGGCACAGAGAAGGCTGAAATCAAATTCTGGCAGCCTCAGTCCAACAAATGGTCATGGATTTCTATAGCCTTTTTCCTGAAGAAAGGATGTATAAACTTGTTCCAATGTTTGCATGCTCCTCTTGCCTGAAGTTTCATGGTAAATTCCTCTCAGGACTCCAGGATCTAGATGAACATAAAGGTTTTCCATTTTTCAGCTGTGTTTTAGTGCCATTCCTCTTCTAATTTGCTTCAAAAAATGTTTTTATAATATTCGTGGTGGGACTGTGTTGGAAGTGCACAGAACGTGGCTACATAGAGCAAAAGCCAGACAGCAAACAGCCTGGCTCTTTCTGCATCACCTTCAGGCTGGGACTTGTATAAATCAGTTGCAACCAGCTACACAACAGATAGCAAAGTTTATCTGCACACAAAGCAACAGGAGCCTTTATGATTTCACTAATTTAAGTACTTGGAAGCAGCAAAGAAAAGGCATAATAGGTCATCTCATGAAAGTCCAAAGGTAGAAAGGTTCAGGGGAGGGGAGGAAGGCTGGGTGTTGAGGGGAAGTCTGGACTGACTCTGAGTGATGGCAGTAATAGCTTGTTTGACTACAGTCTATCAGTGTGCACAATTTCCAGCAGTGCTACATAGCAGGACTCAGTAGTAGTAATCACAGCTCAACACCTATCCAGCTGTTTCCAGGTAGTATTTTCTGTAACAAAACAGAGTAACCTTATGGAGGCATTTGAATTGGAGTAAACGGGTATTCACAGAATGTGCTTATGACTTAAGAGAGCTGCTTCTATTTGTTCAAAGGCACCTCAAGTTTTGGAATTCCAGAGGGGAATTCACAATCTGCTATGTAAATATGGTATCAGATTCTCCACTACTGTATATTTCCATATATGCCAGTGGACAACATGATTCCTAGCAAACACTATGAAGGTGTAGTTATTTTCTACCTACAACACTGAACCTTCACTTAATATAATTTTGGAAAGGTTTCCTTTGCTTGCACTAGAACCAACACAGTTCTCTTACTCTATTTAATACCTGAACACCTTGAAGTAGCTTTGTCCATATTGACTACTAAAGAGATTACAAGAATCAAGTTTCCCAAATGCTAGATGGTAAGTGTTAAGTATGAAAGGGAGACTTCATGAGCAGTACTTAGCTATTAGCCATTAGCTAGGGAAGATTCCCACTCCCTCTGTTGGCGAAGAGGTATTTCAACAGGAAGATTACTAGGATCTGATAAGGAATCCAGCACAGGAAGATCTCATACTTAATGGATGGTGATAATATTAGTCTAACATTTAAAGAGTGTTGAATAGTGCAAACAGGTTCAAAAATATTTTATTATGGATTCAATGTGGGATACATTAACTAAAACTCAGTGGTGCTATGCTGATAGTTTAATTCTTAAATTCATATATAATTTTCTGCTTTGGACAAGCCATGCATTGAATGAAAAAGCCAACATAGAACTCTGGACAAATTAAATCATGGGAGAAGAGGTGAATTTTTTCCTTGTTTATTTTATAACACTGTAGCTACCTTTGGCCTGCAATAAAATCCTCAGAATGAGCACACCATAGCAATTTTCAGGCAATTAACAAATGTAAGAAAGACTTTGGAGAGATCATTGATGCAGCAAGCACTTGACAGGCCTGTCAGTGAATGTTCTTATGAAAATAAACACGTAGAAGCTACTGCAGAGTTCCTTAACTTTTCAACATGATTGCTGAGGGACTAGATATCAAGTGATGTATGACTTGTCACGCCCTGTTCCTGCAAAGCAATCATTTCTAGCAACTACATAGTCTATAGCTATGTACTTTTTGCTGGCTGCTTTACTTGTTCTTTTCTGGCACTTGAGACATGAAATTTACAGAAACAACATATATATGGAACATATATACTTAAACAGAATGACAATCAACTCTTTCATTGATAATCCATTTCCATTTCCTAATCTGGTTTTAAGACAAGGAGATCACAGTATCTTAATAGTTAACTATGAAATCTGATCTTTGTAAAGCTTGTTACATAAAGTTGGAACCAAGGTCAGGCTGGACGATGCTTTGAGCAACCTGATCCAGTGGAAAGTATCCCTGACAATGGCAGGGTCTTGGAACCGTAAGATCTTTAAGGTCTGTTCCAACCCAACCCATTCTATGATTTTTACATGTCCATTCACTTGTAGCTTCTTTTCTGCAATTCTGTCTATTTTCCAGTTGAGACATTTCTGAATATGCAAAATTGCCTTAACTATAAAGTAATTCCATACACTAGATAAGTCTGAGATCAGCATTTTATATCCTGAACAAAATACCATGCAATTTCCTGGCTACAGATTGCAGAAAAAGAATGAATATAGCAGTTGTGCTCTTGGGAGGCCTGAAGATGCTGACCAGAGAACAAAGGAGGCCAGATTTGTAGGATCATGAATCCCTGTCACAACAATTACACAAGACCTCTCCTATGCAGGTTACAGAAATCTCTGTCACTGTGGTTGCACCCATAATATCTGACCACTCCCATTTACAGAATAGGGTCAATCACCTACAAGTACGTCAGGACACAGGCTCAAAGATCCTTGCACTTTAACAGCTGCACATGGAGGTGGACACATGGCCCCTAAGCTTGGTTTTAAAGTTTCTGCTGATGATTGCAGTGGAATTTGGGTGTGAATCCATTCATCTTCCGTTCCTCCATCTAGAATGTGATAAGGCCAAGCCAACGATTCAAGCCACAGCCTGTGCTTCTTCCTTAAATGCCTTCTTTCTTTCTTTTCCTTTTTCAAATGGCTATCTCCTGTGGGAATAAAGAGCTCAAGAAACAAAATAAAAGAATAATTTCTTGCATTTCACAATGAGATGTTTAGAGCACTCACCTTCCTTCACATTCCCAAATGTTTTTCCAGCGCACAGCTATTTCAAAGATGTATTCGAGATCTGGGCACAAACCATCCTTTGTTTCTGTATTTATGGTAACATCTTATTTCTTCGTACAGCTACTGTTGGTAATGTTAGCTGAGGAAACAATAAGCTGGAAAATATAGCAGCTGTTATGTAAAAAAGAACAAAGTGGGAAGACTAAGAAACGTTTGTCTCCAAGCCTGGGTTTGTCCATCAGTTAAGAGTTTCATTGTGATTGCCTCCCAAAAGCAATTACTTGAAGGTCAGTCAGTATTTGTCTGCTACATAGACTGGAATGCCAAGTATTTGCAGCTTGCCCTAGGTTGCAAATTATGAGAGTGAGTCCTGTTGGAATCATTATAATGTGAAGCTAAAGTCAGACTATTAGGAAAAATCTACTATGGAGGGTTGTCAGGTGCAGAAAACCCAATTTAATTCTCCAAGGAAAAAGGAATCACAAGGAATATGAAGCAGCCAGCCAGTGGAAAAAAAAATGAACATAGGTTATATTCATCCTGGTGGGATCATGCAAACATTTGTGCAAATAAATTTCTACTACTTTTTGTATCAGTTTAAGAGGTAAATTAAAATCAGTCCCTACATTAAGAGTGAGGGAAAAGGAAAACAGACTTTTTTTCCCTGCTAGTGACCCTGGCTCTTAGCTAGGTCAAACACTGCAAAGATACCATGACTTTTTACACACAGCAGAGGGGATGAGACAGCACTATAATGGCAAAAGGAACCAAAATGAAGTCTTTTGGGCATCAAGAGACCTTTAAATGCAGTAATGGAAACAAAGCATTGTCACTGAAATTACATCTACCTAGTTGATCCATCTCCTTATCAACCCACAGCATACTGATGGGCCTAAACATGATTCTTAATTGTTTCCATGAGATTGTTTTCATGTTTCACTGAAAACTGAGAAAAGGCAAAACCGCTTCTTTGCAAATGCAGCTTTTGAATTGGCAGCAGAGTGACTCATGATGAATAATGAAAAGCCACTCTAAGCACTGCATTCCATTAGGGAAAAGCTCTCAAAAGGGCATTCTCCTGCAAGATTCAGCACAACTTTTTGTCTTAGTTTAGATGAAAACTAAGATATGTTATCAGATATTAAAGATCTTCAATCAGAAAAAAAAATTTGTATAGAAGAGATAACAGTTCTTAGCTACAAATATCACAGTATCACAGTATCGTAAGGTTGGAAAAGACCTTTGAGATCATCGAGTCCAACCTATGACCCAACACCTACACCTACTCCTACTCCTCAACTACACCATGTCACTAAGTGCCTCATCCAAATTCTCTTTGAACACCTCCAGGGATGGTGACTCGACCACCTCTTTAGGCAGCGCATTCCAATGAACAATTACCCTCTCAGTGAAGAATTTCTTCCTAATGTCAAGCCTAAACCTCCCCTGGCGAAGCCTGAGACCGTGTCCTCTCGTTCTGTCACTGGTCGCCTGAGAGAAGAGTCCAACTCCTGCCTCACTACAACCTCCCTTTAGGTAGTTGTAGAGAGCAATAAGGTCTCCCCTGAGCCTCCTCTTCTCCAGGCTAAACAACCCCAGCTCCCTCAGTCGCTCCTCATAGGGCCTGAGCCCCAGCCCCTTCACCATCCTCGTTGCTCTCCTCTGGACACACTCCAGCATCTCAACATCCTTCTTAAACTGAGGGGCCCAGAACTGGACACAGTACTCAAGGTGCGGCCTGACCAGTGCCGAGTATAAGGGGATGATGACCTCTCTAGTCCTGCTGGCCACACTGTTCCTGATGCAGGCCAAGATACCATTGGCCTTCTTTGCCACTTGAGTGCACTGCTGGCTCATGTTGAGTTTCCTGTCCACCAGCACTCCCAAGTCCCTTTCCGCCTGACTACTCTCCAGCCACTCTGCACCCAGTCTGTAGCTCTGCATGGGGTTGTTGTGTCCAAAGTGTAGAACCTGGCATTTGGACTTGTTAAACCTCATGCTATTGGAGTTAGCCCACCTCTCCAGCCTGTCAAGGTCCCTCTGTAGGGCCCTCCTACCTTCTAGCAGATCGACACTTCCTCCCAGCTTGGTGTCATCTGTGAACTTGCTGATGAAGGACTCGATCCCCTCATCCAGATCATCAATAAAGATATTAAACAGGACCAGGCCCAGCACTGAACCCTGGGGGACGCCACTAGTGACCGACCGCCAGCTGGATGGGACACCATTCACTACCACCCTTTAGGCTCAGCCATCCAACCAATTCCTAACCCAGCACAGAACATTCCCGTCCATGCCACGGGCTGCCAGCCTGTCCAGTAGTCTACTATGGGAGACAGTGTCAAAGGCCTTGCTGAAGTCCAGGTATACCACATCCACAGCCTTCCTCTCATCCACCAGGTGAGTCACACGGTCGTAAAAAGAAATCAGGTTGGTCAGGCAGGACCTGCCTCTCCTAAATCCATGCTGGCTGGGCCTAATCTCTCCCTCATTCTGCAGGTGCCACATGATTGCATCCAGGATTATCCGTTCCATAATTTTGCCTGAGACCGAGGTCAGGCTGACATGTCTGTAGTTACCTGGGTCGTCCCTACGGCCCTTCTTGTGTATGGGCGTCACGTTGGCCAACTTCCAGTCTTCTGAGACCTCTCCAGTGAGCCAGGACTGTTGATAAATGATGGAAAGCGGCTTAGCAAGCTCGTCCGCCAGCTCTCTCATCACCCCAGGATGGATCCCATCAGGCCCCATAGACTTATGAGGATCCAAGTGGCTCAGCAGGTCTCTCACTTCTTCCTCCTGTATGACAGGGGGACTGTATTGCACCCCGCCTCTATCCACCGCTTCAGTAGACCAGTTGTCCAGAGAACAATCTGCCTTACTGTTGAAAATTGGGGTGAAGAAGGCATTAAGCACCTCAGCCTTTTCCTCATCTTTAGTTACTATATTACCCTCAGTGGTCGATAAGGATTGAAGGTTGTTGCTGCCCTTTTTTCTGCTGTTAATATATTTGAAAAAGCTCTTCTTGTTGTCCTTGTCATAAAATGCGTTCCAATAATTGACAGGAACCAGCTCAATTAAAGCCAATCAAATTTATTTAGCAAGCAGGCAATAAACAAAACAGCGCTGAGCGGCCAGGGAGTCTTCGCTCCGCCAATGACCGCGCCCTCTTCTTTTTCTTCTGCCTTTTTATTGCGTTGTGGGGTAAATTTCCATTGTTCAGCGGTTCCGGGTGCTCATCCGGCTAAGTATTTCCTCACTTTACACATTCTTTAGGCCCCAGGCTCTTCTTTACTTATGCTAAGCAAGTTAGTTGGGCCTGGGCTCCTTCTTGCTTATGTTAAACGGTTTTATGCTAAACGGTTTAATGAACAAACCTTTATCTTTCACAATCCCCCCTTTTTCTGTTTTTCTGCATTTTGTTCAGTAAACCGTTGCAGCTCCTGGTACCTTAATACAAAAGCATCACCCACTACCTCTTCCTCTCCTGCAATAGGTTCATACTTAGCGCGGATAAGCATTAAATGTGCAGCTTCTGATCGATTCTTTACAATGCTTATTAATTTGTTAAAAATACATTGCCCAAATGTAAGCCCAGCGATTAAAAGTAATATTGGCCCGGCTATAGTAGAGAGTAATGTAGTTAACCATGGGGAGTAATTGAACCATTTTTCATACCAATTCTGTCGTGCTTCTCTTTCTCTTTTCCTTTTCTCGAGTCCTTCTCTTACTTTTGCCATAGCATCTCGCACTATGCCAGTATGATCCATGTAGACACAGCATTCTTCTCCCAAGGCCGCACACAGCCCTCCTTGTTTTAAAAGCAGCATGTGTAGCCCCCTTCTATTTTGTAATACCACTTCCGACAATGATCTTACTGACTTTTCTAGCGCGGTTATTCCTTTTTCAAATCGCGCCACATCCTCGTCCACGGCTGTTCTTAGGGCTTTAAATCCATCGTTCTGCCGTACTAGTGATGTTATCCCTGTCCCTGCTCCTGCCTCAGCCACTGTCATTAAAGTGGCTATAGTTAGTGCAGTGAGAGGTTCTCATTTTTGGATATGATGGCTCTGAGTAGTTAAATAATCGTATACAAAATCCTCAGGGTGATATATTATTCGGGGAATTATTATCACTTGGATGCAATATTCTGCACTTTCATTAAATACTTTTAGCGACAAACATGGTGTAATTACCGTTTTTGAACAAACCCATTTGGTATTTCTTGCTGGTAATAACCAGTCAGCTGAAGGTTTCCCTTTTAGGGAAATCTTTTCTGTACATAGATGGTTCTTACTTGGGGGAACAGTTCCTACACATTTACCTTTTCCAGTCACATATTGCATTATCGGACCCTGTTTTTGACTTTCCCATAAGCATTGTGCTGGATTTGACCCATTAATTTTTTTCGACTTTAGGGGGACCCCTATTGCTTCATAAAATGGAGGCCTGGCGTCAAAGCACAACCAACAATGCTGAGTCAAATTAGGGTTGGTGGTATTTAAAAATTGGTACGTGGTGTTTAATAATTTCCAATGTCCTGGTAAATTCATGGGTTCTGAATCAGATTCTGATAGGGTTTCAGTGATATTTCGAGAGAGGGTTTCGGTTGTGTTAGGGACAATCTCTCCCCTTAGAGTGTCATCTATATCACTGATCATTGGATTGGGGCCTATTGGTTCTGGGTCGTTCGGCACGCTCTCCTTCTTTATCAACAGGAATCCTCCTCTGTCTACTCCGGGCTCATAATATCTCATGCCCCAAGTTTTTCCCATTAACCAAGTGGAGTCCGCAGGATTAATAATATTGATATATATAAATTTACAGCTTCCTTCTCGTGCAACACTTCCACTCCAATCTCTCTTGGGAGCTGTACAGCCGAAGGGGCCCCATTTTACTGATATAAAGCGATCTTGTCCCCCTCCTGGGATCCAATCAGATGCTACAGTTTCACAGCCCCAGTATGCACAATAATATGCATTAGGAGAATTACAATAACTTTTCCCTGGGTGTGCGCTGGGGCAAAAATAAAACCCTGTAAGGTTTAAACAAGGTTCTATGGGCACAAGTTCACCTAATGTTACAGAAAAACTCGGGTCTCCAGATGTGACAACAGTTCTGACTACTCTCTGATCTTTCCATCTAATTACACTCCACTTGAATGGTTGGTGTTCGCTTCCCTCAACCTGATTATACCATATTTCTAAGATGTATAATATTATAGCCAGTTTAGAGTGACATGTTTTTTTCTCCGGTTGCCAGTTTCGAAGACCTGCTCTCAAATTGGGGTTCACGTCAGACAGTACACAGCCCTGCCTCCAGGGTTCTTTTCTCCACTGGTCCTTACTCCTCTGCCTCCACTCGGCGACTCGAGTGCTGCGAGCCCCGGGGTTTGTCATCTTCTCGGCAGCAAGAGTACTCTTCAGGAGATTTCAATTATTTCGTTTTTCCCATCCGGGTCTTACCAAGGCAATTTAAGGCAATTCAAAGCCTTTTTTTCGAAGCAAAAAAAAATGCCACCTCTTTAACTGGCTCTTTGTTACTATTTCTTTTGTCCTTTGTACATAGAATTATTCTGGCCACCTCTTTCTTCCCTTTTGTCTAATTTCTAAGCAAAGCGTATTTTACAATTCTTTTTCGTCTCTTCCTAACGATCTGGCGGTATTGACCAGATAGTGGGAACTAAATTTTCCTAAGAACATTCCACTTTAAGTATCGGCCCCGTAACAAGCTAGGAGCTTCCCACGCTAGACGCGCATGCCGCGGCTCATGTGTCTTTCGTAATAGTTCTAACAATTGTGCTGCTTTGTGAGCTGCTTCAGGTTTGCAATAGTCACATCTATCCCACCTGTTTCGGTCCCTCCTCCACACCTGAGTTTCACACACTTTGCAGTACGTTAATACCCACGGTTTACAACTTTGACAAAGAGAACAATTGGTTTTCTCGTAAGGGTTGTTATTCATTCACTGGATGGGTTGCTCTGCGTATTGGTACTCTCAGTCCGCTCTGAAGTTGGAGTCCTTTTGATGGTCAGCCTCAAATCTCCTGGTGCGCTCGTGACCGTCCAGAGTGGGTCCGTCACGGGTCCCTTCACTCGGCTTGCATGAGTCCACCCCCGCTCCGCTGTCCGGACAGCTGTTTCTGTGGTAAGCAAAACAAGATATGGCCCTTCCCAGCACGGTGTTAAAGGTGTTTCTTTCCATGACTTTATTAAAACTTTATCTCCCAGTTTTATCATATGTATTTTCATATCTAAGGGAGGTCTTTGGACTAATAAACCCTTTTTTCTTAATTCTTCTCTTCTATTCATCAACTGCGTTAAATATGACCTTAGATGAAAATCCTGTAGCTGTGGGTGCTCATTTGGGGCCTCCATATCATAAGGCATTCCATACAACATTTCAAAAGGGGATATCCCTGTGTCAGTCCGAGGTTGTGTTCTTATATTTAACAGAGCAAGGGGGAGGCACTTAGTCCAAGACATTTTGGTTTCAAACATCAACTTAGTTAATTGTTCTTTTATTCTTCCATTCATTCTTTCTACTCTGCCCGAGCTTTGGGGGTGCCAAGGAGTGTGATGCTGCCATTCAGTTCCCAGAGATGAGAACATATCCCGGGCCACCTTAGATGTGAAGTGGGGTCCCTGGTCTGAATCGATCACCTCCACTATTCCATATCTGGGCACTATTTCCTCTAAAAGTATCTTCACTACGGTTTGGGCTGTGGCCCGAGCCATGGGGAATGCTTCTACAAAATGGGTTAAGTGGTCCACTATCACAAGGAGGTATTTATACCTCCCAACCTTGGGTAATTCAGTAAAGTCAATTTGGACATGTGAAAAAGGTCTATGTGCTAGTTCCCTCCCCCCGTGCACTCTCTCTCTGAACTGACTCCTGTTAGTTTTCTGGCAAGTGAGGCAATCTTGCGTTACTCGCTTTGCTAAATTATAAACTCCAACACACATATATTTGATTGCAAACTGGTCTACCAAGGCTTGGGTTCCCCAATGGGTTTTTTCATGGATTTTTTGCATTATTCTTAGCGCAATTGATTTGGGGAGGACTTCTCTCCCGTCAGGTAGTTCCCATTTTTGTGCCTTTTCTAGGACTACCATCTGGGTTAATTTTTCTTTTTCTTGTACTGTAAAGCTTAATATGGGACACATTTCCGTATCGAGGGTGTTTGTTTTTGTCTTGTGATTTTCACATTGGCCTGACCCCGTTTGGGGCATCAAAGCCGCTCTTTTAGCTTCTTGGTCAGCTAGGTTGTTTCCTCGAACCTGCGGGGTTAACCCTTTTTGATGCCCCTTTAGGTGTACCACTGCTATTCTCTCGGGTTTCCTTATGGCTTTTAGTATTTTGGTTATAAGCTCTTGGTGTATTAGCCCCTTCCCTTGGGAGCTGATTAGTCCTCTTTCCTCCCAAATTTTTCCGAAGGTGTGCACTACTCCAAAAGCATTTTTTGAATCTGTGTATATTGTTCCATTTTTCCCATCTAGGTGGTATAAAGCTTTTAACACTGCGTATAGCTCACATGCCTGGGCCGACCAACTTGGGCTGAGGGGGCCCGATTCTATTACTTTGAAGGACTTCCCATCGACTATGGCATACCCTGATTTCCTTTTCCCTTCTACTACTCTGGAGGATCCATCTACAAATAGTTTTTTTCCTTCTTCTAATTCTATTTCCTCAAGGTCTGGTCTTATCTTACATTGTTCTTCAATATTTTGGAGACAATTGTGCTCCAGGTTTCCGCTTGGTTCCCCATATAGGAACTGGGCGGGATTCTGTACTATAGAAGTTTCAAGGGTTAGTTTGGGTGATGTTATCAATATTCCTTCATACTTCATAGGTCGGGCATCAGAAATCCACTTATCAGCCTTTTGTTGCAAAACTCCACGAATATTATGCGGGGATAAGACCTTTAACTCTCCGCCAAAGGTAATTTTAGTGGCTTCTTCTACTAACAAAGCGGTGGCTACTATGGCTTGTAGGCATGTCGGCCACCCCCTCGCCACTGGGTCCAAAAGCTTGGATATATATGCTACCGGTTTTTTGCTCTGTGCCCATTCTTGGGCTAAAGCTCCAAAGGCTACACCTTCCTCTGAGTTTACAAATAAATAAAAAGGTCTTTTTAAATCTGGTAGGCTTAAAACAGGGGCATTTACCAATTCTTCTTTTAAGATTTTAAGCTGTTTCTCATCTTTAGGGGTCCACTTTAATAGTCCATCCTTTGATAGTTTATCATAAAGGAACTTTACTTTTCCGCTAAAGTTCTCGATCCACTGTCTGCAGTATCCGATCAGTCCCAACAGCTGTCAGACCTGTCTTTTGGTTCGGGGAGCTGTGATTGATAGAATTCCATTTACTCTCTCGGGATCTAGTTCCTTGCTCCCCTTATTCAATCTGTGTCCTAGATATTTCACTTCTTCTTCTACAAACTGCAATTTAGCCTTAGACACCTTTAACCCTTGTAGGCTCAAGAAATTTAATAACTTAATGGTTTCTCTCCTGACACTGTCTTCTTCTTTTCCTGCTAATAATAAATCATCCACATATTGGACCAGAGTAATTCCTTCCCCTAACTCATAGTTTTGTAATATTTGTTCCAAAGCTTGTCCAAACAAATTAGGGGATTCCGTAAACCCTTGCGGGAGCACAGTCCACCTTAATTGCGGTTTCCTGTGTGTATCCGGGTCTTCCCATTCAAATGCAAAATAATCTCGACAATCTGCCTTCAAGGGGCAAGCCCAGAATGCATTTTTTAAGTCTATGACACTGTACCACTGGTCCTCCGGTCCTAATTGGCTCAATAAGGTGTGTGGATTGGCCACTACAGGGAATCTGGCCACCGTTCTCTTATTGATTTCTCTTAGATCATGCACCAAACGGTACTTCCCATCTGTTTTCTTTACAGGTAGGATGGGTGTGTTATATGGGGACATACAGGGTTCTAACAATCCCTGTTTAATTAGTCTGTCGATTTCAGGTTTCAATCCCCATCTTCCTTCTTCGGATAAGGGATATTGTTTTATCCGAACTGGTATCTCCGGGTCCCGTATCGTAACTACAAACGGGGCGATATCCAGTTTTCCAACAGTTTCCGGAGTATACCACACTTCTGGGTTTATTTCTCCCTCATCTACTGCTCTCAAGGGACATAATTTAATATGTATCTGGTCCTTTGTTGTCTCTAAACTGATTCCCAATTCTATCATTAAGTCCCTTCCCAAGAGGTTATAGTCGGCCTCTGGTACTAATAATAAAGATACCACCCTCATTTTAGAATCTGTTTTCAATAACACATTTTTAATTACGGGAACCTCAAAAGGTTCACCCTTAGCTCCAATCACTTGTACTTTATCTGAGGATGGTTTGCATCCTGGAGGTAATCTCTGGACGGTAGATCTTTCCGCCCCTGAGTCCACTAGGAACTCAACTACTTGTTGCTGGGGACCCACCTTTAATTTTATCAAAGTTCCTGGTCCCCAGCAAATAGAGCCCCTGACCCCCCTAATCTTCTTTAAACATTCTCTCATCTTTCATTCGTTGCCGACATTCCTTTCTCATGTGTCCTGGCTTTCCGCAATAAAAACACGTCCATCCCTTTCCTTCCACCGATTTATCTCGTCCCCTGTTCCTCATGTCCCGGCGAGAAGAGGTGTTTCCTCTCCGGGGTGGGACTGCCTTCTGTCCTTCTCGCACCGCAGCTACCATCATTCTCACTTGCCTTTTATGTGTTTCTTCCTCCCTCCTAACATATACCTTTTGGGCTTCCCTCAAAAGTTCATCTAGTCCACGATCTTGCCAATCTTCAATTTTTTCTAATTTCCTTCGGATGTCTTGCCATGATTTAGCCACAAACTGCGTTTTCAATAGAGCCTCTCCCCCAGGGGTATTGGGGTCTATTCCTGAATACAACTGCAAGTTCTTTCCCAACCTTTCTAACCATTGTGTAGGTGTTTCATCCTTTTTCTGCTGCTCATTAAGGGCCTTACTGATGTTCTGCCCTCTGGGAACTGATTGCCTAATTCCCTGGATTATAATATTTCTCAGATCTTGCATTTCAATCCGATGTACTGGATTCTGATTATCCCAATTAGACCTTTGTAATGGCCATTTAACATCTGCTGGCGGTCCTTGTTGGTGCTGCTGATCCCATAATCTCATTCCGGCCCGCCTTATCATTCCTCTTTCTTCTACAGTAAACAATATTCCCATAATGGACTGGATCTCATCCCAGGTGTAAATGTTGGGGCCCAGGAACTGATTCAGCCTCTCAGCGACCCCTAGGGGATCGCCTAGCAGGCTCCCCATTTCCTTTTTTAAATTCTCGCACGTCCCCTGAGTTAAGAGGGACGGCGACATATCCTACCCCAGGAACGGGACCTCCCATTGCCACCTCTCTTAGCGGATATAGTTGCGGAGGTTCCTGCATTTTTCTTGTTTGGCTCCTAGTAATTCTTTTTTTTTTTTTTTTTTTTTTTTTTTTTTTCCCACACTACATATTTTCTGGGGGCTGATCGGATTCTGGGGGAAGTTCGGGGGCTGTAGCCTCCGGGACGTAAGCGGGGGGGTAATACAGGTATTTTCTCCTCTTTCTGTCTTTTTTGTTTTAGTTCTTCCTTTTCCCTTAATTGGAACAACCCAGTTCTAGTTTCGGCTACGAGAGCCGCATACTCACTTTCCTCCAATTTAAACGGTTCTTTCGAGTTAACATATATATTTAATGCCTGACAAATCCAATCCTCACATGAGCCAAAAACTGGCCAATACAAATGATCCCCTCTGATTTGTTTACCTCCCCAAACTTCCATACAATAGTGTATCATTTTTGCTTTACTCTTTCCTCTTCTTGAGGGGTAATCATCCCAATAGGTTATCATTAACCCTAAGGGGCTATCTGGAGGTATCTTGGGGAGACTCACTTTCTCCTCCCCACCCATGAGACCAAAGGGCTTGCTTTTCCTTTGTCCCATCTTCCGAGGTACCTTCAATCGCACGCACACACGCTTCCCCCCGCTCGTGGCCCAGTCCCTCGCGGGATTTGGGAACCGCACTACTAGGGGGTCTGCACTCGCTTCGCCCGCAATTGGACTTCTCACACAGCACACCTCGGGATACCCAATCCCAACCGAACGGATAACCGGCCTGTACTCACGCGTCCCAATCGTCTTCGTCCGGGGCTTCGTGCACAAAGATTACGGGATTCCCGGAGTTCTTTTGCTTATTGCCCAAATTTAGGTTCGTCGGGTCGAGGGCTGGATGGGTCTGTCTGAGTAAGAGCCGCTTTACAGCGGGGCGCCCCCCTTTACTCGGGATCCACTCCAGGTAGTCTCGATCCGAGTCACGGCACCAATTTGTCATAAAATGCGTTCCAATAATTGACAGGAACCAGCTCAACTAAAGCCAATCAAATTTATTTAGCAAGCAGGCAATAAACAAAACAGCGCTGGGCGGCCGGGGAGTCTTCGCTCTGCCAATGACCGCGCCCTCTTCTTTTTCTTCTGCCTTTTTATAGCGTTGTCTTCGGTCTGGTAGTCCACTGTCTCAATGCCACATTGCGTTGTGGGGTAAATTTCCATTGTTCAGCGGTTCCGGGTGCTCATCCGGCTAAGTATTTCCTCACTTTACACATTCTTTAGGCCCCAGGCTCTTCTTTACTTATGCTAAGCAAGTTAGTTGGGCCTGGGCTCCTTCTTGCTTATGCTAAATGGTTTATGCTAAACGGTTTTATGCTAAACGGTTTAATGAACAAACCTTTATCTTTCACACTCTGACTTCAAAGATACCCAAAGAATGAATTTCTGCCTGTTTGTTTTGGTAGTGGCTGACTAGCCAAAAACGAAAGCTAAAAGAACCAGGAGACATCAAGGTAGTCTTATTTCCTTTTCCGCTAATGCAGCAAGTGAAGAGCTCCCAGTTGACTGCAGAATAGCCAGGATGATGTGTGTCTTGACTGTTATTTATCCTCATGCTGCTGCTAGAAATCGAAGATTTATCTTCTCAAAAAAAATGCTTGGCAGATACTCCTAATTGCACTGCAGAGTAATTCAACATACCGAAGCACATTAATGCAGTTTGTCTTGTATTTGGGCAGGCACAAATATATTCCTCTACAGACTTAATACTTAGCTACCATTTCCCATAAAGATTCTCTGTCTCAAGGCAACAAGCTTGACCTTGAATCTGTCCAGACAAAGCTTGTAATCACATCTTTTGAACTACAAATACTTCATTTCTAGGTGTTCTTTGCCTCCTCAATTCCTGCATAGTAGAGATCATCATGCCCTGTGATTGCTCAGTGGAATCTAAAAAGTCAGCAAATTTCATAAGAGGAATTCCTTATAATAGGACTGATCAATAATATTTTTTTCTAATCAATCCTTATATTTAAAAATGTTCTTTTACATAGTGAAAAAAAACTAAGCTCTATCTACAAACATGTTACTTAAGAAATAAATGTTAGGGATACTTGCACTAGTAATGCATGGCTGCTGTGTTGGGACATGCACTGTAATCCATCCAAAACTGAGCATAAAAATAGACACAGTCCATCCTCTAAGTGGAATTTTTTTGGTTGAAGTTCAAGAATTTTTATTTCAAAATAAACATGTTCTTTCCAAGAGGTTCACAGAGTATGCAGAAAATGTCATATTTGAGGTGAGACTAGAACTGCAATAAGAAGTGATATTTCCCATGAACAAGAGGTTTTTCAAGGACTCCCAAGTAGAAGATAGATCCATGCTTTTTATTATTCCTAGCATAACCTTAAAACATCTATCAAAATATCTGACAAGATGACACTCAATCTTACTTACCAAGTCCATGTTAGGGGAATAAAGACTGTATATGTGTCTTTAGAAAGATACCCATAAGAAATGCTATTTTAGAAAACTGTCCCCAGGAGTCTATGAATGAGTTGAAACCTAACTTATCTGTTCCACTCAAAATTACTTCTAGCTTTCCATTCAATTTTGAGCATTACAAGAATAATGTTCTTCTGGCTGGCTCCCTCAGAGCATATGAGCTGCTAGGCTGTTTAGCTGGCCCCTCCTCCAGCCCAAGCTTGCAATATCCCAGTGTATGATATAAAGAAGAGAAATTATATTGCACAGTCAGAACCTTCTTTAACAAATGGTCTCTACAAATCATGAAAGCTACTTCCCCTTAGCCCCACCCTACCCACAGGAGCAAACTTTGTGCTGAAACTCAGGGAACTAAAGCTCTTTGGGACCTCATGTTGGTCACCAGTGCCCAGAGATGGTCATAGGTAGCAGGCCTGATTCTGTATATTGTTGACAGAAACCTGAAGTAACTCTGTCAAGGTTACACATCAGATTTGGGGGACTTAGGCTAGATCTGAACTGGTGAATGGATATAGTGGATCAGTCTCTATAAACTGAGGATCAGGTTCCATATAATTAAATCCTACCTACATTGAGAAATTAATATTAATTTCCCTACACTGCAGGCTGTAAGGATCCCAATCGGTAATTACAAAGTGTGTGTTAGTACTCACAAGCCATGGTATACAAGCACCTAGGGGCACTTCCCTAGCAACATTAGTTCCATCTAGTACGAAAATATACAAATGGAATTGCAAGAAAGAACTATTATCATGTCAGGACTTCAGAAGAGGGGGAACTCTCTCTTACATTAAAATCTCAGCTCAAGCAGTATCTTTCTGTTCTCACTAACTTTCATGCCATATGATTACTGTATCATTGTGCTGTTTTCACACTTAAGCTACTGTGTCACTCCATATTTACTGTCAGAACACAACCCAGCTCTCTTCATAGGCAGTGCAGATCCTACCAGGACCTGATGAAGCATGTATAGAATCTACCCACCCACTACAGACAGCTGACATCTACAAGACCTAGCAGGTTCATCCCCTGGAGCAAGGCCAGTTTCTGTTCTTCCTTTTTCAAAAGGGCTTCCTTTACTCCAGCTGAACAAGTAATACTAGATGTGCATTGGTAAACCTTTCCATGGTTTTATTTCTACAAATAGTGGTTAGTAGAGGTTTACTCTGTTACTGTTCTTACTGATGCCACACCAACTCCTGCTGTGTGTCCATCCTCAATTTATTTGTCAGAATGAGGTATCAGCTGAGCAAGCCCTGCCTCATTCTCAGCCTGGGAGCTGAACTGCTGATCAAAGAGGTTTCAAGCCTTGTTATTATGTACCTGCTGATGACCAGACAAAAGACCAAACTATAGATCATGGATACTGCTTCTTCAGCAACTTAGTTTCTCATGTATCAGTTAACTTTTTCCTAGTGTTCATTATCATCCCTGAAACTCATGATCTCTTCCCTGTTTTATGAGTTCTTGAGGTTTTGTTTATAATAAGATCTCTTCCAGAAATTCAAGTGTGATCTATTTAAATGTTTTTAGAGGTGCCAAGGCACATCTATAAGTTAATCATTGACATGAAATAATAGCAAAAGAAAAATGTGAACAAACTAATAAAAAGAAAGTAGTAGGTTTCCTGTACATTTTTCTAATATTTTTTTTCTGGTCTTAAATACCCTTCTCTGGGGTTAGTTTTCCCCTGATCTCCCTCATTGTCAGTACTACAACCAAGAAATATCTCCCATTATCAGATGTGGTTTTCTGTCAGTCGCCTATGACTGCTTATCAGAAACATCAGTTTACTCATGTATTGTGTGTGTTCAGGACCATGACCCACTATACCCTACCTTTCCCATTAAATTTTGTAACTTTTCAGGCAGTGAAATGTTCTGTGTGTTTCCCAGGCTGGAAGGTATTGTTAGAAACTACAGCAGTACAGTAAAACAAGATATTGTCTAGAATAATTACAGACAGCTGAGTTAAAAAAAAAAAAAAAAAAGCTATCTAGTTATAGCTAAAGAATAGAGTGGAAGGCTAAGTCCAGCTAGCTTTAGACAATCTTTGCTCATATTAAGCATTGAATCATGTTATGTTACTTAAAGTATATTAAATACATGTTTTCTAACAGTGCACTTTGCTCAGTACAGATAAAGTCTCTAATACTATGATAAAAGGTAGCGCATACAAAATATCACAGATTCAAATCCAAGCCTTTTATGAAGACCCCTTTTATTTTCTTAGTTTATAAGCTCACCACAGGCATCATCACCAGCCAAAGTGTTTGTAAAGCATCTAGTATGATTGAAGCACAATATGCTTCATTGGTTGTAAAAGACTATGCACAGACTGTGTTCTGCCACTGGTCAGTTCTCTGAATGAAGGAGGGGTTATTTGTAGAGATATGTGCATAAGAAGAATATCTGGATTTGTGGATTTTACATTCATAGATACATGCTTTGCTGATATGCGCAGGTAGCTTGAGAGAGGTGTTATTACCTCTTCTGCCCAATATTGTGGTTTGTACTGTATTTACACCATATAATAACCTATTACCACTGACTACACTTATCAAGGCAGAAGGATTTCAGCACCAACTAGAAGCCCAGTTACTGACAAGTCACAGTTTTTCTTGCAAAATCCAATAAACAGATCCTAGGAAAACAAGAAAACTGGTCATCTGGATCTGCCATGAACTCCTGCAGGAGCCACACTGAGAAGCTGCACACACACCCCCTCCCCCCAGGCCCCGGGAGTGGACCTGGAAGTACAGTGTTGCTGCTCTTAAAGAATACAGGACTCTTAAAGGGTACAGGACTCGATTCATATTAAGGTCTCAATCATGATTGTTGTTAATTCTGTTCTGTATATACATACATTTGTAACTAAGAACTGTTATCTTTTCTATACAATTTGGGGTTTTTTTTCCTTATCTGATTAAAATCTCTTAATTTCTGATAACATATCTTAGTTTTCATCTAAACTAAGACAGTGACTCAACCACTTCCCTGGGCAGATTTTCCAATGCCTGACCACCCTTTTCAGTGAAGAAATTCTTCCTAATGTCTAGTCTAAACCTCCCCTGGCACAACTTGTGGCCATTTCCCTCATCCTATCGCTTGTCACTTGCAAGAAGAGACCAGCACCCACCTCACCACAACCTCCTTTCAGGTAGTTGTAGACAGTGATGAGGTCTCTCCTTAGCCTCCTTTTCTCCAGGCTAAACAACCCCAGTTCCCTCAGCCGCCCCTCATAGGACTTCTCCAGCCCCCTCACCAGCCTTGTTGCCCTTCTCTGGACACACTCCAGCACCTCAATGTCCTTCCTGTAGTGAGGGGCCCAAAAGTGAACAGAGTACTCAAGGTGCGGCCTCACCAGCGCTGAGTACAGGGGCACAATCACCTCCCTGGTCCTGCTGGCCACACTGTTTGTGATACAGGCCAAGATGCCACTGGCCCTCTTGGCCCCCTGGGCCACTGTTGGCTTATGTTCAGCCACTGTCAACCAACACCTCCAGGTCCTTTTCTGCCAGGCAGCTCTCCAGCCACTCTTCCCCAAGCCTGTAACGCTGCATGGGGTTGTTGTGTCACAACATGCAAACAGCTCTAGAGAAACTGGAAGATCAAAGAGTGTTTCTCATGACTCACCACATGATAGAACAAACATTTTCTGCATAACTCAGAGAATCTGTTCCACCAAAAGAAAAATATACAGTTGCCAGTTACAGAAACATCAGCTAACACATTCTTTCAAAAGTTATCTCCTTCCTCCTTACCCCTTGGTTCCTTAAAATTGCAGAATAGGTAGATAGTTTCCTCTGGATATATTTCTGGAAGGCAAGGTCTGGAAAACCTTGTTCCAAGAATCCTGCAGACTGAAAACACAGCTGTTCAGATTCACTTAACTAACCTATAACACCGTGGATGCTCCTATTGGTGAAGTAGGCTTAAGGGGCAGACAAAATGGTCCATTTCTTGCACATAAATCCCATTTAGAATAGGATTAAGATAACTGGAAAACAACCTATTGACTGAACAACAAATCCTGCCTAGCAAAGGGATATATATGATTTAAACAGTTTAAAATGTTTAGATTGAGCTTTAAATTCCTTCTCTATAATGGTCACTTAAAAAGAGAACCAACATAACCATTTTCAAGTTACTTCAAAAATCTGAGAGTTTAGATTAGGGAATGACACGCTAAATACATTTCTGGTCTGTAAATTTTAAAAGTCCACAAGTAAGGATTTTAAAAGTATTTCAACAATTTCGGAGCATAAAGATAGAAAAATATTTTAGATCATAAAAATTCAAAGCAATGTAGTCCCATTGATTATAATTTGAAGTTGAAATAGTGATCTCATTTCTCCATCTGTCAAGAATGGAATCCCATTTATATCAGAGTACAGATTCTGGCCCAAAAGAGATTTCCTTATTTCTGATGTAATCATTTGCTGCTTTAAATATTTTTATATATTTTGAAGCCCACATATGCACTTAAATTTTAGGATGAACTTCGAAGAGGACGAAGATGAAATAAATTTGGGTTTTTTTCAAAATATAATAAGGCAGGCTATACTAACTTATGAAAGAGTAAGCAGAAAACTTGTCTCTTTATTGGTTTCTGCCACAGGAACAAATTTAATTCAGTGGGGTGGTTTAACATTTTCAAATCCATAAGACAAACACTCTTGAATTCCCATGTAATCTGTATCTTGATATACCTCAGTACACTTGCCTTTGAACTTCACACTTGGTTTTATATGGCATTATAATTTATTTTAATTTTGGGTGCTTACCAAATGAGGCATATATTAATATTTTTTTAAGAAAAACTTCACTGGAGAATAAAACATGGGGTCTTTGCAAGTTTGGACAAAACCTTGGGTTGATCACAGTATAAACAAAACATTAATGCATCCTTAATCCTAGTGTGGAGGGGGATAGTCTGTTTGTGTATATGGATGAGTGATGACATAATAGAGAGGTGGAAACTGAAATTAAATATTGATTCATATTGAATTATTAGGATGTAACATCACCATCAAGTGTTCAGTTCTGTAACATCTTATAATTTGCTATAACACTAATGAGCTTGATTTACCACCAAGATTCAGGCCACTGTACTGACATGTAAAGTAAAACCCCTCACCAAATCCTGCTGAGTTTAGTCAGCTCAATGAATTAGCAGGAATAAAACCAAACATGCTGACTGACTCTCTTGTCGGCATCCTTACAAAGACTTAAGTTACATGATCCTGAGGGTAACAAATGGATTTCCAATTCACTTTATATCTTTATGCTCCTTGAATTCAGCTTTATCTTGCCCAGATTTTTTTTCCACAACTGGATTTTACCAGAGGCAGTTGCACTTGTTTTGTAGGGTTCCTAGATTGATTTTGGAAGGCTGATTCCCACTCATTTAATTGGAAAGGTCAAAATGTGCGCCATCCCTTCAGGATCATAATGCTGTTTTCAGCAGAAGCGCACAGTGAAAAAAAAAATCCTTCATGTCAGCTGAATGGAAATCCAGCATGAGAGCCACTGGCATTTTAGACTCATCTTGGTTAACACTGAAATGATGATCCTGAAATCCTTACTTAGGCAAAGCTTCCCCTGAGTTCCAGATACCTGAACAGTAATTGCACAGATTAACACTTGCATTCAAAGACAGACCTGATTGCTTAAAATTTATTTTACTTTAAGTTAGTAGTTCTAAAACATTTTTCTAGCTATGAATACAACTTCTCTAATAATTTCATCTAGGAAACTAAGTTAAAACTGCCATCTCAAAATAACCCATACCATCTACAGTGCTAACTTTACAACAGGTTAAAGGACGTGGGTGAAAAGTTTCATAAGAAATAGGAATACTTAAGAAGTTTAAAATATCTGTTTGTCACTGGAAGCGTACACAAAATTATGAAAGAGAAATAGGAACATAATAAAAGTTAACTTCTACTATGGTCCTGGAAGATTCAGGTTTGGGCATTTAACAGTTAAAGAAGCAATGGCACGCTAACCAAGCACATTAAAACAAAGAGTTGGCAGCTTCTGAAGGAAAAGGGCTTGTGGGCCACTGTTCCAACTTGTCAGTCAACTCATGCCAGCAGTCTCCATGTCTGCCTCTTCTACACACCCTCAGTATATTTGTCTGTCTGGACTGATCTGCTCATCTGTTCAGGGACTCTCCTGACAAGTCAAAAATTCTGCTTTCTCTCTGCTCTACAATTGGATCAAATCACCTCAGCTTTTTTTGCAGACCCACCAGGAGGCTTTTTGCTTATGGTCTCATCCTGTTTTCCTTCACTACTTGTCTGCTTTTGATTTCTAGAATAGAGGAAGCTGAATTGCTGAAAGAAAGATTCCAGGCCATAACAGTAAGTGCTTACAGTTATAACTCACTATTAAAAAGGGCTTAGAAGTACTATTATGTTAATGAGCTACTGTGTGTTTGCTGAAGAATGATTTATCCCAGGACAGAATGAGACTTATGTCTGCTTGAAATTGTAGCTTTTAAATTCTGGTTTATATATTGCTTTAAGACAGCAAAGTCGCCTGCACTGATTTTATTATGCACTTTTAAATTAAATTCAAAGCAGTGAAAGTATGTTCGCAAATCATTATCAGACAGTCTAAAATACATAGTACTATCATCACAACTGAATGTTTGCCTGAAGGACAGCAGGTCAAAAGGCAGCTAGAGAATTCCAGAACAAATCAATTTTCCCATTTCACAACAAAATTGAAAGGAAAGATTTTAGGGTTTATATTGTGGAATTAAATTCAATTTCTAAATTATCGATCATCTATTATAAATATTGCTGTCTGAAAAGTAGAAAAGGACAAGCTTGGATTAAGCAAATTCCTACCTGTCGGTTTTCAGAGGGAAAAAAAATCCAACCCAACTCAGAAGTTTATGCTGAATATGTCAGAAAACATTTTCACTTCCTCCTCTAAAGGAAAACCTGATTCAGAAGATTTATTGTGTTTTAAAGGAACTAATGAGTTATTTTTTTAAAGGGATATAACCTGATGTAACAAAAATGGCTGAATCAAAGTTTTCCTCTGATATGTTCTCCACTGAAACCTATTCATTTACAAAAGAATTAAACTGAAACCAAATTTGTCCATTTGGGATGAAAGGAAAACTGTAGAAGGATCACTCACTGTCACAGGCAATCTTTGAAAAAAATAAAATAAAGGGAACAAAAATATTTTTCATATTCTTGGCACGATAGATTAGTTGTGAAACAAACACTACTGGTGGGCAGAGTTAAAAAAATCTTACTGGAACCAAAATAATTGTGAGAATAAAACTATAGGAGTTGAATAGGTTGGGCTTTATTTATGATACTTGATAAAAGCCAACAGGCCTGTTTATCATATTGCCTTGACACCTGCCACAAGCCCACAAAAAGCTAATCTGAAATGTTTTAGAGGGCTTAAGGTACATTTGTTTATTTAACAGTAATGGTGTTTGAACCAGACTCATAACCTGAACTTTTTCTCTAGTGCATGAGCTCAAAAGATAAGGAATGTTTTAGAGTTTCAGAAAAGTCCAGGCCTTGCAATGTTTTCCCGATATCTGGCAGGCGGAATGGGGCAGCACACTTGCCTGATGAGGACACCTATGAATGTAGTCGAGTTAGCGTCCCCTGGCTGCATCTTTGCCTCCAGACGAATACTGGAGAAGTATTTTTTTTAAGAAACTCTGACAGCTTCCAATGCCTTGCATTACAGGACATGGGAAATCATATCTGGGTTCTGGCCATGACCTCATTTATTACACTCACTGCGAAAAGGAACTATTTGCTCTCTGCTTTTGTTGACAGCGTTTAATTGAAGCCCTCAGTGTATTTGTTATAATGCACTGCAGGAATGAAGGAGCCTCAATAATGTGAAGTTATCATCAGGTTTAAGAATTTGCAATATGAGTAGTCTACCATGGTACAATTACAACTGCGAGTTACTCGGTAGCTCTGGGAAGGTTTGTCCCAAACAACATACCTGGGAATTTCAAGTGCTACCTATAAGGTGTGTGTTGTAAAGGATTTAATGGGCGGTAGCAAATGGCACTCGAGTAGTAAACAACTACACTTGCACTAAAACTTGAGTGGTTTCTGTTGTTAAATGTTGGCCTCCTTTACAGCACCTGGTTCTCACAGAGCCACTAGAAGTTTTCAAATTCTTTTTCGTATCTTCTCTGTGTAGCAAAATAAAAAGGAAAACCCTATTATTATTTTAAAATTTAGAGCTCCTGTGCCTCTCAATAGGAAGTTATATAGCTTCCATCTGCTGCTGGTGTATACAGAATGTAACAAGTGAAAAACAAAATGCATCCATTTTGTTGGAGAGACCAGCATTTGCTGTGGCAAACATGTTGAGAAAAAACAGTCGGAGAGGAACCTTAGGCTCAATCCTTTCTCATCAAATCCTCCATTCTTTGGAAAAGCAAAAAATAGGGAAGATTTGAATTATGATTAAAGATTCTAATTATGACATTTCCGCAGTCTGATGCTGTCAGACTAGTGCATCCATACTTCTAGCTAAGTCCCCTCAACAATCAAGCATTACCTCTGGAAAATTATACAAAAACAAAAATACATCCGCTAAAACATTATCTGTTCTGTTGGTCTTGGCAGTACACAGCATCTGCCATGGGACCAAATAGACCAACACTGGCACCTCTGTGGAACACTGACACGAACTAATGGACTTGGCACACAAAATACATAGCAAGATGTTGCTCTGTAGATGTGTTTCCCTTCCTTTCAGATAGATGCAATTTAGAATACAGTTATTTTCTATGCTTAAAATTCAGGAAAGATTCCTATATATTTCAATAGGACTGAAAATTAGGACCAAGGCTCAAGTCTCACCTTGTATTCATGCACAACAGAGAGGAAGGGATGGAAGTGTCCTTTCATAAAAAGCAAATCTTGCCCACATTAACAAGAGCATAGTAAGAGATGATTAGAGGACTTCTGCAACCTGATTATCTACAAGGGCAGTGTATGAAGTTTAGTAGAAGCATGGATCTCTTAGCTATCTAGGAATAAGTGTTTATTCCATTACATGTAGAGTGAAAGCTTTGTACAGCAAGACATTATTTACAGACTAAGTATAGCAGACTACACTGTAGGAAGTGTCCTAACAGGTTTTAAAAATTATTCTGACACTGCAAGTTTCAAAAACGTTCCTCATACATCTTCCTTTAATTTAGCTTCTGGTATTAGACTTTTATATATCTAGTCAAAGAAAGCTGAAAGACAATATATTTCAACCTATTTAATCTGGATAATTGAATAATGGATGTTTATTACCAAAGAGTGAAATTAAAACATGCTAGAACACCAAAGAACACAAGTAGAGAACTTTAAGAGAAAAAATATGAGATGTAAAAGAAACATAGGCCTTTAACAAGAAGATCAGGCAAAAGTTTCATTACTGACTAGGTTCCTTATTACACAGTTAACTTATAATGCAGTTATTTGTGCCTTTACATTCTGATTTTTTTCTGCACAGTATTTTTGTGTACTACTTCTCATTTCAGACTGTCCAAACTCTTAGTACACATCTCCACTGTTATTAAAAGACTATTTAATTTGACTTAAAATATTTTTAATACTATAAACCAAATAAAAGTCCATTCTCTAGCTAAGAACCTTATCCAGAACTTTACTAAAGGGAAAAATCAGTTTCCTTAAGAATTGCAAGAATCTGTAAACACAAGCTGTTGTCACACCTTGCTCATCTAATGATTGGTTATTTAAAGACCATTTATACAATGAAACTGAATATTTCCTAACTAAGGAAAGGTGTGAAGGTCAAAGACTAGATGCTGCTCCAAAATCAGGACTGGCTGAGTAAAATCCAGCATAGAAGCTCTTGGATAAAAAGGGACATTGCAGAATAATTACATATTGTAGTGATCCTAAATCAGTAGCTCTGTTAACTGTATTAAAGAGCAATGGCAAAACTCAAAAACACTACAGAGATGAAGGCAGCAAGTATCTTGAGGTAATATCTCTACCTGCTCTTTGTATTAAAGAAGCAGACTATCACTATCAAGGAATAGCTGTAAAGTATATATGCTCTTTATAGATGCTACTGCACTTTACAGACTGCAAGAGAGAAGAGATCATTCACCTACTAAACCTCATCATACCATCAGTCATGCTTGGCCAGCCTGTCATCCTGCCCTCAATCTCCACAAGGCTAGGTGATTTCTTCTACCTCCTATGCTTCAAAGAGCCTCTGTAGCCTGTGCTCCACTGTTAATTTTTAATTTCCAGTAACAGTGAAGTGATTCAGCCAAGCACACTACAGCTCTTCCTGTTTCCAAATCCAAAATTCTAGGGAAACAGGGGAGAGCAACTCCCAGCCTTATGCCCTTCATTACTGACTTTCTACACTCCTTACACACAGCTGGTTAATCAGGTGGCTTGAAACAGAAAGCCTCTTCCTATGTTTGTGAAGTACTTAACTCCTTCCTAAACCGTACTTGTCTGAAAACAGACTCTGTTAAAAAAAAAAATCTATCTGTAATATGTTCTAATTGAGAGGAAAGTGGGATTAGCCTCCACCATTTCTGCACAGAGCAACAGATGATTTAATTTGCTTCCCTAGAACATACCAAGAAACAAGCGTGAAAGCTGCCACATCCAATAACAGGATTTTAGAGCTTTAAGGCTGACCAAGAGAACAGCCTATTAATACAGCTTGTAAGAGTAAAAGTTAGTTTCCTTTGGCACGATTTCTTTCCTACTGGCTGCTGAGAGCACAAAGGACTAAACCAGTGTTTGGCCTCACATAGAGGAGCCACTAGGATACTCCACATGAGAGCAGCTATCTAAAGACACAAGAAGCTTAAGTGTTACCAGTTCAGAGTATGTTCACCCATTTTCTTTTTTCAATAATCTGCAGTGAAAAGGTGGTGCTACAGTAGATCAGTACTACTTGAAGATTTTCCTTCTAAAGTTTAGCTGTCATGAAGACAGCCTTTATGCAGACAAAAGTCTCTTATTTTTAATTGAAATAAAATGAACATGTATGAAGCATACTACAGTTCTCCAGGTTCATCTTTACCACTATTTGACTAATGATATCAGTTTCTATGTCTTAATTTATTCCTGTTTATTTCAGCTGTTAGCCACAAGATACATAAGCTCAGTGTTGGATTGACCAACCACTCATTTTATTTTGTGATGTACCACAGCTGCACAGTGCAGATGATAGAGACTCTTTCCTCTAAAAGATGTGTGGGCTCCCTTAGGAATTTTGGTCAGAACTCATTTCTAACCTCAATTTGCATGTATGATTGTGCTCAAATGTTATTTCTTCCTTTTTTTTTTTTTCTTTCTCTACCCTTCCCAACAGTAAATTATTTTTAATTTAGATAATCTCTGTTTTGTGGCCATTAACACGTTCAAACATACTTCAGAAAAAGAGTACTGGAAACCATACCTGCATAGGACACGTGAGCTGTTGCTGCTAAGAATTATGCACTGCATGAGCATTGTATAAGCTTTAAAATAAGGTTTTATTTGCATGGATTGATTTCACCCTACTGAACAAAATTTAAGCAATTTTTTTAGCAACAAGTAATTTCTCTAACTGAAATTTTATTGTTATTTTAATTTGTAGGACAAAAGAAAACTGCAAGAAGAAATTACACAAAAGTGTCTAAAAGTGGAAGAGGAAAAAATGAAACACCAACATTTAAAGGTAAAGTCACAGAATATAATCACAGAATCATTAAGATTGGGAAAGACCTCTAAGGTTATCAAGTGCAACCATCAGCCCAAAACCACCATGCCTACTAAACCATGTCCCAAAGTGCCACATCTACACATTTCTTGAACACCTCCAGGGATGGTGACCCAACCGCTTCCCAGGGCAGCCTGTTCCAATGCTTCACCACTCTTTCAGTAATGTTTCCTAATATCCAATCTAAACTTCCCCTGGCACAACTTGAGGCCATTTCCTCTTGTCCTGTCATTTGTTATGTGGGAGAAGAGACCAACATCCACCTCACTACAACCTCCTTTCAGGTAGTTTAGACAGTGATGAGGTCTCCCCTCACCCTCCTCTTCTCCAGGCTAAACAATCCCAGTTCCCCCAGCTGCTCCTCATAAGACTTGTGCTCCAGACCTTTGACCAACTTCGTTGCCCTTCTGTGGACACACTCCAGCACCTCAGTGTATTTCTTGTAGTGAGGGGCCCAAAACTTAACACAGGATTTGAGGTGTGGCATCACCAGTGCCAAGTACAGGGGCACAATCACTTCTCTACTCCTGCTGGCCACACCATTTCTGATACAAGCCAGGATGTTGTAGGCCTTCTTGACCACCTGGGCACACTGTTGGCTCATGTTCAGCCAGCTGCTGACCACCACCTCTAGGTCCGTTTTGGCCAGGTAGCTTTCCAGCCACTCTTCCCCAAGTCTGTGGCGTTACATGGGGTTGTTGTGACTGAGGTGCAGGACCTGGCCCTTGGCCTAGTTAAACCTCGTATAACGGGCCTCAGCCCATCGATCCAGACTGTCCAGGTCCCTCTGTAGAGCCTTCCTACTCTCAAGCAGTTCAACAGTCCTGCCAAAGGATTTATGTAACTAAAGATAGCCTCAAGTTGTTCAGCATGAATAAAGGTTTGGGATTTTGGAATGCAAATCTTCATGCGTTTAAGTCATGCTTTTACTGTCAAATAGTTGCAGATTTTTGGAATTTTGCCAGGATTCCATTTGACTTTAATAAGCATCACCCTTTGAAAAAATTACACTCAGGAGTTAAGGCTATTTGATCAGTTTCATGGCATAAAATGAGATCATAACCAGGAATAACTCACAGTTGAAAATTAAGCCTCACAATTCAGACTGGGTGTGTACACTCCTTAATTCCACTATAGCAGCCCCACTTGTTACAGGGTGCAGCACAACCATGAGGTCTAATTGCACTTCTTTCTGAAAAAAAATATAGTCTATTTGTAATTGGCTATAGCCTTTTGTCAGCTCATTTAATGACTTTCTGGAAAAATAATGTTTTGGGGTTTTTTTTCCTAAATATACAAGCATAAATGCAGCAAATATTGTCCTAGAATATGGCCTGGTAAACTCAGAATTACAAAGTCCAAATTACTAAGAAACCAAAAAGATCCACCTCTGTAGACACTTGAAATTTCAGCTTCTTCCCAACATCACCATTCTTTAAATGTCTGTTGCAATTTGGCAATACACATCATTTAGGGAGATGAGACAAAATCCATGCTTCTAGAAATATGCAAGACTTCGTATTTTACATACCCTTTTATCTATGTGAGGGGGATAAACAGTTTCAAGAAAGATATGTTGAATGCGATACCAGAAACATGGCGTATTTCCTTGAGCTTATTTAAAATCAGACAGTTCTTCAAAATAGACACCCTATCCTAAGTTTCATCCATCCTCTTCTTTTGTGTCAAGCCAAAAAAACGAGAAGATAAACTAGTTCACTGAGCCAGGCAAACCAATGCAAAAGCCACCCATGCTTAGGTTTTATTGGAAGGTAGGGACCAAAAGGATAGCCTTGACCAATTGCAGAATGTCTTTCCTAAAAAAGAGCTGCAAACATGTGACCATCTTCCTCCATCTTAGCACATGTTTACATGGAGTAAAGCAATTTATGTTTCAAGTTTCCATGCCTATAAATTCAGAACGATTTGTTTGCCCTTTTTCTAAGAAGGATAAACTGATCTGTTGTACACAACCTGCTAATCCTCACTACTGCTGTCCTAGAGCAGTTTCCTTACAGATTTAGTACATGCCTTCAGCTAACATTAATAGGTTCCACAGAGTTAAAAAGTTAAGAAAACAAAACTCCACCTTGCACTTATTCTGAAGATGTTTTATGGACTTTTACAGAAGCCAAAATATTCCTGAAAAATATTAATGAAATGCTCTTTTTTTGTAATAGGACAGAGGATATGATTTGTTTGCCTGTTGTATGAAAAATCATACAAACATAACACAGAAAATTTTTTAAATTAAAATCAGTCATATTGCATGTGAGGCAAATGAAGGAGCTATAGAGGAAATTATTTACTTGGCAAAGAGGGATCAAATATGCATTGTATATGTATATGTATGGTGTATAAATAGATATGTACCATTAGCTATTTAGAGCACGCAAAAAGATGACAACTTTTTCCAAGTGAGTACTAAGACAGATGCCTAATATCAGATGCAACATAACTATAGGAACATCCTCTGCTTGATCCCCTAGAAGCTTTGTTCTGTAAGGAATGTTTATTCTTCAGACTAATTCAGGTATTTCAATGGAGTCAAACAACACAAGAATAGAGTGCAGAAATCACTTTAAAACAGATTTAGACTTCTAAAGTGTGTATGCATTTCAGTGAGTTTTATTGAGGGTTCATTTCCCTAGCAAGTCAGGTTGATTTCATGCATTTGTAGTCCTACCAGTTGTGTATGGTGAAACCTTGAGCTCCATGACCTATTCCACATAACTCACACACGTCCCTTAGGAAACTACTGCAGGTTAGTAAATCTGACTGTGGCATAGATGTTCCTGCATATCACTATCCTGTTACTTATTTTATCCTTCATTCCTATTTATAACCCTTAGCAATAGGTTTATTAAAAGATTGTTGTTTTGTTTGAGGGTTGTTTTTTGGGGAGGTGCAGGGGGGTTTAAAAACTTCGGTTTTGTAAACATGAATCTCTGCTCTGCCTTCCAAATGACTGTTTGCTGTTCCCCAAGCTAACTTCTTACTAGAAAGAGGCAGATGAGGTAGAAGAGGTCTTAGCAGAAAAATCAGTATTAATTCCCTGCATGTGCACCTCTGCCACACAGAGTAGAGGACACGCAAGCAAATACACACATCTGGGTGGATAGGGCTTCATGGAACTGCAAGGTGTAATGAGAACTGTTAGGGAGGGTACATTCTCAATTCTAGATGCACCAGAAACTAATTCTTCCTCTTACCTGGAAACCTTCTCACTGAGCAACAAGGGAAAAGACCAGAAGGAGTTGCTTGGAAAGTATAGTCAGTAATTTGCATTTACTTTCCAAGAGCTTTTCTAGTTTAGCTTGTTAAGTTTTTGTTTCTGACGTGTCTGAACAATATTAGGTGCTGGTCACACCTTCTTATTACAGGAGTTAACTGTGTTAAACTGTATCTTCCATGAAAACTGCAAAAGTGATTTATGCCTCCTTCAACACGCCATAAGGTGAAATGCCGCAATGTTGGGGTTTCGGATTTTTCTGGGGAATTTTTCTTTCTCTTGCCAACAAAGGGGATCCGAGTGGGACGCGAAGGGGTGGGGGGAGGACGTTTCCGGGGAAACCGGGACAGAGGTCGTGACCCGGTTTTCCTGGACATCTGCCCTTTTCCTCTTGCTCTCTGTGGTGCGAGGAGGAAGAACAGCGGCAACGGCAGCTACTGCGTGTGTGCATTTTGCAGTCTCTGAAGGAAAGATCTCTGATCATCTGGATCTTCCACAAACTCCTGCAGGACCCACACTAAATTCCATCTCCCCGTCACCCCTCCCGCCCGGAGACGCCCTGCACGAACCCAGAAGCGGCAATGGGCGCGGCAGAGCCATAGGCATTGCTGCTCTTAAAGAGACCTGCATCACAAGATTTTGGGTACAGGACTCAATCCATTTTTTAAGGTTTTAATTACGATTAGTGTTAATTCTGTTCTGTACATACATATATTTGTAGCTAAGAACTGTTATCTTTTCTATACAATTCCCCCCCCCAATTAAAGATCTTTTAATATCTGATAACATATCTTAGTTTTCATCTAAACTAAGACACTTACCACTGGGAAAGCAAGACCTCTAAACTGAAAACATCTGTGCCTTCTAGGAAAGATGAATCTTTCAGTATTAGTCCAGCCTTGTTAAGGATTACAGTGGAATTATACTTGGAGCACGCATAGGACTTTATTCACAAAATTTGCAGAATATTGTCACAGTACTCCTGATGTGACCATGAACTTGCAAAAGAAAGTGATTGCTTTCCAGCACTCTGGCCATTCCCAGGGTCTTATCACATCACAAGGTATAAGTATACCTTTCCCTTAACATACTTAGCCTAATGCAAAATGAGAAGTGCTTTCACGTAAGTGCTATGCACAACCTAGTATTAAGCTAGAGGCACTTTACAGTGGAAGGAAATGTTAAACAGCAGAAAGAGCCAGACAGCCCCAAAGCAGCTGCTCCTGCACTGGCTTGTGCTGGTGCCTCAGTGGAGCAGCCTTGAAACTGTCGGTTGCTCAAAGGCCATTTCCAAATTACACAATGTGTCATTCTTTTAAAAGTGGCTAATTAAATTAAAAAGATTACATGGCACTTAATTGGGAGCAGCAGCAAACTGTTCTAGGAAAAGGCAAAAATAACACTATTGTTTTACACCTGTATTTAGGGAGTTTGTTTCCTTGGACCTAACCCCATACATACATGAAGCTTTGGTTGATTTCATAGGTATTATTGGTTTCTGAGGTCTACAGCACCACCCCTGCTGTAATTCTCACAAGGAACTATGGATTTGTTTTTGGAGACAGCAATGCTTGACTAATTCAGTTCCAGCCAGGATTAAGATCTCACTTTTCTAGAAGCCCTACTTATCATTAAAATCTTTCTTGACTGAAAGGGAATCAAAAACTGGGTTCCCTTCAACTTGAGAAAACAGTGTTTTGCGGTCAATAAGAGTTGTGCCAACACCCTACTATACACATCAACCAGATCAGGTAAAACCATTCTATTAAAATCTGCATTTATTTAATTTGGGCCTAAGACAGAACTGTCAGAAGTGCTGCCAAGTGATCCTATAGCCAGGGAAAGGGGGGCAGTAACATGGAGTGCCACAAAATTCCCAACAAGCCTGTTTTATGCACAGTTTCTATCAAATGATGTATGTCACACATCAAGCAAGTTGAAAATTGCATCTAACCACAATCAAGTCCTATATGTCTCATCCTCCATTAGCTGGGCCTCAGTAATAATCTCATATAATGTATACAGTAAAGTGTAGGAAGCAACAGTTTAAGTGACTCAACACACAGGATGCAGGCAGGGATTCCAACAGCTGCTGCAAACACATGCAGTCTTCTCATCCCTGCTGGAGCACAGCTCTGCCTCAAAGCAGCAGTAGTCAAAATCCAATTTAATCTTCATCCACATCCTACAATTAACAACTACATAGGAGAAAAAAAAAACCACAAAACCAACAAAAAACCTAATATGGAAACCAGACAGCTCAAGGAATCTAAATTATAAATGGAAAATTCATGCATGGTTAACTAAAAATATTCTATGCATGCTTTTTTCCCCCTGTTTTTAGAGTTTCTCTAAGGAGCTCTGACTCCCTCTTCTTCCTTAAGGCAGCAACTGGATTTATATTCTTGACTTAGACTGAAGGGAATAACAGAGTGCAAGAAAGTTTGCATGGTTTACAACCTCTAGCCTCTAGATACGAACTTATCTCCATGAAGGTTTTTTGTATACCAGGAGTATTTTAGAGAGCTCTGATGACTTTCAGATGTCACCTTTAATATTGTAAAACAGCTTTAGAAAGCGATCAGTATGTACAGCCATATTTTTCAAAATATGAAAGCACAGCTGAGAGATCCACTCACCTGTATATGCGCAATACACATTTATAAGCCACTACTGTACAGAAATAACTCCACAGGCACTAAACAGGTCAGGGCCTAGATACATAAGCCCTGGATTGCCCCTACAACAATAAGAACTAAATAAGAAGCAGGTCTGCTGAAACACTAACCAGACATCATGCCCCACCTTTCCAGTTCCACTCTTAACCCACACATCCTCACCAGACAAAATACAAGTTCCTTATAAACTCCAGAGACAGCATTGCATCACTAACTCCCTAGAGACCTCTTCCTTTTATACACTCTCATTTACAGAAAAATTTTCACCTTTTATATCCCTTCCCAGAATTTATGTATTGACATGACTCCAGAAATCAGTGCTATTGAAATAAAACTATAGCGCTTCTGAATGGGGCTTTTTGCAGCAGTCTAATACGCTTCGATACAACTGTTTTGCTTTATCAATGACAAACACACCACTGGATCCACTTAGTTTTAAGTCAATCTCAAATCGCAAATGTTTTGTAGTGTTTCTCTTTCAGTGACACTGCTGTCAGGTTGTCTTATGCTAGATACAGCACAAGAATGCAGATCATGCTTATGGCATCAAGACAAATACAGTAAATGACTCAATAACCTACCTTTTAAAGTACTTTTCCTTGTCTGTATTTTTCCCCCTCATCAGAAAAAGACCTTGCGAGAAAAATGGCTCTTGGATGGTCTTAGTTCTCTCACTCCAAAAGAGCAAGAAGAAATGCAAAAGCAGAATCGGAAGGACCAACAACGGACTCAGGAGCTGGAACAAGGCATTTTCAGGTAGAGTAGTACCCCTGAACTTCTGTTTGGGTTAAAATGGTCCCTTCTTAAAAGTTCTACCTTATTTTCTAAGAGATTAAAATGTTAGCAAGGGCTAAATGTATGCAGTTTGATACACAGAGTAAAGCAATCTTTGTTATATTTTCTCGTCAGGTAGAATTAGAGGATACACAATACAAGCTTCCATACTATGAACTTGATCAAACAGCACAATAAATACCTTGCAGAGTATTTGTTCCTGCAATTCCAGCTATCCCTTTAGTGCTATACTCTATAGATATAAATCACAGTATATGTGTTTTGCTCTGAAATAGCAATTGTTGAATCAGAATTTCAAAGTAACAGTAAATAGTTTTAGAAGTTCCTCAGTTTCAGTCAGTCCTGCACAGCCTTTAATACCTGCCTTATACTATAACACAGCGCTTAGAACAGTCCAAGCTGCCTAGCCCCACTACTATCACTGGTCTTATTTTCACTTATCTTCTATGCTGTTTTGCCCTGAAGCCTGTTACAGCAAAGGCCTTTTTCTACCCTTTTATTAGAAATGTTCCTAGAAATCTCATTGCCTACTGTCTCCCTACCACACAGGGTTAACATCAAACTGCATAGACAGTCTCGCATAACACTCCTTTATTTACTATGGACATGATTCTAGGTGCTTATTAGCTGCAGTTAGCCTTTCCCAAATACCACGGAGCTCTGTACATAATCAAATCCTTCCCTGGGTCCAAGCATACTGACTGGTACTACCCATCAGCACCCACAGAAAAAAATTAAGTGTTCCTGTTTGTTTTGGTTAGATTATGGAAACTTTCATCATCCTTTTTTGAGGTTTCTTCCTCTATTTCAGTTCAATAGCATCTTCCTTCATACTCTCCTCTTCTTCCATTGTCCTCCTACACAGACTCTTTTGGCAAAGTTGTCACCAGGATTACCTCCTCCAGTTATCCCCCACCCACTTCCCTCCTTACTCCATCTCTGACACAAACAACAGTTCTTGTGGCTGACAGGCAACAGCCTAGTGCTCGCTTGTACTATAATTATGCTGCCTTCTTGCTTGAAAGTACTTTTCAAAACAGAATAGATTTTCACGCACCACTGTGGAATCATTTGTTGCAGTAGTAGGAGGTAGTGTGCTCTAAAAACACCCCAGCAGGTTGTGATTATGAATACATGCAAGAGGGGTCCCTATGGCAGTGTGATCATCAGGAAGGACAGCTGTGTGGAGAAGACTGGCTCAGGAGCAACAGGGAAGTTGCACTGAGCAAGTAGCTCCTCACCAGCCCACTGGAAGTTCAGCCCTTCTCCAAGTGCTGGGAGGATAGACTAGATTTTCAAAGTCCTATTGACTTTGAGTAAGAGCTGGAGGTTTAGCAGAGATCTCCTTTACACTGTCCTTTAAGAAATTTGATGACAGGAGGATTTTTTTTTTTTTTTGTTAATAACCACGTCAAGAATCGGATTTGATGTGTGGCTGTGTTGGGGCAAGGAAACCTGAAAAACTCCTTCCTTTAATTTATGTAGATAAATTAGCATCACAAAGGAATATTCCCTCTACTTTAATTATAGATTAGATCCAAAAGTTGACAAGGGGTTATAAATTTTACAGTTTATCTGAATTAGAAGCTTCCAGGTCTTAAAATATGCCCATAGGCATTTAGAGAAAGATTTCTAAAGTGCATTTTTGCTTTAAGGAAGGAGAAATTAAAGCACACATACAAAATTAAGAGACAAACAAAGTCGTAACCCTGGTGTCTTTATATTAGATTCCTACATCTTATTTACAAGAGATTAATCACATTTCTTGAAACAATGTAAGACAAAATTTCCTTAGAGATGAGGAAATGCTGTGGGGGGCTTACACTCCTTGTATATTCCCTCCTGAAAAATAAGTTTATTTCAGCCACTCTTTTCAAAGTAAGCTCAGAAGGAATCTATGACAGGTACTTTTTAAAAAAAATATATATATGAGAATTCTATTACACAGTATTTCCTAATGCATGTCAAAATATAAGCTGATCTCCTGTTAGAGCAAAATTTGTCAGGGTAAGTGGAACCAGCCCCATTAATGTCCATATTTACAATGTATTGAATCTGCAACGTTGTTCTCTGCCTGGTATTACATAAAAGAAAATTGTGATTGCAGACTGGAGAAGGAAATTGAGGCTCTGGAAAGAGAGGAAATGGAAGTCTCAGCTAAGGAAGAAGCAATTTTAAAGAAACTTAAGTCTGTTGAGAAAACAACAGAAGACATAATAAAGGTTTGTGCCAAATTACTCCAGAAGTAGGATTCATTACTTGTTCATCATAACCAGGGAAAGGGAAACTAGCTGGATCCTATGACTGCTCATGAGCTTTTGTCTAAAGAGATGGTATTTCAAATACAAGAAAGGTCAAGATGTTCAAGTGCTCAAGTATTTCCATTTGCTTGTTTATGAGGGTGGGGGAGCAATTTCTATCATTATTCATCTATTGCACATCTCAAAATAATAGCACTGCTACTGACACCAGCCAGAAACTTTGTGTCTCAGCCACAGACATAAGAGGTACAGAGTAGCAACAGAGGCTGACATAGCCATACCTCCTTCAGGTGATATACCCAGCAAAACTGCACAATTTCACTTTCTTCCTTGCCACGCTCCAACTAGTCGGGTTCCAGTTTAGGGCCTTCTCAGTATGAAGCCATGCACACAAGAAGTTAACACTATCAGGTAAAGCAAAGCCCTGTCTAGTTAACATCTTGAAACTAAATAATCACATTTATTGTTAATGGTTCTCTTTCCTAGTCTGTGAAGACTGAAAAAGTAGGAATTGAAAGAGGTATGTTTAGTCAAGAAGATGTTTTTAAAAAACGTTCTTTTAGAACCAGTGAAAACGTACTAAATGCTTTGTGGTTCGTCTTGATTCAGAGGCAACAGACTACACATACACCAGCATACCTGACCTTCCCAAGTATTTCAGGCCTTCCACACTGAGAAGTACAGCACATGCTGCCACCAATGATGAAGAAAAGAGAAAAGGTACTGCTTAGGTACTGCTTATTAGTAACTCCAAAGAGTGCCCGTGTATGTAAAGACATCCTATAAATTGAACCTGATACACTTTAAGGGAAGGATAAACATTACAGATACAGGACAAAGTTGTTCTAATTTAAGCTGCGTTATATTTATCAGTGAACTGAGAGGTAGGGCACTGGTGTAACGTATGTGCTATTGAGAATAAGGATCAAGTGTTTAACATTAGCGCTTCTTTCCAGTACTTCATTCCTCTACCTGGTGTAACTTTAACAAGTTCCTCCCTTTATATCATACATTTCACATTTTCTGTCTGCACTTACGCCTAGCAGGCAGTCTGCAGTAGGCTGGTTATTTTCCAGCTACTATAAAGCCTCCTAACCTTTCTGAGTGCCTAAGACCCTAGTCTTATAGCACGTTGAGCTATTTCAACTGCTATTGCCCAGCACAACACCAGGAGCCAACGTTAGATCTGGCTTTCTCAGACAATCACATGATGAAAACTGGTTCCTCAACAGCTTATTTTTCCTCACTGAATTAGATCCAAATGAAAATAATTTTTCCACTTCAAGTTTTGACAGCTTGGAAAGGGGCATTCAAAATGAGAATCTAATATATTGGTTATGTATGTGATAATTTCACATATCTGAAGATTCATTTTGACAGTCATTATCACTGTCAGAACTCTTCTTTAATATTTCTTGCAGCTGCTGCATTATCAGTTAAAGTACTCCTTTCTTTCAACAGCATTGTTTGCCATGGAAATTAAAGTTGAAAAAGACATGAAGACAGGAGAAAACACAGTGTTATCAACAATACCTCTTCCCTCAAAGGAGTTTAAAGAGACAGGAATTAAAGTCTATGATGATGGCAGGAAGTCAGTCTATGCAGTGTCCTCAAATGGCAGCACAACACAAAATGGGATGGATGAACTTGCTCCTGTTGAGGTGGAGGACCTGCTACGGCAGGCAACTGAAAAAAATTCCAAATCTCCCACAGAGCATCATGAGCCTGTGTTTGCAAACAAATTTTGCAGGCCAGTTACTCCTCAGAAAGACAGATTAGTCCCTGGACCAAAACTGGAAGATGCTCACAGAAGAGAGATGAATGGATTTAGCAATCATCAGACAGAATTCTCTTCTAAAACAGAGCCTTTCATGCAGCAACATAAAGAGAATGGGCTTGATCTTCCAAAGATAATACAGCCAAAGTCTCCCTCTCCAATATTTTCCCATTCAGAGAAGAAAGTGCACACTAATCCTGAAAACAGGATGATACATAATGAAGAAAGAAAAGCTGTGCATGAGGAATTAAAACCTTACCAGAACACAAGAGAAAGACACAATGAGACAAGATTAAGTCCCTGTCATCTTAATGAAACATCCCCTGCACCTCAAGATAGGGAAGATGTTCAATATAACATTGTCCAAGCTGTACCATGTTACGTGGATGATTCTGAAACAGTAACAATGATTTTCATGGGTTATCAGCATGTTGATGATGATGAAGCAGATGCAAATCAAAATTTGTCACAATACGATGGGGTTCTCCGCGCAGAATTGGTTATCATTGATGATGATGATGAAGATGACAGCAAATCTGAGAAACCAGCATATCATCCTATAGGCCACTATAGTCAGGTTAATCAGCCACCGAGCAGGAAAATCACAGAAGTCCCACAGATGAACCCTCTGAGCAGTATAGGCATGAGCCTGAACAAGGTAGCCAACAAAAATTCCATCTCCCTGCAAGAACAAGAGGAACACTTAAGCTCCCCGATACACCATGCTCACCTTCAGAGCCAGGTATCTGGAGACAGTACCGAAGATCCCTTGCTAACAGGTAACAGAAAAGGAAAATCATGTCACTGCTGTTTGCTCATGTAGCAAATTGATACTATTTCCAGCTAGCTTTTATAGCCTCTGAAAGACAATGAAACAGTTTTCATCACTGCATGTGGTTAGTCCATATAGTCCATAGTATTATTTTTTAACACTTTTTATATTCTATTAATACTCAAGGTGCCTATTTCTTACTATGATACAAGGTTGAAAGAACAGTAGCAAGATCTTCCAGGACCACAGAAAGGTCATCTTTATGGTTATGTTGCACTTTAATGCATACAATTAAACTGCATTTAAGTATATTTACAGAGCAGCAGATTTCAGACAGTAGTCACATTCCACTTCAAGAAAAGGACACTATGCTTGAGTTGTAGGATGATCAGGGGTCCTGATCCCACATTCTCTCCCCACTGCTCCTCCAGGTTACATTCTGGATAATTTGCAATTTGGCAGCAGAAGTGTAAGTTTTGGCCCTACCTAATGCTGCATTGGCAGCCCAGCATTTCTTTACAATACAGGTAAAGCCAGGAGAGAGGGTGCTCATTGAATCATATGAGTTTCAAGTATTTTTGCATCAGTATGCACTGATTGGGAAAAGCTGTTCAGTTTATAGGAGTATTGACCTTGTGCAGCCATGCACACAACAGCCTGAAATATTCCAGCAGTGCTGCCCAGCCTTTTTGATCAATGAGGCCACTGCACTTTTCTATCACTTGAGAGTACCTTTGCTTCTCTCAAGCACCAGTCCTGCCACCTCTGCACTTCCAAGTGTCCTCCAGGTCCAAAGGCTGCTGACAGCAATTCTTATGCCAACAACTGAAAGCATAAATAGCAAGATAAAACACTTCAACAACTGCTCCAGCCCATTACATCTTGGGGATAGCCCCTTAATACCCCCATCACACGTGTATAGGAGTATAATGGAGAAGCGACACTTGCCCAACCCACTCACTGGTTGGTTGCTACTGAAAGAATTCATTCATCCTGCAGCCCACTGCATGGGGACTCCTGAACGAACCTGGGAAAGAGGTTTCTGAGAAGTATCTATGAGCGGTAGGCTACATACAGGCCAGGAAATGTTACAGATATAGGTGCTCAACTAACAATCTTTGCTTATTTTTGTCTCCTGAAAGAAGCATCTGAAACTTCTTCATTTTTCCCTGCCACTCAAACGCTCTCCAAACATTCTGGGCTCCCTTTGAGCTTAGTGGAAAATAAACACTGACTTTCAGGGAAGGGGGATCAAGTGTTAATCTAGCAAAGACATCTGAGAACCTGTTCTGTTAATCTGTATTTGTTCTTACCCATTTACTTACAAGTATTCTACCAAGGAGAAAATAGCCAATTATGAAAAAAAATGGGCCCAATTAAATTAAAAGCAGTTTGGCAGCAGCCACAAAACCACACCCCAACAGTCAGCACAGCCTCCAAGTGCCCAGTAGAATTTGGAACTAAGCCATATTCCTCTTTACCCCTCTACTTATTTATTGCCACTCCATGGGACATTTTAATCAGCAGAAAAAGCCAGGAAGTGCCTCAATTTTTCCAAGGCAGTCCTATAATCCTACTGTGACTTCTAAAAAGGAAACAAAACCAGGAAAGCCTCCTAAATCTAGAACACTGCATGACACAGAGTTGTTTCTTAGAGAAATAAACTGTTTTCAAACCAGCCACTGATGTCCAGCCTAACAGATTCGCCCTAAATAACACCAGTGAAAAGAGGGAAGTCAGAAAATTATTTTTGGTACTTCATAATTCATTACTAAAACAACAAACAGTACAACAGAAAAAATTAATCCTCTTTGAAATGGAAGCTTTGGGAGGCAATTGCAGCATTTGAACATTAAACAGGCACTGAGGACTCTCTGAAAGAGAATGGAAAGCAAGGAAGCACAGGATAGACCAGTAAAGTGGTCCGTTATGTAACAACCTTGCTTTGGTAAAGAAATGAACCTTCAGACTAAGTTACTGAAAAAGTTAGTGATGGCCAAGGACAACTAGGAGAGAGAGGAATTGTTCCATGTGCCAATCTATATAGAGAAAAATTGGATTTAATTAGCAGGTTTCAGCATGCCCCTAAATGGACAAAAATGTAGGACATATCTCTTCCCATAGGGGATAAATTTTCCTTTCCCTGTGATCTTCGTGGGGGACCGATATCTCAAAGTATATGCCCTCAGAAAAAACACGCATACAGAAGGACACCAGTGTTTTGCATTATTAGAGCTTATTTTCTTCTTTAAATTCCAGACAAATTAATTAGTGTGCAAATGTTTTCAAGATTCAATACTCATTAGGGAAATCAGAAGTCCCTGGGGGGAAACAAAGGCTAGACATAGTGGAATGAATAAGGAAAGGCAAAATCTGAAGCTGAATAGGCAGTAAAACCTACTGACAGTGTGAAACAGGCTCTCATGGGAGATGAAGGTCCAAGGCTTTTGGCAGGTAGCTAGTCTAGATGACCTAATTTTTTTCCCTTACACTGGAAGCTGTGGAACCTTCAAAAAAAAAAAAAACCAAAACCAAAACCAAAAAACCAAAAAAACCGCACAAAAAACCAACCAAAAAAAACCAATGGAGACTTAGTTCCGTTTACATTGAAGAAAGTAACGTACAACAAAACTTTTTGCTTTATGCTTTACAGAAATAAATGGTATGCGTGAATCTTCCTCTATTAAAACAATAATACATCCCTGGACTACTGGCTGTAAGTGAAGCATCAGACTGATTTTTTTCTCAAACCACAACCAGGACTTGAATCCTTCAGAATTCCTTGGTCCGCAAACAGTACACAGTCTTTGTAAGAGCTAAGCTTAACATCATGGGCCCTATGATATCAAGTTACAGATGCTTCTGATTAGTAACAGTTTCAGCATTCAAAACAGAACTTGAGTTGGACACTTGCTGACATGCATAAATCAAGAAAACAGCTGCTTTGATCCTCTGTCTCAGTACAGAGACATATGCAGGATGAAGGAATGAGACATGCTATTTTGGGTGACTCTTCAAACTAATAGGTCAGAGGGCTGGAGATTATTCCCACTGTATTCTCAGATTAACAGTGTGGTGTGGGGAGGCTCTTACATATCAAACAGCAGCATTATATCGCTGTTCTAAAAATAACCTTAACATTTAATCATCTGCCCTGCGCTGTCACTTTCAAGCTAGATTGGAAGAGACCTCTGAGATCACCGAGTCCAACCGTGCCTGTCTCCTTACTAAACCATGTCCCTAAGAAACTCGTCCACCCGTTTTTTAAACACCTCCAGAGATGGTGACTCCACCACCTCCCTGGGCAGCCTGTTCCAATCCTTGACCACTCTTTCAGCAAAGAAATTCTTTCTAATGTCCAGTCTAAACCTCCTCTGGCGCAACTTGCAGCCATTTCCTCTTGTCCTATCGCTTGTCACTTGTGAGAAGAGATCAGCACCCACCCCGTCACAGCCTCCTTTCAGGTAGTTGTAGACAGTGATGAGGTCTCCTCTCAGCCTCCTCTTCTCCAAGCTAAACAACCCCCAGCTACAGACAATAGCCCTACTGATGTTGATACAAAGTTACTCTGTCAGACTTAATTCAGGAATATTACTAACTCCTACTCTGACTCACTATACCAGGAAAAGAGGAAAGTTTTCTGTGAACATCAACACAAAAGAAAAAGGCTTCCAAACAGTTACAGCTCCCACTGAGGAGTTTAATTTAAACAAAGAGATGGTTTAATTATTCATGCATCCTTTTAATCTGTCAGCATCTAGTCAAGGACAATACCATCTATCCACAATATCTTAGTAGAGGTAACACTAACAAAACAGAACAGAGCTGTGCTAATTTTCAAATAGTGATAATGGAGTAATTTCTTAATATACTCGCTCTATTGCAAAATTATAACTAATGCTTTCTACTGTTTTCTTTCTATAACAATAAAACAATGCTTATTCTGCTGGATTAACCACCAGAGGTACGTGTCTTCATTTTACTAAATAAGGAGATTTAGTATGAGAAATAGAAAATTAGCCTTAAAATGCAATGGTTTTGTTTGTTTTCTTTTTTCAGCTCTGAGGATGAGAATGGCAAAGCTGGGGAAAAAGGTGATTTAACAGCTATAGTAACATGGAAGTAAGTTTTACTACTCAAAGCAGAATAAAGCTAAGAAGAGTTTCTTCAACACACCTGTTTTGGATCATAATGCTTGTTTTGCTCCTCTGTTTTATGCATCTGGGTAATTTTGCCCTCTGCATAATCCAATGGATTTAACAGACTTTTAGATTTGACCAACTGCCACATACACACAAATCACATCCTGGACTTTGCTGAAAGTAGGGGAAAGTTACCTAAGGCCATATATGCAGTGTATCCAAGTATGAAGACACGGGCACACCTGTTCCCACAATCAGGAATGCATTGTTGCTACATAGACAGAACAGATAAACATCCATCTCCACGGAACTTCACAGGATGTTGTTTCACTTCAAAGTGTGCCAATCTTGCCGATTTTGATTGAAAATGCCATCCCAGCATTTTTCCGGTGAAAGCATTGGTTAATAAAAAACTAAACATGAGAGACAGGAGCAGGAAGAAATGTAAATAGAAAAGCTGGTTTTAAAGAATACCACCTTGGCCAAAATTTAAAGCATTCCTTTTTAAGTGACACCAAACCAAACCAAAAATAGCAAAATCAGTATTTAAATATTCTACCACCTTCTAGAGCTCCACAGTCCACCACTCTCCTGTTTTACATGTGACAGTACAGCCACCCTCAGATCCTGCTCCCTTCGCCATGTCACATACATGCTACTCACCCATAACCTTGCAGACCAATCCTGTGTATAACACTACAACCAGCTTGACCTCCCAAGCATGCTTTCACCTCATAGATTGCTCAGAAAGCCTTCTTTTCCTGGAAACTGGTTGCCAGACAGGTAGCGCCTGTCCATAAAAAAAAAAAAAAAAAAAAAAAGAAAACAAAACAAAAAAGTGCTTAGTACAAAGGTTTCAGGTGGCTAAAGAGCTAAAATTAGGGCAAACTCCCTTCAGAAATACTGAGTTGCCAAAAGCTTGTCCTGCAGCTGCACAGAAGGCCTGCTATAGGTGCAGCCACTGCTGGGCACAGCTCTCCAGCAAGGTCCAAGGCTCCCATCAAGGAACAGGTTAATTCCTTCCATGTGAGAGAGGAGCTAAGGGCCTTAGAGCATCCATAAGATGCATACGATTTCTGAGGTGTAATTGTAAGTCAGATATTCCCAGTACATAGTTCTTGGTGGGGAGGGAAGTGTCTCATAGCATCACATCCTTATACTCATATCAATACAATAGCTTTATTTTACTAGCTCTTAGCCTGAATCATTAAACCGGTAAAGCTCAGGTTGTTTTATTCTAGTACAGCAGACTCAAATTATGCACCAGCAAAAAAACCATCCATAACTCTTTTGCTGGTCTACCTTGTTTCAAAGAGGAAAACTGAAGCTACTACCTCATACTTGAGGCATGATGGCCATAATCAGCTGACTTACAGCCTGTGAACGCTTGGTGGCTCTCAGGCTGAAGTGCGTATTGATCTCAAAGTTCAGGACTTGCCAGAGATGGTTATCTTGAGAGTGGAATAGTAGAAAAGAACAAATAAATTTAACTATATTACACTTTGTCTATGTTTATCCTGGGGCTTTGGTTGGTTTGTTTGTTTTATAGTGTGGTTTTATTTTTTCTTATTCTTCTGGGTTTTGCTGGTTCTGAGAGCAACAGAGGAAGTTAGAATCATAGACTCATAAAATCGCTAGGCTGGAAGTGACCTTTGAGATCATCGAGTCCAACTTTACCTGTCCACTACTAAACCATATCCCTAAGCACCTCATCTACCAGTCTTTTAAAGTTACCATCCCTGGAGGGATTTTACAGTTACATTTAAATGTCTTAATTCTTACATCTTCTCAAAGGTTTTTAACAGGATACACTAAAATGTAAGAGTAGGAGAGTAACATGAAGTAGTCATGAGCAGCTTTTCTAACAGCAGCAGATTCCTGTAGACACACATTCCCCTGCCTTCCAGAAGTGCAGAATGGCTAAATAGAGCAGAAGTCATACAAGGAAAAAGACAGTAAAGCACAGACATGAGAGGCCTAGAGAACTATGATAAATGCAGGAAAGCAAAACAAAAAATAGATCATTAAACAACAATATTAAGAACAAGGCTTACAACAAAAACAAGTAGCACTTTCTCATAATGACTAATTACATGGAAGGGCAAAAGCATTAACAGATTATTTTTTTAATAATTTGCACATTTCATAGATAAAATTCAATCACTACAAGAGTTCACAGTCCAGCTGCAGTTTCCAGCTCAGGACATTCCAGTACAGATTTTAGCAAGTAGCAAGATCTTGCTGGAAAGAGAAAACATTACTGCAGTCTTGTTATATTTCTTGCTCCAAATGTTCATTCCTACCACTTTTGGAGACAATACTGGGCTCAGTAGATCAGAATTGCTACGTGGCAAAGCAGAGATGCTGCATATATTAGAATTATTCAGTTTGTGCCAGATGAATCTGAATTGTCCCATACCCAATATACGAGCTACATAGCAGTACGGATATCTGACCATTAATTTGGAGGAAGATAGACAGAAAATGGAGCATTCAAGAATTGAGTGCTTCTGGGAAACAGGAATGTTCATCATCCAAGTGCTGCAGCCCAGAGCATTCCCATATCAACAAGAACAGAATTACAATACAACCAATATTTTTCATGCAAGTACAGATTCCACACAAAATTCCAATTCATCATTAAAGCTAATTTCTAAGGTCCAGCAAGACAAAAGCCTGAAACAGAAAAGCTGGAGTCCCTCTTAGTACAGTATCATTTGTCCAAGATGACTATTGTAGATACCTGGTTCAGTGTGATGCAATGTTCAGCTTTTATGGCTCCCAATATGTAAAGTCGCTTTTGTACAGTGTGAGGAAGACCAAAAGCAGTTACACAGTGGTTGAATTAGCTTATGTATGAGCTAAAACAGACAGTACCAAGTGTGTTCTGAAGCACCTGTCCTGTGCAGATTCTGCTGTGCCTTTCACGCAGGTAAGTGAATGCAACAGCTGCCCCCTTCACATATACCTCTTCAACAAGCTGGGATCCAACTAATATAAATAAAGAATTTCTCAGAAATACTATCTGACCATCCCTCTTAAACATTCACTTGAAGTCTCTTACTTCAGTCTACAATAAGGGTATAAAATCACTCAGTTATGAATTTCTGCAGCAAAATGCAGAATACTGCAGGTTTTCTTCCCTGGTGATTGCCATTCATCTTAAGTTGTTTAGAAAGATGCACCCATGTAGAGCACAGTTTATACATATGACAAAAGAAAACAGGACATAACTGTTCAAACAAAAGCTTAAGCCTAGACATCAAGTAAACACCCATTTCATAAATTCAAGCTAGTTCATACAGATATGTTAAAGACTGAGTTTCTTAATAAAGCTTGAGGGGCGGGGGGTTTATTAGTTCATCTAGAAACACTTCCTGTTTTGGACATCCTTTACACATCTCAACCTCTCCCTGACAAATTAAAGAAAGCATGCAAAATAAAAACGCTGTTATTTGAACAAGGGTGCCACATAGTGTTACAAACCATGATGGAAAACAAAAGGAAGGCAATCTCTAACTTTCCCATACCTGGGTAAAGGAGAAACATGGGCATTATTACACTGAAAATGAAGTCTCCCCATCCTGTGATTTTTTAAAAAAACAGAAAACAGTGTAGCGTTCAAGAGTAAGGAAGAGAAACAAAGCACACCTTTTCTTAGTTAATTCTGCAGCCTGCACGTCAGCTAGCAAAAAAATTATTTCAAGTAAAGCAACATAGGAGTGAATTTCATTGCATTTGAGCTATTTGCATCAGTTAGTTTCTTGCATCTATTTTGAATAAAAACACAATTTGTAGTTAAGTCAAGACCAGATGACCTGTATTTGGAGGCTGCACCTAAAATTTAACCATGTCTTAGTTTGGATAAAAAAACCCCAAGATATGTTATCAGAAATTAAGTGATTTTAATCAGAGATTGTACAAAAAAGATAAGAGTTCTTAGCTACAAATGTATGTGTGTACAGAACAGAATTAACAACTAATGTAACTGAGATCTCAATATGAATCGAATTCTGTACCCAAGCTCTGGTGGTGCAGGTCTCTTTAAGGGCAGCAGGTCCGCTCCGTGGGGCTCTGGGGGTGGGGTGCGCAACTTCTCCTCCATGTGGATCCTGCAGGAATACAGCAATGCAAGCAGAGAGCAAAAGCATGGGTCTACAGCAGTAAGATGGCGAGAGCAAGCAGAAATGCTAGAGAAAGGAATGTCCAGGCAAACGGGACACGACCTCTGCCCTGGTTTCCCCGGAAACATCCCGTCACCCCCTCGCATCCCACATGGATCCTCTTTGTTGGCAAAGGAAGATAAATTCCCCAGAAAAGAAAAAAACCTAAAACTATGACATTATCCACCCAGATTCTTCCATACCAACACCTTATATCAAACTAAAACTTATAATTATATACATATATGTTTACAACTCATCCAAAAATAAGGTCTCCTTGAGGTATACATCATGTTTCTTGCATCACCCACCAAGTGCAACCAGATCCTTGAGTAAAGACAATCCCACGAATGGTCTTGCCTTTGCTCGAGACAGGCTTAACCCACATGGTTTTCCCTAACATACCTCTCAGGTGTATCACAGGAACTTTACCTCCATCTACAGTATGAAGGAATTCTGACTGGGCAGGGCCGGCGTGATTGACAGAGCCTCTAGTGTTGACCAACCATGTAGCTTTTGCTAGATGCTGATCCCAGTGTTTGAAAGTCCCTCCATCTTATGCCCTCAAAGTGGTTTTCAACAATCCATTACACCGTTCAACCTTCCCAGCATCTGGTGCAAGGTAGGGGATATGATATATCCAGTCAATGCTGTGCTCTTTTGCCTATGTGGTAACTAAACTGTCCTTGAAATGAGTTCCATTATCTGACTCAATCCGCTCTGGGGTGCCATGTCACCACAGAACTTGCTTTTCCAGACCCAGAATGGTGTTTCAGGCAGTGGCGTGAGGCACCGGGAATGTCTCCAGCCATCCAGTAGTTGTTTCCACCATGGTGAGCACATAACACTTACCTTGGCGGGTCTGCGGCAGGCTTCTCCATATTTGTACTTATCCCAGTGTCCACCATACCACAGGGGCTTCACTCTCTTAGCCTGCTTGATGGCAGCACATGTCTCACAATCATGGATAACCTGGGAGATAATATCCATGGTTAAATCCACCCCTAGGTCTCATGCCCATCTATAGGTGGCATCTCTGCCCTGATGGCCTGAGGCATCATGGGCTCATTGAGCCAGGAACAGTTCTCCCTTATGTTGCCAATCCAGATCTATCTGTGACACCTTGACTTGTGCAGCTCAGTCTGCCTGTTCGTTTTTGCAATGTTCCTTGTTGGCTCAACCCTTGGGTACATGTGCATCCATGTGGCAGACTCTCACAATCAGCTTCTCCGCTCAGGCGGCGATATCTTGCTATATATCCGCAGCCCAAATGGGTTTTCCTCTATATTTCCAGTTGGTCTTCTTCCATCGGTCTAACCATCCCCACAGTGCATTTGCCACCATCCATGAATCAGTGTAGAGGTAAAGCCTCGGCCACTTCTCTCGTTCAGCGATGTTCAGAGCCAGTTGGACAGCTTTAAGCTCTGTGAATTGACTTGACCTTCCTTCTCCCTCAATAGCTTCTGCAACTTCTCTTGTGGGGCTCCACACGGCTGCTTTCCATTTTCGATTTGTCCCTACAATGCAACAGGAACCATCAGTAAAAAGGGCGTAGCATATTTCTTCTTTCGGCAATTGATTGTATGGTGGAGCTTCCTCTGCACGTGCTACCTGTTCTTCTTCCTCTTCATCTGCTAAACCAAAGTTCTCGCCTTCAGGCCAGTTTGTGAAGATCTCCAGGATCCCAGGGCGATTTGGTTTTCCCAGCAGCCCATTTGCTCCAGGTAGCATCAGTAGCATGATGTGTAGGGGCGGTCTGTCCACTGAACATCCACATTAACACTGGTAATCGGGGTGCCAGGAGGAGCTGAGCTTCTGTTCCTATTACCTCTGAGGCAGCTTGAACTCCTTCATAAGCAGCTAAGATCTCTTTCTCTGTTGGGGTGCATTTGGTTTCAGATCCCCTGTAGCCTCGACTCCAGAATCCAAGGGGTTGACCTCGAGCCTCACCAGGCATTTTCTGCCAAAGGCTCCATGAAAGACCATTATTCCCAGCTGCAGAGTAGAGCACGTTCTTCACATCTGATCCTGTTCTGACCAGTCCAAGGGCTACAGCATGAGCAATCTCCTGTTTAATCTGCTCAAAAGCATGCTGTTTTTCAGGGCCCCAATGGAAATCATTCTTCTTAGGTGTTACCAAGTAGAGAGGGCTTACGATCTGACTGTATTCCGGGATATGCATCCTCCAGAAACCTATAGCACCCAGGAAGGCTTGCGTTTCCTTCTTGCTAGTCGGTGGGGACATATCTTGTCGATAACTTCTGTTGGAATCTGGCGACATCCATCTTGCCATTTCACCCCTAGGAACTGGATTTCTTGGGCAGGCCCCTTAACTTTACTCCATAAGATGGCAAGAGCGAGCAGAAATGCTAGAGAAAGGAACGTCCGGGCAAACGGGACACAACCTCTGCCCCGGTTTCCCCAGAAACGTCCCCCTTTGCGTCCCACTCGGATCCCCTTTGTTAGCAAAGGAAGAAGAATTCCCCGAAAAAGAAAAAAAACTGAAACTATAACAAATCATAACAATGAACTACTTGTTGCGAGACTGATCATATCTTTCTACTTGACTGGGAGTGCTTGTCTGTCTAGAAGAACCCAGAGAGAAAATTGCTGATGTTGATTTCTCATCACAAGTTTAATTTGAGAGTAAAAAACACATTAAGACCTTCTTGACCTCTTCTTGTGAATAAGTTTTCTTGATTTCAGTATGATTCCTTTAGGAAGCAAAGAAAAGGGGATTTGGGGATTTTCTTCTATACAGTATTTTATCATTGAAGGAAAAAAAAATAAAAATACACAGCATCACCAGTGTCTCTAGAACCAAACTCCCCGTCATCTGTTTTCCTGCTGATATCAAACATTTTCATAGACTTTTTTTTCTTCTTTTTTTTTTCCAAAAGGGTACACCAGAAATTTTGGAAGTCACTAGAATATAATGACACATTTCTTTCTCTTGCTAGTCATGCAGGAAGAGGGCAGGAGTGGTGGTGGGAATAAACATTGCACAAATTAACAAGTCTTCCCATCAAATAAATTACAATGCTGCACATAAGACCTCATATAAGAAACTATGCAATACTGCTAGCACTAGGAAGGACCAAGTTATCCAAAGAACAACTGAAAAATTTGCCAACTTCCAAGCTGTATTAGATGTGGAACAAGAATTTTTCTTCTTGAGGAAAAGAAACTCTGCATTACATAGAGGAAATATTTTAACATTCCATTTCAGTAAGAGTTTCTCCAGGAAGCATTTAGGTAGCTTTAATGTATAAATCATCATCTACAAAGAAAACGGACAATCCATTTTGCTGCTAGGCAAAGTTATTCTTTTCTAGTTTCTATTTGATAGTGTTTTCACCTTACTAAAAGAGACAAAAGCTTTTAATAAAACATTTACAGTCATTTTTTTAAAAACCTCTTGTTCTTTGTCACATGCAAATGAAACACGGTACAGCTACTGTATCACAGAAAGCTATGGCATTGCCTGTAGTTTAAAAAGCCATCAATTATGCTTAGGTTGAGAGATTTTCTTCTATAAACTCATGGTACAAAAGAGTCCCCCAAATCCTTAGCATTAAATGAGCCTGTGATTTCCAGGCTTTTGAGATCAGAGTTCTCTAAAAACCCCACAAATCCACACAACTAGTCATAGAATTCTTGCCCTTCAGTTTGAGTTTTGCCATATTTCTTCATAGTCCCTCTTTTCCAATCTGTACATAACTTTTACAACTTCGAGGAGGAAGGGGGACAATTCAACTGACTCATTTCCATTCTGCTGCTGCTGACAAAGAGATCAACCCTAGCTCTATGAATGCTCTTATGACTAAACCAGTTACTTAGACCAAAAAGAACGCTGACTACAGACTTGTAGCTTTGAGTATGACTTGTCCCTGCAATGGACTGCATTGTGGATTTGGGAAAACAGAGGGAGAAACAGAAGTAGCCTTAGTAAATGGAGAGAACCACTACCTGATCCACGTGTACGAGTATTTTAGAGCTGACCATAAGAGAGATGTAGCTAAAATAGTCTATACCAAGCCAGGCCTCACTATTTACCATTCTATCCAATACTCCAACACCTTTTTTCCCAGCTAGCTTAGTAGCCCTAGGCTGAAGATATATTTTGAAGCATTACAACTAAAAAAATCAATATTTTCCAGCATTAAAAATGAAGAAGTGTGGAAGCAAACTGTTCACAAATGCATAGACAAATGCAAAGCACTGTACTGCATGGCATATTAATGGTTCACTTCCAAGATGCCATTTCAAGAGGGTCCTTCCATACTTCAGCAAATCATCAACCAAAAATGTTAAACAGAGTCTCTTTCCATGTCCTGTACCTAGTTCATTTATTTAGATAAATCTTTTGTTGACTAAAAAAGTGCCTTCCCATGTTCTTACAAAGATATTTCTGTCTGCTAGATACGCCAGCACAAAGGACTCTCAATTAACATTAACAGAAGCTGCTTTTCCTGAAGTGAAATCAACTCCTAATCTACATTTCACTCAATAGTACAAATAAAACCGCAACATTCCTGAGCAAATATTTTCACTTCCATTTAAGCATGTAATAAATCTTTCCTATTCACACAGAAAAGTAATTCAGAAGGCACAAGCAACTGAAGACAGCATAACACAGAAATCCATACATACAGATAGGTTCTTCCTATTTGAGCTTTGGTTAAGTACAGCTGGTTTTAATGCCCTTATATTGCAAACACATCTTCTCTTTATCATTTTGAAGCACCAAGATGAATGGAACAGAACAGTATTTTGAGTGAGGTAAACAGTGGTTTTACTAAAGGACTGAAGTTCCCAGACCCATATGCCTTTATAAGTGTGCTGCTCTTAGAGCACAGAGAATATTTTTTGCATTTAACTGCAAAGGCAGACAACAGCATTTAACTCATGTAGCAGCCTGCATTTGTGACAGTTTTTCACTTAAGTTTTTGTTGTTGATGGTTTGGGGGGGGGGGGGGTGGTGTTTATGCACAAACCTGTCATGAGCAGAAAGTTGTCACATTGCATACCATAAAACAGTGAAGTTAACAGATGTGATAGATGCTAGATCGAACTTTCCAGTTTTTCTAATAATATTCACAAAAACTTTAGGGAAATTACTATCAAAATAGCATTTTCAGCACATCATCTCAGTCTTCTTAACCTATAAGCTTCAATCAAGTTAATTACTGCACTTAAACAAGAGACTTCATTCCTCACTCAGGCAAAGCCTCCCAATTAAAAGTCCTATTAGAAGACAGCCTTTGCAGGACTGCAGCATCCTTCTTTAGATTTGAATTCAAGTTCTCCCTAACACTGAGCATGACGCACACGTGCTATTATTCTTCAACTACATCTTCAGGGAGGTGTCGAGGGAAATGTTATAGAAAGCACTCCTTGCAGGTTTTTCATCTGCACATTTTCTCAGAAAATTCTCAATGACTTATTTTATATTTGGTTGATTGCTGCCAGGAAGGCAATGAGGAATACTATATTTCCACAGAGGGTTAACACGATCTGTTTAAACAGACAACCCTGCAAGAGAAGGGAGAAAAAAAAAACAAAAAAACAAAAAACATAGAAGTTTCAGCCTTTTTATTGATTTAAACAAAGAATCACCCCATCTCATAGTAGTTACTCACAAAATTGTGATTTACCTCTGCTTCTGCAGATGTGACTGAAGTATCTGTACTCTGTCATCCTCTATCACTTCAACTGTTAGCGGGGGGGGGGGAAGAAAAAAAAAAGTTAAGAGTAAGAGGAGTTTCCAGAAGTCTTCAGCCTGTGACTAAGTAACTAAGTCTTATACAGCATCAAATATGAAAAGCACTAGGAAGTCTCATTTGTTATTTCATGACCTGTACTATCCCACTTGCAGCCCAAGTGAAAAATTATTCTGGAGCTGGCCTACAAAAAGTAACTTCTGCACACTGAAGCGGTGAAACATTTTGACTCTTTTGCTGGAGTGAATCATCAAAACAGTAAAAAAAGTTTTGAGCTGAACAAAACATTTGTTTGATCTAAACCCTTTTCCTTTTCATTTTAAGATGAAAACTAAATTTCATTAAGTATTTTCCATTAGTCAACACAAGACCATTCATTGTTGAAATGTTTCGGGTTCGTTTCTCTATTTCTAGGAAGTAATTACTGCAGTTAAATTTAAATTCACATCTTTTACAACCACTTCTTCTCCACATATCACCTTACACGGCCTCTGAACTAATCATGCTTCTTCAGTTCTCCAGAGATCTGCTCTGTCTTAGAAACACATCATTTACTTGTGCACAGTCATCTCCTCTCAGTGATATCAACCAGTGAAGCCAAGACATACAGAGTCAGGATCTCACCTTTATTCCTCTGTTTACTCAAAACTGCAAGTGTTTGTGTGAGCAGAATGGTCAGAAACTTGAGCACAATAACAGCCATTCATGCCAGCAATTCATCACAATAAAATGAAGACTAACATTGCCTGAATTAACCTACGCTTTATCTACCCACCTGGGGTAAAATTCATGGTGAACGGTCAGATTCTTGGAAAATACTTATGCATCTCAGTCTGCCCCTATGAACTGTGGTTTGAGAAATAAGAGACTACCATTTAAAATAGCACAAACCCAACTTTTCTAGAACACTTTAATCTTGAAAACTGGTTTACTCCCAAAATTAGTTTCTACAGAAGATACGACACCATTACTTGAGAGTTGTTCCCTTTCATCTTCCAAGTCGGAGGCCAAAGAACACTTCCTGAAATTCAATGCACTGTTACATTTTTTTGCACAATCCTCAGCAAGAAAGGTAACAACAGAAATTTATGGAGGTTTGTACCTTTATGTACGAGACAGTAGCTGTGTATTTCCAGAAGAACATCAATACCAACATGCCAGGCTACAAAACCAATCATTGTATAGGTGTCCCATGGGTCTGGTAGGTTAAGCACTGGTAGATACATTCCCAAGAACATAGTCACCACTAGTCAGCAAAAACAAGATAAAAGGACACTAAGTGTTGTGTAAGGATAATTAAAAATGCTTTCAACACCTTTGGGAATAGATTTCCCATGAACTTCCTATAACTGCTTACGGAATGAAGTTAAGGAGTCCATGCAGTTAAAAGCAGTCTTTTTTTTTTTTTTTTTTTTTTGTCAGTGTGAGGGAGAAGGCCAAGATAGTTTTCATCCTGGTCAGTGCCCTATCACATTCCCATCACAAACACTAGCATTTGTGACTAGCAACAAGACCACAGTCACTGCAACATTTTTGCTTTAGCTGCCTGTGGAAATCTGTCACTATTTAATAGAATTAAGCCCAGATTCTTGTTCTGTGAGATTCCCCTCTCCCATTAATAATATTGAATTACGTTACTGTAAGAACACCATGCTCAAATCTTCCAAGACAAAAGGAAATTACTCAAGATAAGAATAGGTCCTCATTACAGAGATCTTTCAGATTTGTCTAATCTCTCTAGTTTTACGTAGTCACTTTTTCTCCCTAAACTTGTACCTGGTGGCCAGTTAAAACTCACACAGAAGGCAGCCAACAAGAAAAAGGATCTTCAGAGATGCCTGGATGTCCACAGATGTTTCAGATAAGCAATAGCCCAGTCAATGAATGAAGTTCCTTTAAAAGGAAGTTACAGCTATTAACTCCTACTCACCAGCTAGTATTCTGCTGTACCAGTACTCCAGTGAAACCAGTTGCCTCCTACAATTGCCTCCTACAAAACAACAAAAATAAATTTTATTGATTAAGTAGTTTGGGATTGGGGGGAATAAATTAAAAAAAAAGAAAATAATCTAAGAGCATAGTTACCTATTTTAAAGGTAATTCTTTACAGGTAAAAAGAATTTTTAAACAGAGGCATATTTCATTCCTGTGGCTGTAACTTCACGAGTTAGTTGCAAGTACCTTGGTGCATGACGAGATGGTCTGAAACCTGCCATAAGTGGTTGAAAGACCGTCAGAGCCATCACGGTACAGCCGAGATAGGGATGAAAATCTGCTTGCTAAACATAGGACATTTTTCATTAATATCATATCTATATAAAGGTATAGAAAAAATACCAAAAATTACTAATACAAGCATAAATAAAATTATGATGTTACAATGGTGGAGTAGCTCTGTATTTAGAACGGCAGAAGTGACAGGACACAGCAAGTTGCCCTGCAACTAGATAGAGGTGGTTCTCTTTGGCACTGAGACACTGCTAAGTCTGCCCAGGGTTTTTCCTATCTTTTTGCTGTACTGAGAAGTTTCACCAGCTGAAGAGGAGAGAGTGACATGACTGTAGAAGCTATGCTCCAAGCTCTTGATCCTCAATCCTGTGTCTTCAGGAGAGACGTATTTCATAACTTCTCCCAGATCTGGTCTCCCCTCTCACCCTATCTGTCCTAATCTCAACCTTAAAACATTTTATTTGATTTCCCTAGCTCATACCTGTGATCATATTCTTCTCACACCTTTAATTTAGATACACTCCAGACATTCCAGTTTCTGATACCACCTTGCACCAAATGTTATACAGGTGACAGCAACAGATATACAATCTCTATCTATCGTTCCAGACTAGGCTTAACCATTGGATACAGTTACTCAAGTCCAAGTTGTAACAACACTTATTCCCAGCAGGTTTATCAAATTAATAACTCAGCCATCCCATCCTCAGTCCCGTCCCAAATTCAAGGGAAGGAGGGAGTTGGTCCAACCTTTATATTTGAGTTAACCAACAAAACAAAAGCACATACTTAATTGGCTCCAGCCTCCTTGGTATATAAAAGGCAACACAAAGGAAATGCTTGTAAGCACAACTGTGGTCGACATAAGCATACGATGCACCTAGAAAAGTCAAATTTCCTTTTAGGAAGTCAAGAGCTTTCTTAATACTCTAATAAAATACATTTAACAGATCTACACTTAAAGATGTTCTTAGTGATGTCTTTAGACTTTGCTTTTTCTAGTAGAGTAGGTGAATTTCTGATTTGTAATTGTTCCATTTTATAAGATAAGAAAGATTAAAACTTTATGTGATTCTTATATTTCCTACCTAGATCTAGCAAGTTATAATTCTGCTTACAATAAAGCTAGAAAATACAGCTGGAGATATGGGGAGATTTTGCCCACCTGAAACCACATCTCCTTTCCAAATAGGAATTAATGAGACCAGACAGGCTTGAAGAATTGTGCAACAATAACACCAATACTAACTGTGGCAATCCAAGCAACGAACATTAGTGCTCCTGAAAATTGAAAAAACAACAACAAAAAAAACCAAACAAACAAACAAACAAAAAAAAAAAACAAAAAAAAACCAAAAAAAACCCCCCAAAAACCCCAAAAAACCCCCAAGGTAAACATGAGTAATTCAGCTGTATATGAACACAGCTTCAAAGACTGTGTAATAGTTGTATCCATACGCATATGGTCAGAATTTACCAGTGATATATTTTTAACCACCTGATTGACACTACTTGATAGCATTTACCTTGCTAGCAGGCAGAAACATCTTTATAAAAGATAATCATGCCATGCCCACACAACATGACAGAACAGTTCTGGCCACTGTGAATTTCACATGTGCCAATGCAGTCAGTACATACTGGTGGGAGATGCTGTTCTGTCACCAACTTAGACATCAGAGAATGAAAGGTAACATCTCTTACAATTCGTTTGACAAACACAAACGATAGTTTTCTCATGGCTCTGGACTGTCAGTTGAGGGGTTTCCTCATTTTAAACAGAATTAAACCAATAATGCAACTAGAAAAAAATTAAACCAGAAAGGAGATAGGCAGAAATGTTCTAATTATAAATTTAAGAGAAAAGGCAAATGCAGGTTCATTTTCCTGGGAAATAAGAATTTTATAATGCTGTTCTTGAAATGAAAAATTGGTAACTTAACTCTGTCTTCACAGTCTCAGATCTTGCTAGCTAAGAGGATATATATAACAGGAGCACCAGAAAGACAAGATGAAATACCTACTCTGCAATAATGAGGAAAACTTAGCTCTCCAGCCTCAGCAAGTATAGGACTTGAAGAAAAAACTAGAAGTTGCAGCTTACCATGAGCCTTGATAAGTCGTGGGGACCAGAAACCTCCAATATCCTCAGGAAGGCCTGTGACACTGTATAGCCCATTGGTGATCAGAGGCCAATGACAATGCTTGTATATTAGTCCACCTAAGCAGTGACAAAGCAGTTTATGGCTGATGAAAGCCACTGCACTTGTATGACCACTCCTTATTTATGAATGCAAGCCCTGGTGTGACCACCAAGCATAATCATACAAACTAAATTTCTGATACGCAATACAGTAAGAACCCAAGATGTCACCTAAGCTGTCTTGCATACTTAATGTACAAGAACCAACTCATTCCTCTAGAGCAAATAGACTTCTCCACTACACACGCAAGATGTGAAGAATAATTCTCTTTGATGAAAGTCTCCATTTCCAAGAGATGTGGTCAGCTCTCAAGAACCTAACATTCCTAGCATCAAGCGGACATACAGCACTATAACTTCCAAAAGCAAACCCACAATCTAGAGAGAGAGTAAATATGACTAGATTAAGTGCCTCAAATGTGGAAACCTTGGTTCAGATACTAATTCTCAGCTAAGTCATATCTTATACAAGGGTTACTAAATCATTGAGAACTGTTCAAAGAAAAGCAACCATATGCAAGCCAAGTTTACCTTCACTAGCTTCCCTATCTGCCAGAAAGATGTAGTAACTGGCATCCAGATTAAACCTTCCTTTATAAGCAAGAAGATAAATATGTCTTCTGAAAGAACACTGAAGACCATCTGCAAGCTTCCATGACATCTTCAAGGGCATTCTGTGAAACACGAGACATTTAATACTTAGTCTTTTCAGACTGGCAGAGTAATTGACTTAAAAGAAACCCTGCAAGCGACAAGAGTGTCACTGGTGTACAAAGAATGGCAATGATGGGGGGAGTGTCTTGCGTAACAACTTAGAAGGTATATCAGTAAGTCAACAAAGGAACATAAGGACTGGACTCACTATCACCAATTTTTCTAGCTCTTAACAACAATCTCCCCTTCCCTTCCAACCTTTAACCCAAGATATACTGACTATAACTGAAGCCCTAGAAAAGGAGCAGAGTGATAACAGGCACACAGTTCCTCACAGTAAGCTCCCACCATGTGACTTGTTTTTTAAAAGTTAAACTTATCGACTTCCAAAGGTAACATTTACTAGGAAATAAGAATTCAACCAGTCTCACCTTAAAAAATTAGGAATCAACCTTACTACTTACACTTGCTGCACAAAATAAAAGCACAAAGCAGCAGCATACCATTCATTCCTTCAAAACTACATTTCTGGAATTATCTCATCTGTTTTCAAATGTACCTCTGAATCCAAAACAAGAGGACTTTGCCCCTGCAGGTAGGCGGTGCTTACATGAATGCACAGATATGCATCATCACCACCCTGGAGAGTTTAAAATAAAAAGATATTTATAGCTCAATAAAAAGAACTACTGGGCAGTCTCCAAGAGCTCTTTGATTTAATATATGCAACAAGACCCGAGACAGATTTCTCTAGCTTTCAAATACTTCAGTATTATGGAAGAAACACATTAGGTTAAACAGATGACACCTAGTAAAGCACATTATGATTTACACTCCCCTCCTCCCAGGGTGACAGCAATATTATCAGAAGTTTCTTTAATTATTTAGAATTTACTAAACACCAGGAAAGAAAGAGATGGATGTTGATGGTATTTAAAAACCCTTTTTAGTTAGAAGTTGGGTTTCCTCATAGCTGTAAAGACAAAGCATTGTTAAGAACTGTGTGTTCTTGCACTAGGTACAGCATCTTTGTGCAATGGGTAGTTTACGGATTATGCATTTTTCAACAGCATCGCCCCTTCACTTTAACACCAATTAGAAAAAAGGATCTCTAAATACTTTAAGATTGAATGGAATCACTCTACAAACAAAGGTGAAATGCAAATGGCTTCCAGAAAGCATAACAACTCAGCTTCTAACAGGTAAGGGGTTTTGGCTAGGTTAAAAAAAAGATTGATCAAACCAGGAATTCCAGTTAGCTACTGTGCAATCAAACTGGTTGGATTCAGCTAAGACACACAACCACAGGGAGATCCTACTGTAAATATTCAGTTCTGAGTTAAAACTGAATATCCACCTATAAAAGGCAACCTATGCTTCAGCACTATGGGAGAGAAGTAACTTTGTGTGACATCTAGAACACTTTAGTTTTCCATATGCATGTTTTGCTTGAGTACCATTCAAACTTTGCTAAGATCACAAAAGCAACTAAAGAAGAAGAGTAGGACACTCACCATCCACTGGTTATGGGACAATGCAAATGCTAAATACCCTTCACTTGGACCACTCATTTCAATAAATACTGAACTCATCTCTTGTTGGAAGGATAGAAAAAAAACAAGAAGCACTTCCAGGATCACAGTTTAAAGGATTCCTAATGCAGAACTTCAGACTTCCACAACTGGATGCATTAAACTAGACAATTAAGCAAACAAACAAGTCATAAGCAATCTGAGTTTCCCCCCTTCCTCTTCCCTTTCTATCCAAATCTAGGAGAAAGCATACAAGGAGCAGCAAAGAAATGCCATCTATGTCTACATACCAGTGTCTTAACCCATCTCTACAATCATCCCAGGACTAGTAGTGACGGTGAGTTCCAAGCTGTAGTTTAGAATGAAAATTCAACTTGGGTAAAAGACATTATAATAGAATACCTTTAAAAAATAAAGTAAAAATTTAGAAAAGCTTCCTTTGATTTAATTTTTAGAGAGGTAATATCATCTGTAGGATGAGGGAGAAAAGAAGGGAAGACCAGATTTTTTTGTTTCCTTTTCAAAGCAACAACTCCACCAATGCACAATGACAAAATACACGGATTACAAATTACAGTTATTTTGGATTAAATAGTGATGCTTGCTCCATCCATTTAAGAATCAGTAATAGCCATCAGTAAAACAGATGAACTCATAGAAGGAAGTTTCTGAGCCTGCAGTTACTAAATAGGAAGTTATTAGTCAAGACCAGAGCAAGTCTTTTCCCATCTCTCTTCCCAGATATGCATAATATTTTCTGTCCATTAAGTTCTAAATGTTCTATCGACCTTTTGACCAGTGTGTGGCATGACAACTTTTAACCCATGCAAATCTGGACAACTCAACTAACACAACATAGTAGCTGTCTATGGTCTTGATCTCTAAGTCACTCATCCATCATCTCTCCCTTTCAGTCAATAGGCTGTATCAATGTGATTTCATTGAATTCCATTCATCACAAGTATTAAAGACAGCATTATTTAAATTTATAATTACTTACTGGTTTTAATAAGTAGGAAAGTGGGTGTGAAGTTGATATAGCTTCGATGTTGCAGGCAAGGGTGTTGTTGGGGATAGTGCATTAGGCTGAGATACAATAGGACCAGGAATCTTAACCCAGAAAGTCTTGTATTTCTTCACAACTGTGGCTCTTAAAAAAAAAAAAAAAAAAAATCACAACACATACTCAATCCTTACCCTGTAAGTAAACAGCTGATTGTTACTTTCCAAAAAAAAAAAAAAAAAATTTAAAAAAAAAATAAAAAAAAAAAAAATCAAACTAATTATCTCCAAGCTTTCCCTAAAGAACAAGTGTCTGCATTAATGTAGACTCTCCAGCAAGCAAGAGGTGTCAACTTTTCAGGCCATTAGTCCAAGAATACTTTTCAGTTGCTGGTCAATATTTGACAGAACTAATACTAAATTTACTTACAGAAACTGTATATGTTTTGGTGCATCTTCAGGAGCAATCCAATAAACTTTGACGTATTTCTTTTTTACTTTACTTGCATGACTGACAGCTGAATTCCGAAAACACACACATATTGAGAGTTACACAGTGGATATGCACTAAAAAGCCATAGACTGCAGCTAAATCCTAAACATACACCACACCATTACACTGCACAGACCCAGTGCAACTGGTGCTTTCCCTCAACCGGTCATGAGCAACTTGGATAAAGTCACACCACTAAAACTTACACATAGTAATTTTAATGCTAAAAGGAATAACTAGAGGTATTTCAATGCAGAAGATTCCAGTAATGAGTCAGAGGACCTGCAGCGTTTATGCAAAAATGGTGTGACAATGCTCCTTTTTTTGGTAGGAGGAGCATGAAGGGACAGTGCAATGAATGTACAGTGCGAACAGAACTAGTATTCCAGAGGACAAAAAACAAAAGAAGTTTTGGGGTCATAGTTACTTGCACCAGATAAACAGATCAGACACAGTACTGCACTAAGTCCTCAGAGGGCACAGCCCAGACATCCCCAAGGCTTTACAGCACTGAAGAGTGCATTAATTAGACACCACTGAGAGGCAGGTGGTAGAAGTGGAAAGAAAAAAAAGAAATACATCTAGGCAGATTAAGAACTTTGTCCTCACCAGCTCAGATAACCCTGTACCCAATCATGAAGTTTAAGGTTGCTGAAACACTAGGTAGCATTCTCATCTCTTGCACATGAGGCAGAATCAATTTATCTAAAACAGACGCTGGAGGTTGTGATCTAACCTATTACTAAGAAGGCTCCATTATCAGTAACTGATAGAGCAACACTAAAGATAAAAGTCTACTTTAGTGTTTGTTTACCACAATAACTGGCCTAAGCTTTCCTTGTTGTAAGACATTTTCTCTGTCCTTAACAAGAGTTATTGATAACTCTCCTCTTCAAAGCAAATAGAAAATGCCCTCTTGTTTCCAATATTAAGTACAATAACTGGGAATACACTACATTCATTGTGCACAAGTAAAAACTTATGAATGCAGTATCTTCCTACAGCGGTCAATAGCCTTCTACCACTAGAAGTTTAAAAGTCTCCTAAGAATAGTCTGACAGGATTGCAGTGAGATACCCCTCTATACTGCAAGTTAGACCGATTTAATGAGAGACTTACTGAGCTCATAGATTACATAGCTTAGCTCTGTCCAATTACAGACATGGTTTAGTACAAACACCTTGGTGACTGGTGTACCATTTTTAGACACTAGACTATACCTTGCTATGGCCACATGTCAGAAGCTGAGAATGTCTCTGGTCAACTAAAAAGAACCAACTGCAGAGCTATCCAGGTCTTCTGCATTCCGTGCTTTTATGAAAAATCCTTCAAAATCTGGTCCAGACAGATGAAATGAAGCAAGAGAAAAAAAGGGAAATAGCCGAAATATTATCCAGAGGAAGAATTGTTTCAACAATGATCACCAGAAGCTCATTTTACAAGAATGACTGCTAAATGAATCACCTCAACAAGATTCAACTGCTTAGATAGATCTAGTATAGCTAACTTGCTAAAGGCAGGCAACAACACAAAGAAACAGTAAGTTGAACTCTTTGGCTATAATTGACACAATACCTTCTATGCTGTCCCCTGGTTTAAATTCAGTCCCACTCACTGTAATGATGTGCTGCGGCGATGGCTGTGGAAAGCTACCATGACAGGGTATCGTGCTAGTGCAGGCTCCTCTTACTTTTCCACAGATGTATAGAAGCAAATAATCACCCAAACACCAAAAGCAAGGCCAGGCAGCTCCATCGATATAAATAAATCACAGGCAATTAAATACAATAAATATTTGCATTACAGGTCACCACTAATCTTTAAAAGAGTAAAACAAGTACTGAAATTTAAAAATACATTTAAAACAAAAGCATGCATGTCCCTTAAACATCTGCACAGGACAGATGGGCCTTAAAACATGCTTCATTGATTTATAAAGGTACACAGCATTGAGGAACTACATATCAAGCCCTCTCTTTTACTAATTATCATTCCAAATTGTGCATCACTACAGGCTGCCTTTTGTTTCCACAACTCGTGTCTATTTGTTCACATATGACAAATAATTCCCAGGTAGCAAGTTGTTCTTTTTGCAGGGAAACTAAAGTTGCCAAATGTCAGAAATAGATGTTACGTATGCAAAATAGAGGAAACTTAGTATAAAGATTTAGATTAAAAAAAAACATGTATGTTGCAGACAAGCACAAGACTTTTCCTTTGAACTCTTCCTTTTGATATTGGAACTCCAGACTGTTAGTCAAACAACATCATTGCTTGTCACACTCCCATTAAGGGAACAGTATGCATGAAAAACATATAAGGTATTAGAACTGAACAGCCTGAAACAGTTATATGAACCTCTAATTCCAGCACTCATCTTATTGTTTTATTTTGCCACAATACTGGTCTCAAGGAAGATGTAGTAATTGTTTCATTACTCAGCAGCATGCAGGGTTTACAGTTGTATCATTGTTTACAGGACACTTTAGCCAACAAGAAAAAATACGTCCAAAAGGCCAGGAGAACAGAAATAAAATTCGTTTTAAGCCTCAGGCACAAGAATTGGATTATCAGCTCTAGTGGAACATACACCAGGCAAGTGGTTCTGCTTTCTGGAAGAGCCTTGCCTGTTTTGCAGCAAGTGATAAGAAGTATCAGGTTATGAAGTTCCCTGACAGCACTCATGGACATGAAAATAAGAAAAGCACAGAGCCATTTTAGACTGAATTCTGATATCTAAAAAGCAGTCAAATGAAGACAAGGCATGTCATTAGTTTTACACACTCCCTTACGAGTCATCAATATTAACTTTTCTGAAGTTCTTACACATTCAGTGCTAAAAATCCACAATACCCAAGCCAACACTATATTTGTACATCAACATAAGAGTTCCTTGGCAAGTCTACATCATAGAAGAAAACCAGAAGGGAGAGAGGGTTGAGCATCTGCATTTCAAGAACCAGAAAAAAACCCAACACTCGTCAAGTCCTCCTCCCAAATACTCAAGATAACATTATGATAATATCTCTAACTTCTAGTTAAAGTAAGCCTTTCCTTCTGGTTCCAATACTTCTCAGAACTATCGCAAATCTCCATCAAAACGATTTTATTCATAAGTTAAGGAAGCTAAAAACTAAGGTTCAGTACAATGGTGGCATTAAAGCAGCTTTTTTTTATATACCACTAAAATCTTCAAAATAAGTTGCTGCCAGAAGAGATAAGGCTGCATACCACAGAGACAAGAAACAGCATAGGTTAATATTCTCATCTAAGCAGCAGAGGATGTAGTATGGATTTAAAACAAGACACAAAATACACTTTGGCAGACTCAACTGACTCAAAAGCTGGCAGGAGAGAAAGATAAAGTAGTAAAGATGAAAAGAATGAAAAAGGACAAAATCTGAAAGTAGCACTGTATTAAAAAAAATGCATTTTAGTACATTTTTTTCTTTTTTAAACACGGTTAACTATAAAACAGTAGTCTTCTCTATGCACATGCCAATCATAATGAGCAAGACAGACAAGACACAAAATTTGAATATACAGGAATGCGGAGATGAAATCAAAGAGATGTCCAGAACTTCCTCGTATAAGCAGGTTAAGATGTTTCCTTTAGCTCTAAAAAAGCAGGAAACGGTATGTCATGCCCTTGTGATTATGACAGTCTTGCCAAGAGAAGGAAAAAGTAACCTAGTCGGAAAAACTGAGCACATATCATTAGAAGTTCAAAAATTAACAATATTAAAAAAGACACCTAAGAAAGATACCTATTTAAACTAATGAACCAATAATAAGCAATTCTGAGAAGGGACAAGTATCTTTATACTCAGACTGAAGATGGATAAGCAATTATATCCATCCTCAGCCAATTATTTACACAATAGATCATTTCTTGAGCCATACTACCATGTCATTCTGTAATAACTACCAGCTTCTCTCAAGTTTCAATGCAATAAAATTACACTTGACTGGACATGTGGAATTTATCATCCCATTCATTCAGGAGTCATCTCCTGCTCCCAAGGAGAGAGAACAAAATCCTAGTAGCCTAATTCCTCAAGAGCACAATGTTCACACAGAAACTCAGGGCCTCTTCACATAAGTTATCTTCTTTCAGCTGTTTAACAGAACTTCACTAGCCACAGAGTACGAGATCTAAGACCAGCTTCAGAGAGGAGAGGCAAGGCCTACATATTGCTAATTCAAAGGTACAAAACCTATCATAGCCAGAACTTTTCTCCAGAACACTATCAGACAAGAGGACAAGCAGAAAAGGGAAAAGCTGCCAAAAGGAGAATAAACTGTATTAACAGAAGGTGTTTATGACACATTTCTTTAGAAATACACTCTTACATAGCAAAAGTGGACAACTTTATTGTCCAAGATTCAGTGTTCCTCTGAGTTTAAAAAAAGGGCTTGGGTTAACTTCTGCTCATTTAAATGTATTCATATCACATTAGCTGGATTGAGCAAGGACAGAAAACAAATAGTGTTCCCATTCACAGTATCTCATTACTTTTAAAACACAAACACATAGACTCACTCTCACACCCACAAAGTGATAAAACATACACACCTTAGTTTCTTGGGTTTTTTCTACTCACTAAGGCAAGTAGGCTTAAAACTTTTCTCTAAAGCAACTCAGAAACGCTTGCATGGAAGGCGGCGGCTACGAGGTACTTTAAAAGCTTCACTGGAGTTCAATTTGCTTCACAGCTGCTGTAGATATTCTAGTAGTAGTTTGTAAAAGCCTGCAGCACTCACACAGTGAGAACGTTCGCTTTTCCGGCTGCGGGGGCGGGCGAGGTAGCGGGAGGGGCAATTCCGTTCCCTGCTCTCCCGTAAGTCACTGCTCAGTGTGCATCCCCAGACTTGGGGTGCTGTGAAACGCATTAAGGTCACAAAATGTCTTTGCAGTCTCCAGACGGTTGGAGGTGTTGGTGGATGTCCTGGTTTTGCAATTGGACCCTTGCCCCATGAGCTCTGCTGAGCGACTGTCCTTGTGCTGTCTCGCACAGCTCCTTCGCGGCGCTCTTGGTGCGCTTGAAGGTGCTCAGGTAGACGGGCTTGCAAAATCGGAGGTTTCTTATCAAGAAAGCAAATAAGTGCTGGCTGTAACCGGGGTTCTGCCGGCTGAAACCACAGTTACCTACACGTGCTTCTCAGAGTTCTGTTTGTCTCTGTTTCATTACAAGTTCTAAATCACTCAAAAGCAGCACAAAAGACAATTACTTAATAAAAACCCAACAGGAATTTTGCCCTCCCACAGAACAGAAATACTGTGTTTGTGCTAATAAACAGCTTGACTGGAGGGCTCTGATAATTCAGTTGCTCATCAGTAAACCTGAGCGGTTCTAGTGATTGCAATCATGTTTTCTTATAAAGTAGCATCTACTAAAACATAGCAAATGCTCTATTAGTGTTCTGCCGTTTTCTCAGTTCCTACAAAAGCAGCGTGAACCTTAGAGGTACTGTGTAATAGCATATTATAAGGTATATTTAAGTGAAAAACAATTATGAACTACTTTGCCTAATCAGACAAATTATTGTTGTTGGACTTGTGTTGTCTTGCTCGTGGAAATCACTGGGAAGATCAGAAGTTTACACAAACTGAAGAAACATAACACATAATCAATCGCTTTGAATTACATATGGATATTTCCCCCTAACTGGAGGGAAAATACATCATTTTACAACAGTCATTCATAAAATTCCCAAAATATGAAAATTGATAAAATTGTAACCCCTAGTACATGCATGCTTTATTAAGTGCTTGTGTGTTTCTAATTGATTTATGCTGATTAAAAACAGCCTTCCTTGCAGATACATTATTAGTATGACAGATACTGATATAAATATATCTATAGTATGAAAAGTCTGGTGACCACAGTGACCAGTATTCTTGACAATATTTAGGTTCATAACTTACACAGACTATACTGGAATTAATATCTAAATAGTTTTAAGATCTTATTTTAGGTCTTGGCTCATTGACAGAACAGGGTGTATACTTCTGAAACACTGTTACAAATAAAAGAATATATAGAAGTAATTTCCTCATTAAGACCCACAAGGAGGAATGAAAATGCAAACTACAATCCTGTTGGAAACCATAATTAGAGTTTAAGAAAAAAAAAAATCATTTCTTTGTGAAAGTTAAAGTGGATAAAGGAGGGAATACTGTTCTACTTCTCATTTTATAGTTTCTCTTATTTCAGAAAGTGTTAGCTGTTGTCAAAGAGCCATAAAGCAAGAGAACCAGGAAAAAACACTGAGAACCATGAAAAAAACTACTGAGTACAAGTACCTGTACTTCTTCTGCATTGAGCAATCATCAGTCAGTCCAGAAGGACTCTTTTCAAACATACTTGTCTCCTAAAAATAAAACCTAATAATCAACAGTTCTACAGCCTTAATGAAAATATTTCTATGAAAGAGTACTGCATGATAATTTGTTTAGTGTCCATATCCAATATGTATCAAGGAAATAAAATGCATTAGGATATATGAACTATAAAGTCCACAAATGCATTTCTTTGTAAAGTGTACTGCAATTATAGGCCTGATATTAGGAAAAAATTCTTCACTGAAAGGGTGATTGGTCATTGGAATGCGCTGCCCAGGGAGGTGGTGGTGTCACTGTCCCTGGAGGTGTTTAAAAGGAGATTGGATGAGGCACTTAGTGCCATGGTTTAGATGATGAGTTGGTGTTGGTGTTGGGTCATAGGTTGGACTTGATGATCTCAAAGGTCTTTTCCAACCTTGTAATACTGTGATACTGTGACACTATAGTTCTGTTAGTGTGTTCATAATAATTCTGTGTTTATTGCGAAGCAGCAGTTTCTAGCTTAACCAAACAATCAGTGAGAGACATGGAGGGCCGGGGGGTGGGTTTTAATCTTCCTGCAAGCCTGAAGAGAGATAAAGTCATGTAATCTACTGTTGAACTATGTCAGAAGATGACAGTGTTAAGTGGCAAATGAACAACATAACATCTAACATGAAAAGAAGGTGATGATTTATTTTTTTTTGCATAGGTTGTTAGAGTAAAAAAGCAAAAGCTTATAATTTTGAAAGCAACATCAACTTCACAAAGGAGACTTCATGGTGAGGATATAAAGGGGAATTTCTGTTGCTTAAGAACTGAGGAAACAATTAAGTAAAACATATATAGTTTTGGAAATTAAACATTGTGAATTCCAGGGCATATACTGATAGCTATGTAATTTTTCAAGCCGAAAGTAATATGGAAAACAAAAAGCCATTGAAGCTAGGGAACCCATATTATTAAGTCATTCCTTGTAATCAATTCTCCTCTTAGGATTAACCTACTATAGAGAAAAACTGTGATATTTTAGAAGGTCAGCCTTTGCACCAGTTCCATACACGTATGCACTAGGCAAATGGCTTCTCCATGTTACTGGCAAGATTATCACAATAAATCATCACTTGTGTTCAAATGAAGTGATGTGCAAAAAGGCTACATCCTTATCAAATTGTTTTGATGATGGATAACTTGGATATAAGAAGCTTTTGTTACTACTGTTTTCTATTTTGATGTATCAACATGTGTTTGAAAAAGTGCATTTAGATTTGGCCAAATACATGTGGGATACTGGTCCTGACACATTTATTCACTCCCTTTTGTGTCTACCATGCTTACAAGACTAGACTTCAGAATTTATCAAGCTTTTCAGCATTGTCATGTTAGCTAAATATGTATTAGGGAAGTAACAGCAATAATATTTTCTTAGATCTGAAGAATTTTTCCCACCACAACAATTCATATATGCTTTTTTTTCTCCAAAGAGAGGGAATGTTGAGTCATTGAAATAATCCTGACCATCTAAAAGGAAATAAATGGCGATAAAAGTCATGACATAGGATTACATATTTTTCGTATTAATTTTTTTTCCCTTGAGCTTTGGCACTGTTTCACACTTACCTGTTTTACCAACTGACTTATTGTTAACCTAAAAACTAGATAAATTGATTCCAATGACCTCCAGAAATATCCTTTTTATGTATGCTTCTCTTTGGTCTTTATTCCTCTCTGCTGTGCAGTCATTTCTACTTTCACTATTTTTAATGTTTTTATATCACACATCAAAATTCACACTTGGAAACATATTTATACGAAAATACTTGTTCGCCTAGAGGTAAAAGAAAAATTAATTTTATGGCTTTCAGCCTATTACACTAACTAGCCACCTGGTGGCATTAGCCACTCAGTAAGAGAAGACTTTTTGTAGAACAAGTATGTACACAATCGCTTTCTACCAAAATGTGCACCGGCTCTGACTTATACAGGACTTTTTCAAAAAAGCCCCACTTCCTTACTTAAATGAAAGGAAAGAATTAAGTTTGGTTCCCTGATATCAATTTGAGCCAGATACATTTTAGGTGGCTGATACAATGACAACTTGCCACTTTTCTGAAAGGGTCTCCACCTAATTCAGTGCACAGCACAGTTAAATAAATGGATAAAGGACTGCAGTAAAATCATTTTACCCATTTCAAGGGATGTGGGCTATCGCTTTATCTGATGCACACTATTGAAGTTACCTGATAGAAGTACTTAATAATTAACTTTATTGTATTTTCTATATTTTTCACATTTCTGTGGTGCTTTTTAATTTATTTTTTTTTTATTACATCAGTGAGATGGTATGAGATCCTATTATTCCACTTCACAGGGAGCAAAGCACTTGCTGGCAAAAGCATTGACCTGTAAGTGCTTCCTTGTAAGGCACTTTAGACCCGATTACACAATTTGTAATGTGAAACTACAAGGTTAATTGAAACCCAGTACAGTGCTCTTTCACACACTGATCAGTTTCTTTGCCAGCCAATCTCAACTCCACCTCTACCCCACAGATTTCTTCCTCTTTCCTTTCACTTGGACTAGGAACAAATTTTCCCACTCTCTTTCATCTCACCTCAGAGGTCCTTCCACAGACAATCTGTTTCCAGTTTTTCAACTTTTTCTCAGCACCTCTCAATTTGTTTCCTTTGTGGCTTATAAACGCATTATTTGTTCATACCTGCTATGTCTGTGGGTTTTGTGGTAGTTCTGAGTTCAAAGATGAGCCATCGTTCTGTAGTCATGATGCACGATGCTGTTAGTAACATGCTAGTTAGTATTTGCTATAGCAACATGCTAATTAGTACTTGCCCAGTACCCCTGTGGGGGAACCATGTGGTGGTGTTTGAGTATGCTTGGTAGGAATGCTTACAGGGATTTTAGCTTTTACTTTAGCAAGTCTCACCAAAACACTTGCAGAGACTTTCAGAAGCTGATGAACTGGTAAGACTGTAATAGAGCTGGTAAAAGGCATATCCAACATAGGAGAGCTGTGAGAATAAGAGAGGGAAAGTTGTGTCATTCCAGCTTCCAAGTCCTATAAGCAGCAATCCTCACTTGATGACCAAAGGGGAATATCAAGCTAGGTGTAATGGGACCCAGTCCAGAGATGCTATGGAAAGTTGCTTCCTGTAGAGCCAGGTTAGTACATAGCCTCTGTGCAAACCAATGCCTCCAAGGAACTTCCAGGCTTTGGGGTAGTCTGCTGCACAGCACCCGCAGGGACCTAAAAAATACGTCACTGACACACTCAGAGGCAAAATATCAATATAAGTCAGTGCCACCAACAAGAATCCAGATGAAGTAAAGAGCCAGTGGCTTGTTGTTATAGTTTCAGCTTGGTTTGGTTTGTTTTTTCTTTTTTCCCCTCCTCTTTCAGAGAATTTTTTCTTCCTTTGCTGGCAGTGGGGGGGGCAGGGGCCATTTCCGGGGAGACCGGGGCAGAGGTTGTGTCCCGTTTGCCCGGACATTTCCTTTCACTGGCTATTTCCCGGTCTCCACCTCTTTCTCCATCTTGCTACCTAGAGAATAGTCGCGCTTTGCTACCTCTGCTTGCGTTGCTGTATTCTCTATCTCTCCATCTTTATTTCCTTTTCCTCTCTGTGTGTGTGAGTGCGAGTGTGACTGATAACCATCTGGATCGGCGCTGAGGAGGAGGCTGCCCGGAGCGGAGCTACGGCCTGGGAGAAGTTGTGCGCCCCGCGCCAGGGCTGCCCAGAGCAGAGCTGCAGCTTAAAGTGACGGCACCACCAGAGCTCGGGTACGGGACTTGATCCATATTAACAACTTAATCGCACTTGTTGTTGACTTTGTTCTGTTCTGTGCACACATACACTTAGAGCAAAGAACTGTTATCTGTTCTGCACAATCTCACAATCTCTGATTAAAATCACTGAGCATACTTTGGTTGGTTTGGTTGGTTTTTTCATCCAAACTAAGACATTGTTTTTGGTGGCCCGTACGGGGAAGAAGATAACAGTTCTTTCAATCATGATGTGTGTTGTGAGTTTGGGGTCAATACAGACCATTCTGTATTATATTTTTGCTTTCTGTTGGTATAGAACTATGCCAAAGGGGCTTGCAGGTTTAATTCATCTCAGTGCCTCAGCCAGTAAGACTCAGATGGCTGTAATTATTATTGAATTCTTGTTTTGGGTTTATAGTGTCATGGATTCAGTGCCTGTTGGTATTATCTGGAATATGTTTTCAAGATTGGTAGGGAATGCATCCAGAAGCATCCGCAGGAAATTAGTAAAGGAGAGAGCAAAATGTCTGATACCATCATATCTCCAGACGTAGCTAAACCTAAAGAACAATCAGAGCTGAAAGTTGCCCCTATTCAGAAAAGGAAATATAAGGCCAAGTCGGCTCGTCCGGTGGATGAGGATGGGGAAACAGGTCCTTCACAGACTGCAGACCCAGAACCAGAGATTGTCACTGAGTCCCTCACATATGACAACCTTCGCAGCTTGCGGAAGAATGTTACTCGAAAGCCGGGTGAGCCTATCCTGACTTGGATGATCCGAGTTTGGGACCTTCTAGGAGAAAGCTTACAAGTCGATGGTCATGAAACCAGGTATTTAAAGGCTCTGGCTCGAGATGCAGGTATCGAACAGGCATTTGTGAGGGAACCAAGACCCCTTTCACTCTGGACAAGACTTTTAGCCAGTGTAAAAGAAAGATTTGCCTACAAGGATATCTTGCAGGCACATCATTTGAAGTCATCTTGGAGGACTATGGAAGAAGGAATTCTGCGCTTAAGGGAGATGGCACTACTAGAAATACTTTATGGAAGGGAAGGGGAACCCCTCAATGATCCAGATAAGGTTAGGTGTACACCGGAGATGTGGTGGAACCTGTCATACCGGGCACCAAGTATATACTCCCATCACTTGGCGTCCCTACACTCGGCAGAGGACCAAGATATAGTGGGCGTTGCAGTGAATAAACTCAGAACATATGAGAAAATAATCCAAGGTCCAGTGCAGGCCCGTATCGCTCCAGTGGAGACACTAGTTCAGAATATCAACAAAGAACAGAAGAATTTTAGAGATGAGCAAAAGGAGGAGATTAGGAAACTTAAGGAAGAGGTGAAGGACAGTATTCAAAGTCTTCAAGTGGCACCAGTACGAATTGGGACTTCTGGAGCCACAGTCAGACGCCTCCCAGCTAGAATGAGAGGACAGGCTTCGAGAACCGATTTGTGGTATTTTCTGGTCGACCATGGAGAGGATATGGAACAATGGGACAGGAAACCTACCTATGCCTTGGCAGCCCGGGTGCAGGAATTGAAGGACAAAGAGAGAAGAAAATCAGCAAAAGTGAGTGCAGTGCCAGTTCCCCAAGGATCTGACCCATTAGAGGAAACCTCTAGAATGCATCCATCAGGAAAGAGCTGTGATTGTTATAATGAAAACCAGTGTTAGAGGGGCCCTGCCTCTAGCCAGGTAGAGGCACGGGATAATCGTGTCTATTGGACTGTGTGGATCCGGTGGACTGGCACATCAGACCCACAGAAATACAAGGCTCTGGTGGATACGGGTGCTCAGTGTACGTTAATACCATCAGGACATGTAGGCTCAGAAACAATTGCTCTTTCTGGTGTAACAGGAGGGTCTCAAGAACTGACTGTGTTAGAAGCTGAAGTAAGCCTGACTGGTAGAGATTGGCAAAAACACCCTATTGTAACTGGTCCGACTGCCCCATGTATCCTGGGGATCGACTACCTTAGGAATGGATATTTCAAGGATCCGAAGGGACATAGGTGGGCTTTTGGAATAGCCGCTGTAGAAACAGAAGAGATTGAACAGTTAAAGTTATTGCCAGGTCTCTCAGGGAGTTCCTCTGCTGTCGGATTGTTGAAAGTTGAAGAACAACGAGTGCCAACTGCCACCACAACAGTGCATCGACGACAATATCAAACGAACCGTGACTCTGTAATTCCCATCTATAAGATGATCAGAGAACTGGAGAGCCAAGGGGTGATCAGCAAGACTCACTCACCCTTCAACAGCCCCATTTGGCCTGTGCATAAGTCTGATGGAGAATGGAGATTAACTGTGGACTATTGTGGCTTGAATGAGGTTACTCCACCATTGAGTGCCGCCGTGCCAGACATGTTGGAACTCCAGTATGAACTGGAATCCAAGGCAGCGAAGTGGTACGCCACGATTGACATTGCTAATGCGTTCTTCTCCATTCCCATAGCTGCAGAGTGCAGGCCACAGTTCGCTTTCACTTGGAGGGGCATGCAATACACCTGGAACCGATTGCCCCAGGGGTGGAAACATAGTCCTACCATCTGTCATGGACTGATTCATGAAGCACTAGAGAAAGGTGAGGCTCCAGAACATCCGCAATATATTGATGACATCATCATGTGGGGGGACACAGCAGGAGAGGTTTTTGAGAAAGGGAAGAAAATAATTCAAATTCTTCTGGGAGCTGGTTTTGCTATCAAACGGAGTAAAGTTAAGGGACCTACCCAGGAAATCCAGTTCCTGGGGGTGAAGTGGCAGGATGGACGTCGCCAAATTCCAACAGAAGTTATTAATAAGATTACAGCAATGTCTCCGCCGACCAGCAAGAAGGAAACGCAAGCCTTTCTGGGTGCCATAGGTTTCTGGAGGATGCATATCCCAGAATATAGTCAGATCGTAAGCCCTCTCTACTTGGTAACCCGTAAGAAGAACGATTTCCACTGGGGCCCTGAACAAAAGCAAGCTTTTGAGCAAATTAAGAGGGAGATTGCTCATGCTGTAGCCCTTGGACCAGTCAGGTCAGGACCAGATGTGAAGAACGTGCTCTACTCCGCATCTGGGAATAATGGTCTTTCATGGAGCCTTTGGCAGAAAATGCCTGATGAAACTCGAGGTCGACCCCTAGGATTCTGGAGTCGAGGCTACAGAGGATCTGAAGCCAAATACACCCCGACTGAGAAGGAGATCCTAGCTGCTTATGAAGGAATTCAAGCTGCCTCAGAGGTAATAGGGACAGAGGCTCAGCTCCTCCTGGCACCCCGATTACCAGTGCTAAGGTGGATGTTCAGTGGACGGGCTGCCCCCACACATCATGCCACTGATGCTACCTGGAGCAAATGGGCTGCTCTGATCACACAACGTGCCCGTATGGGAAAACTAAATCGCCCTGGGATCCTGGAGATTATTACAAACTGGCCTGAAGGTGAGAACTTTGGTTTAGCAGAGGAAGAAGAACAGGTAACACGGGCAGAGGAAGCTGTACCATACAGTCAATTGCCAAAAGAAGAAATACGCTATGTGCTTTTCACTGATGGTTCCTGTCATATCGTGGGGACAAATCGAAAAGGGAAAGCGGCCGTGTGGAGTCCCACATGACAAGTTGCGGAAGCTATTGAGGGTGAAGGAGGGTCAAGTCAATTTGCGGAGCTTAAAGCTGTCCAATTGGCTCTGAACATTGCCGAATGAGAGAAGTGGCCAGGACTTTACCTTTATACTGATTCATGGATGGTGGCAAATGCACTGTGGGGATGGTTAGATCGATGGAAGAAAGCCAACTGGGAACGCAGAGGGAAACCCATCTGGGCTGCAGATATATGGCAAGATATCGCTGCCCGAGTGGAGAAGTTGATTGTGAGAGTCCGCCATGTGGATGCACACGTGCCCAAGAATCGAGCCAACGATGAACATTGCAACAACAAAAAGGCAGACCAAGCTGCACAAGTCAAGGTGTCACAGGTAGATCTGGATTGGCAGCATAAAGGAGAGTTGTTCCTGGCTCGATGGGCCCATGATGCCTCAGGCCATCAGGGCAGAGATGCCACCTATAGATGGGCACGAGACCGAGGGCTGGATTTAACCATGGACATTATCTCCCAGGTTATCCATGACTGTGAGACATGTGCTGCCATCAAACAGGCTAAGAGAGTGAAACCCTTATGGTATGGTGGACGTTGGAATAAGTATAAATATGGAGAGGCCTGGCAGGTTGATTATATCACCTTGCCGCAGACCCGCCAAGGAAAGCGCTATGTGCTCACCATGGTGGAAGCAACTACCGGATGGCTGGAGACATACCCTGTTCCTCACGCCACTGCTCGGAACACCATCCTAGGCCTGGAAAAGCAAGTCTTGTGGTGACATGGCACTCCAGAACGGATAGAGTCAGATAATGGGACTCATTTCAAGAACAGTTTAGTTACCACCTGGGCAAAGGAGCACGGCATTGAGTGGGTGTACCATATCCCCTACCATGCACCAGCTGCCGGGAAGGTTGAACGGTGCAATGGATTGTTAAAAAGCACTTTGAGGGCGTTAGGTGGAGGGACTTTTAAACACTGGGATCAGCATCTAGCAAAGGCTACATGGCTGGTCAATACTAGAGGCTCTGTCAATCGAGCCGGCCCTGCCCAATCAGAATCACTTCACACTGTAGATGGAGATAAGGTCCCTGTGGTCCACCTGAGAGGTATGTTAGGGAAAGCCGTCTGGGTTAAGCCTGTCTCGAGCAAAGGCAAACCCATTCGTGGGATTGTGTTTGCTCAAGCATCTGGTTGTACCTGGTGGGTAATGCAAGAGGATGGATAAACACGATGTATACCTCAAGGGGACCTTATCTTTGGATGAGTTAAGTTTGATATGAGGTGTGGGCATGGAAGAAAAAATTCGGGGTGGATAATGTTATAGTTTCAGCTTGGTTTGGTTTGTTTGGTTTTTTTTCCCCTCCTCTTTCAGAGAATTTTTTCTTCCTTTGCTGGCAGTGGGGGGGCAGGGGCCATTTCCAGGGAGACCGGGGCAGAGGTTGTGTCCCGTTTGCCCGGACATTTCCTTTCACTGGCTACTTCCCTGTCTCCACTTCTTTCTCCATCTTGCTACCTAGAGAATAGTCGCGCTTTGCTACCTCTGCTTGCGTTGCTGTATTCTCTATCTCTCCATCTTTATTTCCTTTTCCTCTCTGTGTGTGTGAGTGCGAGTGTGACTGATAACCATCTGGATCGGCGCTGAGGAGGAGGCTGCCCGGAGCGGAGCTACGGCCTGGGAGAAGCTGTGCGCCCCACGCCAGGGCTGCCCGGAGCAGAGCTGCAGCTTAAAGTGATGGCACCGCCAGAGCTCGGGTACGGGACTCGATCCATATTAACAACTTAATCGCACTTGTTGTTGACTTTGTTCTGTTCTGTGCACACATACACTTAGAGCAAAGAACTGTTATCTGTTCTGCACAATCTCACAATCTCTGATTAAAATCACTGAGCATACTTTGGTTGGTTTGGTTGGTTTTTTTCATCCAAACTAAGACACTTGTGCAGAGGTAAGATACCTAAAAAGTTGGGCAGCAGCAGTTTGTCCCAACATACAGCAGTAATTCCTAGCTCCTGTGAGTTAGTATAGGAGCTGTTGGCCAGTTATGGGCAAGCTACTTCTGATCATCAATCTTATACTCAAATTCACAGCAAGCCAAATATCAATAAGACAAACATTAAGTAAGGACTTTGAATTTCAGGTAGCAGTATTTGGTGATGGTTCAACTATAAATGTTGAATTGGATGCACTGATTGCTATTTAGCAAAAGATTTGTCAGTCTGAATTTTAGCTTTGCAGCGTTCTACTGCAAACCACTCTTGCATCATAGTCCCTGCTCTTCCTGCTCATGTTTAACTTGGTGGTAGAGTGCAAAACCTGCTTGAAAAGAGTCCTGGGACTGAAAGTGATTTGGCAATGAGAAATTAGAAATTTGTTCCCAAGCATGAAGGTGATGAGGTGAAGAGATGCAAATTATGTTTTAAAACAAATGCTTGCTGTTCTGCAACATATTACAGCATGGTAGACCATTTAAATTACTATCGCTTGATTCCTCTCTGCACTGAAAGATTACAAAGCAGGCCCAAATACCCCAGTATTAGCTTTCAGATGACCTTAGGTTATGTGTGACTAGTAAGTAGTTATTTCTTCACTTAAAAATCAGATGCAAATTTTATACAACAGACACAAGTGTGATCAGCTGTTGACCATTTGAGCTGTCTAGATAAGTTTTAAGGATTATTATTTTAGTGGACCAGGAAAATATCCATAGTATTCTCACTGTAGTTTGATACAGTAGGAAGAAGCATCATAAAGAAAATGGAGTGTGCAAGAGACATTCTTTAAATTTTTTGAGGAGGAAATATAAAACTGAAAGAGTAGATCTGCTTGATAAAGCATTACTACAGTTCCTGTAGGAATACTCTGAAATCTTAAATCTTAGTATATCTCACTAGTGTAAATGGAACAATTTATGGGAAGATAAAAGAGGTAGTGACTCAGCAAACTGGTGTAATATGTTCTCCTTGTAAACCGAAAATTGGTCCAGTACATGTGAATTTACACTTAGTTAAGTTAAATGCTACAAGAATACCATTCAGACACTTGGTTTAATATTTTTTTTGCCAAGTCACCACATTTGCAGATTATTAATATCAAAATAATGTGATGCTGTTAGCTAAAGCACAGTCAAATGTATCTTAGGCAATTACGTGAAAAGCTACATTTAACTATAAAAAAAAAATTGTTTGGACCTCTTTAAAGATAAATGCATTGAATTTTACAATTTCTATTAAAAATTAATAGTAGTCTAACTTTATACAGAAGTTAAAGCAGAGAACATTGATTGTTTGAGGCCACACAGTAAAAAAATGGCCAATCTGGGATTAAAACCAAACCAAAAATGTTTCTGCAGTCCAAAAATTCATGATAACACCGAGTTCATCTTTGAAAGGTCAAACCTACACTGCCAAGTAACTGGAGGAAAGGGCAATTACATGTTCAGTAAGAATAAACTGCATAGGTTAGTGTCCTAGCCTCTCCATTTAATTTGATTTCTTACTTATAGAGACATTTTTATTCCAGCCTACTATCTATTCCCTGCCTATCAGGCAATCAGTTTAGCTCTTTAGAACAGATTTTAGAGAAATAGGCTACGGGCAATTACTTCAATATTCTGACCAATATTTTCTCTCAGTATTAGATTTGAATGTCCACAGGCATATGTAAATTCCTGCTGGGCACATAATGCATCTAAGAACAGCACTTGTTTCCAGCCATTGCATAGCAAAGATCTAACTCACAGAAAAGACTGCAGTCTGATCAAATTGCAGAGATAGTTTTAAAGAAAAGGAGCTTTCTTTCAAAATCAGGCTTGCATTTCTGGATGAGATCTCCCTCTTAGAAGACAACAGCTAGGCAGAAGATTCAGCACCTCTGAAGCTTCCTACTGTTTGAACAATAGTGGTGTTAATTCATGAATTTTCAGGTCATGAAAAACTGTGCTATCACTTTAAATTTTATGAAGTCTCATATCTCCTGCACACAGGCCAAAGGAACCTGGTTTTAATTTTATTTAGATGTTCAGTTAAGTTTTCTCTGTGCTAGTTGGCTTTTACTGTTGTTATTGGGAGCTATTGTTCTGTTATTAAAAAAAAAAAAGAGTACTGTCATGTAATTACTCTTAAGTTCCCACACTTTACAGTCATAACCTTTAAAACAAGCATAAGCAATATGATGTAAATGTGATCTGACATCTAGTGAGCAGGCTCCCCAAAGGGTAATGAGGCCACTGCTAGGATAAGTGTTCTGTAACAGTTGCAAAACAGAAGGTGGGAAGGGAGGGAGTACTTGGAAGGTGAATGTAAAAGGACTGAAGAATTCTGGTATTAAAATATCTGATAAATATGGAAAATTATTTTCTGATCATGACATTGTTGTGGCATCCACTCTTATTTTGAAGCTACTATTGTTCTTTTCCTGCTGTGGTGTATCATATCACACACAGAGAAACTGCAAACTGAAGATAAAACGGCACTGTGAAATTCATCATTTAGATGCTAGTGTTAAAAATGCCACGTGTGATTGCTGTTTGCTGTGTCCTATACAATATCTGCAATGCTAAACAGTAGCACTTGTGCATTCATGTTTTGCTGATGTGGTCCCATATACAGAAAGCTTGCTCAATTTCCATCTCCTAAATTAACAGGCCCAAAGTCTGTAAAGAATGTGCAAGGATAAGAAGTGATGTTGATGGAGAAAGGATTAGAGCAGTCTGAAGGCAAATGAAATGATACTTTTCTAATTATTAAGTGATTTAATATTACTTAGGGAAATTTTTGCTGTGTAGTGGATCAAGTTCTTCATTTAGACTGCGGACATCTCTTTTAGCTACAGCCAAATAAAATATTGGTGAAAATAACTGCTTTGGAATCAGGAGGCTGTATGCTAGTTTGGTTTACTAATCATTTTTGTCTTGAGAAACTAAAAATCCTTTCTCATAAACTTGGATACTTTTCAATATTTGTCTAAATGTATAGTATGATGCAGATGTGGCAGTGCAAACCTAGTAATCAGAGTAGGGTGAGTTTCCCCATTAAGTAAGAAAAACAGAAGAGCCACATTTTTAAACTTAGTAGCAGTGGTGAAATTGCCTTCAGTAATATCCTTTTTTTCCTTGCTTTTCATAAGGTGTTCAGCATGCACTTTAGGGTAACTATTGACTTGCAGAATAAAGGCCCCCACAACTCGCAGAGAGTTATGAAGTCAGGTATGTTTATTACACGGGTGGGCGGCAGGTTGGATAGTTCCAAAAAGCCCTGCACGCCGAACAAAGGACAGGTCAGCATTTATTACCAAAGGACATACATTTTCATTACATTTGTTGATCAGTTCCAGGACATCATTAACATAAGTTCCATCCCTCTCGCACATGTGCAGTATCCCCTTTTGGTGGTCGTGCGAGGGTCCTTCGCCCAGGCTCAGTTGACATCTTGCCTGGGTTCCTGGACATTACTGTCAAGGGTGCTTGAAACTTTCTCCTTATCAGTGCAAAAGTTCTAACCCACTCATCAGTGGATGCTCCTAGACCAGTCCCTCCTTATCAGTGTATGCTCCTAGACCAGTTCCTCCTTATCAGCGGTTGCTCCTACAGAATTCCATTGCAAAACCCTCCTCTTTGCAAGATGTCCAAAGCTAACTGAAATACGGCCCCTCAAAATATACAAAGGCCTAAAGTCCCACATCACTATGGAAAGGACTGCCATGCAGAGGAATTTTTCATCGAGCAAGGATATGATGTGTTGTATGAGGCCTATGTGCACAATCCAGCCTATACTAAGGATGGCAGTGTCAGTGAACTGACCTTGAAGGACTAAGAATAGAGAAATAAGCAGCTTTGCAATCAGTAAAAGAATGTTAAACAGAATGCCAAACCGCTAGTGTAAGAAGGAGCGGGCAAATGTTTAGAGCAAATCCGCTTGTTATTTGTGGCCGCGTGAACCCTTGTAAAAGGTATATAATCTGAGCTATCTTGGCAATAAATGGGACAATACCGTACTTCTATGAAGATTGTGTATTGATATCCTGGTCAGCAACCCCTACAAGTGGCGCCTGAAAAGGTGAAAGGTGGCGGCTCGAAGCCGCTCCTGGCGGATCGACGTGGAGCGGAGAAACCGGAGCCAGAGGGGACCGAGGGGCGGAGATCAGAGAAAGACCGAAGGCTGGTCGGCGTCGGCACTGAGGTAGGAAGGGTCGCTACCTTCCCTCCGCCATCTGAGGGAGCAGCAATGGAATTAGAAGTTACTGTTGCTCAAAAACTACTCCTCGATATCCTTGCTAGGCAAGGAGAAGGAGTTAAGGACAAAGAATTAGGAAAGCTTGTTATATGGGCACGATAAAATGGACACTTAAAGGACCCATCCCAAATGCTTTTAGCAGAAGAATGGCGGGAGGTGGGGGACCATATGTGGGATTGTACCATAACAGGGAAAGGCAAAAATGTGGCAGCCTTTGGTCCCGTGTGGAGAACTGTGATTAATACTTTAAAATCAATGAAGGCAGAAGCGAAAGTTGCTGCCGCAGCGGTGCAGTCCATTACACCGACCGAGGAAGACGCCACCGGGGCAGGTCCCCCTAATATGTCTTCCAGCAGCCGCGTAGCCGCGTTTATTCGGACTAAATTCATCTCGCCCTGTTAAGGGCATGACGGCTCAGCGACCTTTTGGTAATGTCGCTGAGATGCTTAAAGCTGTCGAAAATAAAGACCTCCCGACAAGCTCGCCACTGCCTGAGGAAAAAGAGAAAGTTGTTGCTTCCCCGCTTGCTAATGAGACTGAGCCAAATGCGGAAGGAGCAGTAGGAGAGATCGGACAGGGCGGGCCTTCCACGTCCTCGTTTGACGTGGTAGAAATGGACAGACCCAGCTGTCATCCAAAGCTCTATCCGACTCTGCCACAACAAACCCCATTGCCTCCCGAGGATACTATCATGAAAAATGAAGATGATCTAGACCAATCGTTAGATGTACAAGAACTTAAGGAACACATGATAGAGGCAATGGAACATTTAGAAGGGCGCTTACAAAAGCCCTTGGAACACTCCTATATTTGTGATACCGTAAAAAAGAAAAAAAAAAAAGAAAAAAAAAATCAGGAAAGTGGCGATTGCTGCATGACCTTCGTAAAGTCAATGATCAGATGTGGGCAATGGGTGCCCTACAGCCTAGTATGCCGACGCCATCTATGCTCCCATAAAATTGGCATATATTGGTTATAGATGTAAAAGACTGTTTTTGCACTATTCCTTTACAACCACAGGATACGGTGCGTTTCGCGTTTACCTTGCCTTCAGTTAATAAGGGTAGCCCAGCCCAAAGATATGAATGGATTGTTTTACCACAGGGAATGAAGAATTCCCCTGCAATGTGTCAGATGTATATGCACTGGGCACTTGAACCTATTAGGAAGATGCTGAAGCAAACTATCATGTACCATTATATGGATTACATTTTGTTTTGCCAGGCAGAACCTTTTACAAAGTGTGGAGGGGACCCCTCCACTGAGTCCAAGATTAACCCTTTAACAGATCGGCGCGGGGAAGCAGGCAGTCGACTCAATATGAGTGATAAAGCAAGCTTCAACTTTATTGCTCCAAGCCATGACTTATATACACAATCAGTTAATTATGCCTACTAGTCATTATTTTATTGGCCAAGCTCTAAAGGTAACATTAACATACTCCTCCTACTAGCGGTTACAGCTTCTATGTTATTTTCTCTTATATACGGATCTCAGCTCCTCTTTAGTTGTTTATCTTCTTCTCAAGGACAGACTGTCCTTGCCGACTTGCCAAGTTATGCTGCCTTGACAAGTTCTATCCCTGGCCTAGACGGCCGTATAATCTTCTGACCCTGACTTGCACAGCTCCTCCCGTGTCCTTGCTCTCTGAGCCAATTTCCAACAATTCCCCCGTTTTCTTTTTGTGCAAGCAGGGTCACTTTAAGCCCCTTCTCTATGTTTTTTCTAATACATGTTAGTGCTAATGTCAACATTATTCACAATCAATATCACTATTATTAATAAACGCAATCCTTCTTTAACAATGGTCATTAGCCAGGGAGACAAACCCCCCAAACATTGATCTTAACCATTCATCAAAGGGATTAAAATTCTTTTTAATTTGATTTACATGATTCCCCAGCCATGCTAATTGCCTATGTATAGATTGACTATGATCAGACAGATTAAAATAACACATTCCTTCAAAATCATCACAACCATGTCCTTGGGCAAGTAACAAAAGTCAATGGCTGCTCGAATTTGCAATATAGCATGCCTCATACTATCCATTTTCTTTGCCTGCTGTAAGATTTTTCCAATCATGTTGTTCATATCTAGGCTGATGCTCTACCGACTGAGTGCTATTCATCATTCTCTGTATACGTTGTATGACACACAGCATACATATCAAAACATATAAAAACTAATAAACCCAAAAAGGGCACCTCACCCAAGACTCTTAAATCATTAAACTATCTTTCAAGAATATTCCATCCATTATAAAACATGTGCTGTTTGCTTGCTTCTATTATGGTGATGCCAGGTGAAGTTAGGGTTAGTGTTAGTATTAATGTTAGTAGGGCTAGTAGGGCGTAAACTGCAGGGCTCTTTCCTTATGTTGAATGGAATATTCTCCTCATGCTTTGCCCCCACAAATGAAAAAGGAATACCCCTGATAGCAAAGCCAATGGTGCATTGCTTGATTTTGATATGTTTGCTGTTGTACTATTGGACCACTTATTACTATTTCTAAATATCCCTAAAGATGAACTTACATTTTGCACAAAAGATTTTTCTGTCCCCTTATAACTAAACACTACATTATAACTAAACACTACACAATCATCCATTTTTATTTTTTTTTTTTAATCCTAACAACACTATTATTGACATTGGAAGAACACTTTCTGCAGCAATGTCAGCACGAGCCATTGGTCTGCAGGCAGGTCAATCAGACAGGTAGAAACAGGTTTTCCGGGGATGCCGTAGCCAGACATGTCAAGTCCTGTCCCGTCATGTTGGTTAGGGTGATCCACACACTTGCTCTCTGTTCTGCGGGCATCAAGAATGCTGCAGCCATGGCCCAAGTCAGGACGAGGGTAGTACTGGCTGTACATTGCGTGCCGGTATCCATTGAGGTCCACGATCTGTGGAAACACAAGCACACCCTCTTCCCCAGGTCAGCAAATCACAGGGAGCCGACCACTGACCTGTCTGTAAGTCTTGCATCATCACTTTCGCTCCTGGACCCAAAATGTCGTAAAATTGGGAGTTCCTGTAGATCATCAGTGATATGCAAGAAACTCAATATATAAGTTACCTTATTCAGACGTGCCTCTGGAGGTTCATCCACCATTGCCCCCCTCTTTTTTTTTTTTTACAAGTATTATTTGTTACATATCGACTAAACTGTTGTACGTCATAACCAGGTATGTTTGATTTGCCCAGGTTACCCACACATTCTGACTCTGATAGTTATTACAGCGTTATTGGTCGTTATCATTAGAGTCCAAATTACGGTCCACCACAGCAGCTTTTGTCCACCGAGCGAGTACCCACAAAGGGCCTGTAGGAGCAAGAACACACATATATCCGCGTCCTAAATACAATACCTCAGCAGGTCCTGCCCAAATTCCCATTTTCAGGTCCCGATACTGAACAAAAAGCTTTTGTCACGGTTTTGCAGGGACTTTACCATGCACCTGGGCAGGTGCCTCTTCTTGGTCCCCAAACAAACACAAATGATTAAGCACATACAGTGTCTTTGTCAACCTCTCCTGAACATCTCTCACATCTTTATACTTTAACAAATATTGCTTTAAGGTTTGATTAGCTCTTTCTACTATTCCCTGACCAGTAGGTGAGTTGGGGATTCCTGTCACGTGTTGGACTCCCCATTGTTGTAAAAATTTCTTGATTTTATCATTCTTATAGGAAGGCCCATTATCTGTCTTAATTTGTTTTGGAACTCCCATCACAGCAAAACATGCAGTCAGATGTCTTTGAACATGCAAGGCCTTTTCACCTGTCTGGGCTGTTGCCCACAAAAATTTGCTATAAGTGTCCACTGTAACATGCACATGTCTAAGTTTCCCAAACTCAGGAACATGGGTGACGTCCATTTGCCAAATTTCCTGTGGGCCTAGCCCACGAGGGTTGACTCCAGTGCCTAATCCTGGGCCTTGATGGCTGCACTTGGGACATGCCCGCACTATTCCATGGGCATCTTCCAAAGAAATGCCAAATAGCATTTTGATGAAAATCAACGTGTGCCTCTCTGGCCATCGTAAATTTATTCACTGGAACGCTGACAGTAACTAAGTCATCTGCCCGCTGATTTTCTTCACTCAAGCCTTCTGTCCATTTATGACTTCTTATGTGTATTATCGCATACGGATGTTGCCTCTGACCAATGGCAGATTGCAATGTTTGCAACAACATATACAGTCTATTGTTCTGCAGGTCTCGGACTCGCGCGTCCTCCACTCGGGCCACGATGGCTTTGGTGGCTGGATTGCTATTTTCCATCACACACTGCCTAAGCAAGGCTCCTTTCATCCATTCTGGTACATCTCCCTTGTTCATGGCCTCAGTTACTTTGTCCACAAATGATGCAAAGGGCTCATGGGACCCCTGCTTCAGCGACATATGTGATGGGGTAGGAGGTGCAGTTTTTACCATGTCCATTGCCCTTCTAGCTGTTCTCATACTTTCCATACAAATTGCTGGCCCCAATTGTACTTGCATATCGATAGGAGCAAATCTCCCAGTTCCCATTAGCTGCTCAACAGTAACTCCAGCTAAGGGTTCACCTTGAGGCCGCAGCGTATCAGCGCTTATCTCACATAAACGGTGCCAATGAGCTTTCCACAATAGCTGGCTTGACTGAGTCATTATCATTCTCGCAATGCCTTTAATGTCTTCTGCGCACAAGATACTGTTACCCCACATATAATTAAGCAATTACCTTGCAGGTTCACCATGCAGCCCACTCTCGTTAACTGCGGCCCTTAACTGTGACAATAATTTCCAATCCAATAGCGCGTATACCCCTTGTAATCCTGCGGCTCCTTGTTGAAATACTACAGGGAAGGCCATCTCTGTGAGTGATTCTAATAACTCATAGTCGTTCCATGTTGGAGACATTTTATAATAACGAGCAGCATGGTATTCTTGAAGGGCCTTGAACAGTGAGATATGAGGGATTAGGTGGTGAAGAAATAGAATTGTTTGCAAAGAAGTGTAAGATAAAGAGCAAGTTATCTAGCAAAAGAATGTTAAACTTGCTTCTTGCAGCAGTGCGTGATCATGTATAAGTAACCAATCATAAGTGTAACTTAGGCGCGTGGACACCTCTGTGTATCCAATCATGTAAAATCATCCAGCGCGTGATAGAACTCTGAAGAATATAAAAATACAGCCTTCTGACAATAAAGGGTCTTTGATTCTGCATCGGAGTCTGTGTGTCGATCTCCGCAAATGGTGACCCCTGACGTGATCCGAAGAAGTCCGACGTGATCCGAAGAAGACCGAAGAATCAGGACAAGCAGATCCTGGGATCGATAAAGCACACCTACAAGAAAGGCTGCGTCTGGAGAGGCATCTCAGCTAAACGATCGTCCCAGCCAGTGGACCTGAGCAGGACAAAAGACCCCGGGGCTTCAATCACCTGCTACAAAGGAATCAGGTGAGCAGCCGAGAAACGCGATGGGAATTAAGGTGTCAGTGTCAGAGAAAGAAGAAGTTAAGATGATAAAGCATATGCTAAAGAAAAGAGGAATTAAATACGAAAAACAAACTCTAGAGTTATTATTAGCCTGGCTTAAAAATAATGGAATGCCTGTGGAATCTCCGTATGTTTTTGATATCTCAACTTGGAGAAAAGCAGGAGATTTGCTTTTCAAAAAGGCTTCAAAAAGAGATGTAAATGCTATGTGAATTCTAACAACGTGGCGATTGATTTATGAGACTTTAAAAGATTTACAGGCTGAAAAACAAGCAGCCCAACCCACACAGAGTAGCCTCTTGAACGGCTATACCCCCCCCGAAAAGCGTTTGTCAGGGGTAATTTATGACAAGGCATTAGCGCCTACAAAAGAAGGTTTTATCTCAGAGGGTACTCAGACAGATGTTAGTGAGGAGGAAAAAGATCGGTCCTTGTCCGAGCAGCAATCTGAATGTGCTACTACAATGTCGTATAAAAGTTCTAAGAAATCAAAGAAAAAAAGAGTTAAACGTACTCAGTGCAAAACTGGAAGTGATAGCGACAGCAGCAGCGATGAAGAAAAAAGACAAAAGGTTAAAACCTTAGGTGATAATGAAGGGGACAATATTAGGAACAGATGGACAAAGATAAAATTAGATGCACTTAAGGAAGGAGAAAAGATGGATTTAGCATTTCCAGTTATTCTACAACCGAATCAACCACCACAATATCAAGCCTTTGATTGGCAGTTAATCAAGGAAGTCAGGAAAGCTGTTATGCAGGATGGATTGCATTCGCCCTTTTCACAAACATTGTTGGAAAATGTATTATGTGGACAATTGGTTACTCCGTATGATTGTCAGCAGTTAGCATCAATGATTTTAACCCCCACACAAAAATTGTTATGGAGAGATAAGTTCATGGAATTTGCGGAAGTGAAGGCAGTGGAAAACTTAGGACGCCCACAAGGAGACCCGTTATATGGGGTAGAAACAGATCATTACACAGGGGCAGGTCCGTTTGCCGACCCACAGGCACAATCGAGGCTGTTGCCAGATATTTTAAGAGAAACGGGAAGAATGGCACTCAGAGCACTTTTGACTTTACCCGAAGTGGGAAAACAGCCAGTCTCTTTCACATCTATTCGGCAGGGAAACAACGAGCCCTATATGCTTTTTATAGACAAACTGCGGAGTGCGATAGAAAAGCAAACTGAGCATCCGGAAGCCAGAGAGTCATTATTACTAAAACTAGCCCTAGAAAATGCGAATCCAGATTGTAAAAAGATATTAATATCTTTACCTCGTAATGCAACCCTGGTAGAGATGGTAGAGGCAGCAAATCGTGTAGGCACGATGGAACAACACGCGACTGTATTAGCAGACACCTTCGCAACAGCAATGAGACCTTTCGGGGCAAAACGGTGTTATAACTGTGGGCAACAAGGCCACTTAAGCTATCACTGTAATAAGAATTTGCAAGGACATAGAAGAAATGGACCCCCAGGAAATCAAATGCCAGGAATTTGCCCATGTTGTCGTAGAAGTCGACACTATGTCAATCAATATCGATCTCAACTTGATAAATATGGTAACCCTATTGGGCAAAATCAGGGAAACTGGAAACGCAGCGCAAGCCAGGATCGCACCAGGACACAAATGACCCTGAGTACCACACTCCCCGACAGGACAAGCTATTATTGAACGAACACATCGAGTGATAAAACAATATTTACAAAGACAAAAACAGGGGGAGTCTGGGGAATCACCAGCAAATCGATTGATGAAAGTACAATATGTATTGAATTTCTTGCGCTTAGCAGGAGAAGATACAGTACCACCAATTGTGAAGCATACGCAAACCACGTCAACAGGAATGCCAGCGTTTGATGAAAAGCTCATGGTGTTACTAAAAAACAAAGAGGGCAAATGGGATGGTCCATTTCAGTTAGTAACATGGGGGCGAGGGTATGCTTGTGTCATTACAGGTTCTGGGCCTATGTGGATACCTGCAAAATGGATAAAGCCTGCAGTAACAAACAACTCGACTGATTTACCACGGCCTGGGTCTTCAACCTAACTCAGGCAACAGCTGCAGCATTTTCGATGGTCGCGCAGCAGAAAATAAATGTGTAGATCATCCTAGCCAACACGATGGGACAGGACTCAATATGCATCCCCGGAAAAACTGTTTTCTACTTGCCTGGATGGCCTGCCTACAGATCAGTGGCCCATGTTGACGTCGCTACAGAAAGTGTTCTTCCAACATCATGGCTGTGTAATGTTTAATTATAGTGGGACAAATCAATCTTTTGTAAAAAATGTAAATTCATCTTTGAGGATATATAGAAATAGTAGTAAGTGGTGTAATTGTACAATGACAAACATGTTGGAGATTGTGCCATTTAATATAAGGGAAGAGCCCTGCAGTTTAGGCCCTACTAACCTTACTAACACTAATACTAACACTAAATATAACTACAGTAAACTTCATCTGTCACCACAATCATAGAAGAAAGCAAACAACACATATGGTATAAGTGAAATATTCTTGGAAGATGGTTTACTGGTTTAGAATCTTAGATGATAGGCCTTTTAATGTTAGTTTTGTTGTGTTTAATGGGTTTTATATGTGTTTTGATGTGTCTTGATGTGTGTGGTATGATGTGTGCAGAGGATGATTGATGGCGCCATGAGTGGAGCTGTGTTGGTGCAGATTGAAAACAAAAAAGGGGGAATTGTTGGAGACATTTTATAATAACGAGCAGCATGGTATTCTTGAAGGGCCTTGAACAGTGAGATATGAGGGATTAGGTGGTGAAGAAATAGAATTGTTTGCAAAGAAGTGTAAGATAAAGAGCAAGTTATCTAGCAAAAGAATGTTAAACTTGCTTCTTGCAGCAGTGCGTGATCATGTATAAGTAACCAATCATAAGTGTAACTTAGGCGCGTGGACACCTCTGTGTATCCAATCATGTAAAATCATCCAGCGCGTGATAGAACTCTGAAGAATATAAAAATACAGCCTTCTGACAATAAAGGGTCTTTGATTCTGCATCGGAGTCTGTGTGTCGATCTCCGCAGTTTCGGGCTGTCGTATCCTTTGCTACAACAGCCCATTCCACCCTTTGAATTACTTGGGATGATGGCCTTGATGACACTCTTTGTGGATCTAGTGACGTTCTTTCCATATGTTCCATCATTTCGCCCTGTTCCCTTCGTATTAATTGTTCTAGTATTTCTTCCTCATTTTCTGCTATCTCTCCCCCTTGCTGTATCGTTTGTACTGCTGTCTCTGTTATCTCCGGCAATTGCGGAGCTGTGGGCTGAACATCTCTAAATTCTTCTGGTTCTCTTTCTTCAACTGGGGGTGCCCTATTCCCCATGGGTACTGGATTCCCCATAGGCGGAATCGGCACATAATTCACTCCTATTGTGATAACTCCCTCCTTTTTCTGTGCTTGACCCTCTAACTCCTGCATCGCTACGGCTGCTATATTCTGCTCTAGTTTATATCTTTTTGAAAAATTGATAACTGCTCGCCACAACTTCGTTATTTTTTTAGCAGTCCTATCTATAACCAAGTCCCATAATCGGTCTCCAAACGCTCTCCATTCACTTTCTTGAAAATAAGAGTTAGGTTTCATAAAAAAACCTTGTGCAGTCCCAAAGGCTATTAGCCCCGATACATGCTTAACCCCATTTACTCCCTGCTTTTGTAAAAAGCGTTGTGATAAACTGAGAGCTACCTCTTTATCCATGTTCAACTCAGGCCTTTATCTCCGCGTCTCACCGCGCCGCGTCTCTCCGCACTGCATCTCTCCGTACTGATGGGCAACTTCCGTGTCTTTCCACGACCGCGTCTCTCCGTGTTGGTAGCTCTCCGGACCATGCAGACCCCGTTTGGTCAGTGTAGGCAAATGCTCACCCTCCAGCTGCTGCAACACCGGTGCTTGTCCTCTCCGCGCACTGAGAAAGGGTCCCTTGTTCAGGCGCAACTTGTGGAGGGAACCCCTTCGCTGAGTCCAAGATTAACCCTTTAACAGATCGGCGCGGGGAAGCAGGCAGTCGACTCAATATGAGTGATAAAGCAAGCTTCAACTTTATTGCTCCAAGCCATGACTTATATACACAATCAGTTAATTATGCCTACTAGTCATTATTTTATTGGCCAAGCTCTAAAGGTAACATTAACATACTCCTCCTACTAGCGGTTACAGCTTCTATGTTATTTTCTCTTATATACGGATCTCAGCTCCTCTTTAGTTGTTTATCTTCTTCTCAAGGACAGACTGTCCTTGCCGACTTGCCAAGTTATGCTGCCTTGACAAGTTCTATCCCTGGCCTAGACGGCCGTATAATCTTCTGACCCTGCCTTGCACAGCTCCTCTAAAGACCCGTGTCCTTGCTCTCTGAGCCAATTTCCAACAACAAAGCAAATGCTTGCAGACGTTATATCATCATTAGCTAGCAAAGGCCTTATTGTAGCACCTGAGAAAATTCAACAGAGCATGCCATGGAAATATCTGGGTTGCAATATTACAAACGCAAAGATTCAACCGCAGAAACTGATGATCACCACTCAGATCAGAAATCTTAATGATGCACAAAAACTCATAGGTGATCTTCAGTGGATCCGTGCTCTTACTGGGATCCAGAATGACGAGATACAACCATTGATGTCTCTTTTGCCAGGTACGGATCCCGCACAACCTGTAACATTGAGTCTAGAACAGAAGCAATGTCTTGACACATTAGGACAAAAATTTTACATGCTGCAGCAGATCGTTGCTTCCCAGATGTTCCCATAGGAATATGGATATGCAATCAGGCGGATGCCCCTTTCACCTTATTTTATCAATGGTCTGCTTGGCAAAAAGAAAAAGGGGGAGAACAGGGGGCCCCAGAGCAAGATGATGCCAAACAGACCAAGTCAAATAAGCAAGGGCAGTGTAAGCAGAACATATCAGTCTCCCCATTAAAAACAGTGACCTGGAATGGATATTGAGACATTTCGAGGCCTTGCAAAATGCATTACTAGCTTTTCCAGGAACAATTCATAATACCCAGCCAAAAGATCCACAATTACAAGTGGTGATAAAACAAAAATGGGTATCCCGACCAAAAATTGTGTTTCAACCGGTTGAAGGACTTACAGTGTTTACAGGTGCAGGTCGCAAAAGAAAAATAGCTGCATGTACCTGGAAGGAAGGTAACAATTGGAATCAGCATGTGACACAAGGAGATGCACAAGATTCTCTGCAAACTCTGGAACTCACAGCGGTTTATTGGGCTTTAGTACATTGGAAAGACAAGGAATTGAATATTGTATCAGATTCATTATACGTTGTCGGTGTGATACAAAGAATAGAGGATGCAATAATCAAAGATGTCAACAATCGTGCCTTATATGAACTATTTCATCAAGTGAAAAGGGCAATAACGGATCGAGTTGAGCAATGTTGTATTATTCATATCAGAAGTCACAAAACTGATCTAGGGCTCGGTGAAGGCAACTCTAGAGCAGATGCTATTGTCAATACATCAATTGCCGCTCCCAAGAATTCATTTGCAGCTGCAAGAGACAGTCACTCTCTGTTTCACCAGGCGGCAAAATCCTTGAGCCGCCAATTTGATATCAGCTTACCTGACGCTAAAGGAATTGTACGTTCTTGTCCACAATGTAGTCAGCATGGAGTTGGTTTAGGTCTGGGAGTTAATCCTAGAGGACTACACGCGTGTGAGATTTGGCAAATGGATGTAACTCATATTCCAGAGTTTGGTTGCTTAAAATATGTACATGTTACAATTGATACATTTTCAAAAATGATTTGGGCTACACCCCAGAAAAACAAACAAACAAACAAACAAACCCGCCCCCCAAAAACCGAGTGATATAACAGACCTTGTGATCCTGTGATTAGACTGAATCAGGTATTGTTTACTTTAAAATTTTTAAGTTTGGTAGGGGGTTTAGAACAACCCCCTGTGGTGATTCATAACAGTCGAATAAAAATGCAAGCCACTCCTGAGATCCAAGTACACTATAGGAATCCAAAGACTGGAATATGGGAGGGTCCTAAACCATTGTTATTTAATGATCGTGGTTATAGTTGTATTTCTACAGATAACGGACCAGTTTGGGTGCCCAGCCGATGGACCAAGCCTGTCCTGCGGTTAAGACAGGTCAGTGGTCGGCTCCCTGTGATTTGCTAACCTGGGAAAGAGGGTATGCTTGTGTTTCCACAGATCGTGGACCTCAAGAGATACCGGCACGCAATGTACGGCCAGTACTACCCTCGTACTGACTTGGGCCATGGCTGCAGCATTCTGGATGCCCGCAGAACAGAGAACAAATGTGTGGATCACCCTAGCCAACATGACGGGACGGACTTGACATGTCTGGCTACAGCATCCCCGGAAAACCTGTTTCTACCTGTCTGATTGACCTGCCTGCAGACCAATGGCTCGTGCTGACATTGCTGCAGAAAGTGTTCTTCCAATGTCAATAATAGTGTTGTTACGATTAATAAAATGGATGGTTGTGTAGTGTTTAGTTATAAGGGGACAGAAAAATCTTTTGTGCAAAATGTAAGTTCATCTTTAGGGATATATAGAAATAGTAATAAGTGGTCCAATAGTACAACAGCAAACATCAAAATCAAACAATGCACCATTGGCTTTGCTATCAGGAATATCCCTTTTTTCATTTGTGGGGGCAAAGCATGATGAGAATATTCCATTCAACATAAGGAAAGAGCCCTGCAGTTTATGCCCTACTAACCTTACTAACACTAATACTAATTCTAAGCCTAACTTCACCTGTCATCACCATCACAGAAGCAAGCAAACAGCACATGTTTTATAATGGATGGAATATTCTTGGAAGATAGTTTAATGATTTAAGAGTCTTGGGTGAGATGCCCTTTTTGGGTTTATTAGTTTTTATATGCTTTCATATGTATGCTGTGTGTAATGCAATGTATACAGAGAATGATTAATAGCAGTTATAAATGGATGATGGTTGAGATTGAACAGATTCATTCAGGATTGGGATGTTTATTACAATGTTTAAGAAAGAGTTTTGAAAGTCTAATGAGCAGAGCTTGGATTGTGCAAAAAGAAAAAGGGGGAATTGTAGAGGAATTTTTAATCGAGCAAGGATATGATGTGTTGTATGAGGCCTGTGTGACCTATGTGCACAATCCAGCCTATACTAAGGATGGCAGTGTCAGTGAACTGACCTTGAAGGACTAAGAATAGAGAAATAAGCAGTTTTGCAATCAGTAAAAGAATGTTAAACAGAATGCCAAACCGCTAGCGTAAGAAGGAGTGGACAAATGTTTAGAGCCAATCCGCTTGGTTTTTGTGGCCGCGTGAACCCTTGTAAAAGGTATATAATCTGAGCTATCTTGGCAATAAATGGGACAATACCGTACTTCTATGAAGATTGTGTATTGATATCCTGGTTGGCAACCCCTACACTGCTACGTAGGCATTATTTGTTCTTCCTCTTTTAGAACTGTTCACTGTGTAAGCAGCTCATGAAATTTCTAAATCTCACCCGGTTTGCAATATGTGACAGGACATAGCAAGCCTGGAGGAAGAGGCACTTGTGCAAGGCTGTGTGGCAGACCAACTGCAAAGTCACTTCAGGATACTGAAGCCTGCTGAGGACTGTAGCAAAGAGATGGTCCAGATCTCTTTCAGTTATGTCTGTTGATTTTGTTCCTACAACTCCCATACCCGTTGGAACTTCTTATATTTCCCATTCCTATGTTGTATGTTCTTTACTAGGACACATACAATTCAGAGGAAACAGCCAGTATAACAAGAGAGCTAGGCTTCTGCTAGGTGCAAAGTCTGTCCTGTATACAAAGCATGTGGGCCAGCAAGCTGAGGAAGAAATAAGTGGGCTAGGAAAGACAAGGAAGATGGGAGAATCCTTCTGGGCCCTCAGGAAATATCCATGTAAAATAATCCACATTTGATTCATATCTGAATGAGTGTCACTGAGATGAATGTTAGAGGAACTGCACAAACACACAGGAGGGCTTTTACTAGAAATTTCCCCTGTCTGTCTAGGGACCTTAATATTGTCAAGGGGCATAAAAGTTAACATATTCACTTTCACCAACATGAAAATCTTTCTCAACAGTACCAAAAAAAGTGCAATGTAATGAGGATCAAACAGATTTCTTAAAAGGTTCAGAGGGAGGAGGAGGTGAAGGGGAGGAAGAAAAAAAATTAGCTACCAAAAGGGACCAAACTCAGTTTGAAATAGGTAGAAGTGCTTCCATGAATATCAAGGCTTTTGGACTGCCTCTAAGTGCATCATAACTGGATGAACACATTGCAGTAAGACACAGTTGTAAGGGTATGCATGGGATGACTGGAAGTAAACAGTTACGTCTAAATTGTTTCACAGACTCCTCCCAATTCCACAAAATTCACCACCTTTGAAATGAAAATAAAACCAACCGACAAACAGTATAACATAGTGACTGTAAATTGAGAAGGACAGTTTATTTGTTTTTAACATAGTTCAAGGCAATAAAAATAGACTGACATTCCAAAGTGTCAAGGCTGACCTTTACCATGGGGTGCAGTTAACGCTTTCAGTGGTGAGAGACCTGGAGCAACTGTCCTGGCTGTTCTGCAACATAAAGCAGCGGCAAGGGCTGTGTCGTGTCAGTGTGCTTTAAAACAAGAGTGGTGGGGTTTGGGATTTGTTTTTATTTTTTAAACACCCTCATCTCTTGATCAAAGACAGATCCCTGGAGTTTGCAGCAGTGCCCATACCCAATACATAGCTCTAAGACCCCCACTGGCACTCATACAATAAGGAGTTACTATTACAAAAAGTGGAATATATTTGATTTAAGCTAAAGTAGAATTAAATTTCATCTAAGTGACTGTATTTTTTTGAAAGTTAGACAGAATGTCCATCTGTTAATATGTTTTTTTCAAACAGTGTTTTTCAGGACACTGTTCTTTGAGAAATTATAACGTCTTGTGTTAACGTCTTGTGTCTGTGCTGAACACGTCTTCTATAATCATTTCTGCTTGCAGCATTTCCCTATCTAAAATGCTAGGTCAGACAGAGCTGTCTCCAAAGCTCCAATTAGCAAGAGATTCTGGCTGTTTTGAAGTTCATAATACCATTAAAATTAGTCCTTGGAAAGTAATAGAATATGCATAAGATTTCTGTGAAATTTACACACATGCATGTAAGAGCATTCTGTAACCAACTCTTGCCTCTGGCGGGGGTTACGGCTGTAAAGACAGGGGCAGAAGACCGGGCACCACCCGGCTGCGCTCCCCGAAAGCCGTGGGGAGCCTCGCGGCCCAGCCCCGTACATGGATCAGCCCACTCATAACCGCAGCAGCGCCGGGCTAGGGCTGCTTCTGAGGTGACCCCGCCCCTCAGGAAGGGGGCGGGGCGGAGAGGGAAGGGGCGGAGCAGACGCGGCAGGGGCGGAGCGGGAATTGGATGTGCAGGGCAGGGGAGGCAGGGAAAGGGCGTGGGGGCGAGGCAGGGGCGGAGCGGAGAGGGGCGGGGCGGGGCGCGGAGGGGCGCAGAGGGAGAGGGCGGGGCAAGCCCAGGAGGGCCGGGCCGGAGACGGGCGGGCAGGGCCTGCATGGGGCGGGACGAGACAGGGGCGGGGTGGAGAGGAGCGGGGCAGAGAGCGAAGTGGAAAGGGGCGGGATGGAGCGAAGAGGGGCGGGGCAGTCCGAGAAAGGGGCGGGACAAAAAGGGAGCTGGCGGTGGAGAAGGGGGCGTGGCAGGCCTTGCACATGGGCGGGGCGGGTCAGGCTAGAGGACTGGAGGGGCGGGTCAGACTCGTCCTGGCTGCCCTGCTCTGCCGCCGCGGCGGTCCCTGCGCTCTCGCGGGAGCTGCGTGGGCGCCGCTCGTCTCCGTGCGCGGCCGCGGCGGAATCAATAAACTTTGTATTAAAAAAATAAAAAAAAAAAAAAAAAAAGCAAGGGAGAAAAGGGGAGGAAAAAAGCGGTTCCGCCGAGGCTGTTGCGGCTGCTGCCGAGTGTGCGAGCGGCTTTCGCTCGTGAGTATGGAGGGACGACGGCGCTGCCCGCGGGGCGGTGCTGGGGGCCTGGCGGCGGCTCCCGGCGGCGGCTCCTGGCAGCGGCTCCCGGCGGCCCTGGGGAGAGTGACAGGTGTCACCCCCACCCCTCGGGGTTGGCTCGGAGCGGGGGTACCGTGCTGGCTGCGGGCGCTTCTGAGGAGCGCTCGGTGCTCCTGACAGCTCCCTGCTCCCTGCCGCCTCTGCCCATGTAAGCGAACCGGGAGGCACTCCCCGCGGCCGCCGCCGCCCTCCCAAATTCCTCGCTGACCGGTGGGTTTTGTTTGTGTGTCTCTCCCGGTAGGGCTCGCTGCTCCCTCCCCGAAGTGAGCTCTTTGGCGCGGGGGGAGCGCCAGGCTGGCAGCCGCGACCATGCCGAGCGGTAGGGAGACCCGGCTTCTGCACCTCGGTGAGATGGAGAAGCTGGACAAGAACCTCTTCAGGCTGGAGCAAGGTGGGTCGGGGCGGCGGGGCCGCCAGGGGCTGGAGAGCTGCGTGGCAGAGAAGGACCTGGGTCGGTGGTGGTCGACAGCCGGCTGAACATGAGCCAGCAGTGTGTCCAGGTGGCCAAAAAGGCCAATGACATCCTGGCGTGTGTCAGAAACAGCGTGGCCAGCAGGACCAGGGAAGTGATTGTGCCCTCGTACACGGCATTGGTGAGGCCTCATCTCAAGTACTGTGTTCAGTTTTGGGCCCCTCACTCCAAAAAAGACACTGAGCTGCTGGAGCATGTGCAGAGAAGGGCACCAAAGCGGGTGAGGGGGCTGGAGAAGAAGCCCTACGAGGAGTGACTAAGGGAACTGGGGTTGTTTAGTTGGGAGAAGAGGAGACTGAGGGGAGAACTCATCGCTCTCTACAACTACCTGAATGGAGGTTTTAGTGAGATGGGTGTTGGTCTGCCAGGGCAGGTTCAGATTAGACATCAAGAAAAATTTCTTTACTGAAAGGGTTTTTGGGCACTGGCAGAGGCTGCCCAGGGAGGTGATTGAGTCCTCATTCCTGAAGGTATTTAAAAGAGCGGTAGATGAGGTGCTCAGGTATGACTGGACTTGATGATCTCAAAGGTCTTTTCCAGGCAAGCAATTCTATGATTCAGTGGGTGCCCTCAGGGTTGGCTGAGGGAGAAATGCACTTTCTTCCAGAAGCAATGGAAAGGGAGCTCTGCCTGCAGTGGTGGGATCATTTCTTTGTTTTACCTTTTTTCCTTGTTTTAATATGAAACCATTTCTGATGTGCTTGCTTCCACTACAGAGCTCTTTGGGCTTCAGTTGTGGTTCGGTCTGACCATAAATGTCTTGAGAATTGAAGAGCAGATGGGCTGGGAGCTGTCAGTCTTCATGGGATTGAACTGCAAAGCGTTTTTTTTAGACGGGGCCTGTCCTTTTATAACTTGTACTTCAGTGACCTGAAAAAGTCCTTATAAGTCAAGCTCTCTAGTATTTATTTGTAATTACTTATGCAGCACCCCATCTTTAATATTGCTGGTTTGAAATATATCAATAATACTAGCATTTTGCAAAGTTTCAGGTAACCATTCAGAATATGGGATCCTTAGCTCTTCCTAAAAGAGCCTGTCAGATTTCTTATAGCTGTGCTGTATTAGTATTCCGGCTGCATACTTGTAAGAACTTGACATTATTTCTCTCCAAAAATGTTCTTAAATCTATTTAAAAAAAAAAAAAACAACAAAAAACAAACCACAACTAACAAGTCAAACCAAAACCCCCAAAAAACAAACCTAAAACCACCCCACTAATTGGCCCATTATTATACTGGTCAGCAAATTCAGGCGATAAAATTAAAGCCACTGTCTTTAGAAACTGATTTTAATGATGCAATAGTTTTTATTACTCATGAAATTTTGTGGGATTTATTATCTGTGACTTAGTAGAGGAGCAAGATTTTGGTTCTTGACAATCAGAATTCTCTTCAACTGCATTGACTTTAAATTTTTCTGTCAGTGTACTCTAAGAAAATGTCAGTAGCAAAGTGCAGAGTTGACCATAACCTCTGTTTTGGGCTCATCCTTCCAGTTGTGTAGATTTTGTTGGAAAGAGTCACACAGAAGTGCATGGCTATCAAACATTCAGAGTGCCTTTGCTGGTAGCAGTCTCAGAGGACGTAGCTAATTTTGAGCACAGCATTCTTGATAGCAGTATAACTGTTACAGGAAATAAGATATCAATGGCATATATACCTGTGCTCTAATTTTAGTAAACTCTGTAATAAAATGTCAGGACAGTACTGGAGAGAGTGTACTTCACCTTCCAAAAGTTGTATTTTTTGTGTAAGGTTTGGGGTTTTTCCAATCAAATAAACTTAATTTTATCTGACAGACATTCAGATCCAAAACCCACTGCTTTAACATGGTGGGCTTTGGTGCAGTGGCAATTATGTTAAGAGAAACTGCGAGCTTGGTGAGACTTGCATTTAAATATATTCAGACATTGAAATCTGGTGTTAGAGTCCCCATGATTCTACTTAATAAGCAAGTGGCTTTTTGTCAACTTAAGACACTTCCTAAGTAAGGTATTTTTATACACTGTAATTAATTATCTTTCTATTATAATAATAACTTTAATCTTTTTGCAAATACTCAGGTTTCTTTTACTCCAAATTTTGTAGACTGTTAAGGCTGGTAGTAGTCTTATTACGATTAATTACATGACTGGCATGTAATTTAGTAAAAGTTATCGTGCAAGCACTTATACCTGTTTCAGTCACTTGAAAGGACCCTGTAATTTCCCATGCACATGATGGTGGCCCTCAGACCTGCAAGTGGAAACCTATTCCTGTTGACTAAATTGAATTTTTCTTATCCAACTGAGCAGACTACAGTATGGTTTTAGTTCCTAATATTTTAACTTAATTTTGTCCTCGTCATCGTGGGTATCTTAAGCCTAAATACTGCTCTTTCTATGTGTGTGTAACCTGCAGCATGTATACAAAACTCCCATTGGTTTGTTGGTCTCTATGAAAGTTTGACTTGTTTGTATGTTGTTGTTTAGGGAACCCTCAATGGAGAATGACGGGATTTGAAATATTTTCTATTTTAAAATCTACTTCTAATTTTTTCAGATGTTTTTGTGGGTCAGCTTAGTATATAGGCTTGGTAAACCTAAATACTTAAATCCAAAATTTGCATAAAGTTGTATGTAGTCAGATGATCATGATGTTTTCTCTCTTTTGATTTTAAGACTTTTTATATAGCAAAAAGGAATAAGTTGAAAAGGAGTCAAATAGTGCCTGCCATATAAGTAAACGAAAAGGGTTATATGTACAGTGTACAAAGGAAAATGTTAGGAAAGTAGGGAGACACAATGCTGTAGAAGTATACCATTCTGCTGAAATCCTTGCCAGATGTGTTGGTTTCTTTTTAACATAAATACAAATCACAATTTGATATTAAAGAATAGAAATATCCAGTCATTCTGATAAAACGTTTTTATCTTTTTTTCTGGAGGTTTTGAACTGCAGTTCCGATTGGGCCCAACTCTTCACGGCAAACCTGTTACTGTGTACACAAATTATCCAGCTGCTGGAGATACATTTGATCGTCACAAGTTCAGGACACTCTTATGGCACAATCCCACAGGAAAAGAAGATGACTCTGACAAATATTGCAAGCTGGATCTCCAAATTTCAGGGTCATACCAATACTATTTCAGTCTTGGGTAAGTATAATTCTATACTTATAGTGCTCCCTTGGTCTACATTTTAACTGGAAGAAATCACTGTTAAGAAAAAAAACACCTTTTTTTTCCCTGCATTTTTCAAGTTGCAGCTCTGGGGCCTGTCTGAATCTGCTAATGAAAGACAGGAACTGTGGTGGTTGTTTAATACTTTCTGAAATATTCTGGAGCGTATACAGGAAAAAGTTGATCAGTTTTCTATGAATGCTGGAAAGGCAAGGCATTTTTAAAGGTTTTCAAAGTTATCAGCTTTCTGAATATCTGAATGATTAATTTGTACTTTCTTCATTGACTCTGAAGATTGTTTTTTTTCTAGCACAGAGGTTCTGTCTTCTTAACTTCACATTCTTTACTTCCTCCTTTGTTTCAGCAGGACAAGCGTAGAAGAGAATGCTGGTATCTGTAATGATTGTAGTCTGGTAATTCTGAGTTTCTGGAAGGTGGGTGGTTAAATTACCTTAGGTTTAAAAGGGCTCTTAGCTCAAGTCTATTCCTGAGGATGGTGCACCAAATGCAGATCTTTGACATAAAGATGAGCAGTCAGGCTTTCTTTGTGCCTGTCCATATCCTAAAAGGAGGAACTGGTACTGTGTCTCAGAAAATAACAAAGGTATCTCGTTGCAGAGAGTTTAAAGCTCTGTATCACAGTTTTATTCTTCTAAGTTCAATAGATGATGCCTGAGATGAACAGCTCTTCAACGTTTCCTGTTTTCTTCAAGTGCACTGTAGTCCCGTTCCTTATCTCGCTCCAACCACTGTACTTTTTGAAATAGTTGGCTTGTTGGATTCTCTTTCTGAAACTGATTGGTAAAATGAGTGTTTATTATACCAATGAAAATTAATTTTTTCTAGAAATGAAAAGAGTGGTGGAGGTTATGTAGTTGTGGATCCTATTTTGCATGTTGGAGCTGATAATCGTGTTACCTTTGGATTGTGTTACACTCCAGACGTTCCTCGCTAAGTGTCTGGGACCATTTCATGAATGGGAAGATAGGCTTAAACTTGCAAAAGCAACAGGTAATGCTAATACACATATTAAGATACATGTTTGTATCTTATGATCAAAACCAAAGTAACACTGAAGAACTTAATTGTAAACAGTTCATTTGTTATTTATTTTGTAGACTAAATGTTTTTCACTAGATTGAATTTAGTTAACAGATAAAATCAGTTAAAATGTTTGCAGAGGTGCAAAGATTCGGGGATTTCCTGATATGGGAAACCATGTCTGTTGTTTTTATTTCAGATAGACTTGGAAGTTTGTAGAACTCACAGGATGATTTTTAAAGCTTTTAAAGTTATGCTGAATTTCAAGGGGATGACTTGGATTAATTTACCCTGGTTATTTCAAACACTAGCTTTAAGTACATTTTACAACTATAACTTATTATGCTTCTTTCAACTAACTTTGACTGAAATTTGGTTTTCTTATTAAATAAATGGCTTCTTATTACATAGGTTACAACATGATTCATTTTACACCACTGCAGAAGCTTGGACTGTCTAGATCATGTTATTCACTGGCTGATCAGTTAGAAGTAAATCCTGAATTTTCAAGCCATAATAAAAAGTGCACTTGGAGTGATATAGGAGCTCTTGTGGAAAAAATGAAGAATGAATGGAATATGCTGTGCATCACAGATGTAGTCTACAATCATACCGGTATGATATCTGTGTGTGTTTAATAACCAGGTTGGTCCTATAATTATATTTCATTATTTCCCTTAACTTTCCCCCCCTTGAACTCATCTTTTAGTATTGTTACTAGAAGAGTGAATAGAGCCCTTCTTGGAGATGAACTGTGCTGTGTCTATATTTTTAGAATATGCTCATTTTTATAATCTGCAATGTGTAGCTTCTGCATAAATGAATGGACTCTGCATTATGAATTATGTGGTGAACATAACAGTACTTTCTTGTTAAACGGTATTCTTGTAGCTGCTTAAAAGTAGCTGCACTAATTTGGATCTAACATGCAGACAACAAACAGAACAGGGAGAAGAGGCTGGCATTAAGCAATGGAGGAAATGTTAAAGCTCAATCTGTGGGGAAAGGAAAAAGAAGATAGCCTTGTGTTTGGGGGGTGGAGGTTAAATAGCCAATGAAGGCATTGAGGGCTTCACTTAATTGTTTTTCGTAGCTAAAGTTGTCTGGTGTGTCAAGATGGACGGTGGGTTTTCTTCAGTATAATCTGATGAAATTTAAATTATAATACTTAATCATTTGTAAGTTTACTTTCATTATGTTTATAGTACTTTGTTTGCTTTGGTTCTTCAGTGTTGACCGCTTCCAAACTTTCCTAACGAGTCAGTCGGCAATGCAGTGTGGGCCCTGTTGTTTGCCAAATCTGTTTGTTGGAAAGTTAGTAAATATAGTTATTGGCTCTGTCTGAGGGAATTAGGCTTTTAAACATTCGCCCAATTTTGGTTAAAAAATTTCTTGCACTTTGCCAACTTGAAGTCCAGTTTCTCACGCACATGCTTGAGGCCCTGTCTTCTTTTTACCATGTATATTTGCATGCTACCAAGGAGAATGTTTTTATGGACAGAAGCATCAAAGTCTAAACCATTTATTAGACTGCAAAATGTATTTGAGAAGAAAAAGGTCACACTATCACCTGTCTACATTTGTAGAAGGACTTGTTTAGGTTACATTCAGAGTTTAAAGTAATCTCCTTTGGGATGGATGACTAAACATTTATACTATGGTGAGAGGATGTTTAGAAGTGTCTTCTAACAGGATAGAAATATTCAAATGACCATGGTTCTGACTTACATATACATACATACATACATATATATATATATATAAAAAAGCAAGATATACTTGATGGCTTTGTTTCCTGCTTTCAAACTTTTAAACTTAATTTTCCTCCCCTCTTTTTTGTTTAATCAAAACTTTTTTATTTGCACCTGAATGAGCAATAATGTTGTATATGCCTGTGGAGGTAACACATTTTGGGGCCTCAGTAAGAAAACAGGCAAATTGGTTTTGGGGTTCTTTTTGTCTGAATCTTGATTATGTGGAAATTTAACTTTACTCTTTTTTTGGTATTAAAATGAACAGTAATTTCTAGTAGTTAAATTAGTTCATTCCTGGGTGATTTAATTGTAAAATATGTTTCATGGAACCATTTGAATATAAAAGACAAAATGTATAGTCAATTATTTTTGAGCAGATTATGGATACTTGCACATTGTTATTATATCTGCAGCATGTCTGCATTAAAAGCTTAAGTTGTCTCACAGTAAATCCTCTAATGCTCGCAATTTTATCAGCTCATAACTCTTCAGCTTACAGTGGTTGTATCTGTTGGTAGTTTCTGCTTTGTAGCTGTATAAATATGGCAATGCTACCCCTCTGTTCCTGTGGTCAACTCAGACAGCTCACATTGAATATTAAACATTTAAACTAAGGTGTTTGGTTTTTACACTGGAATGGATAACAGACTGGTTGCACAATACTGTGGTGGGAATCAGGTTTCAATGTTAACATCTCCATCAGTCTCTAATGCAAGCCAGCATCTATGCCCTGACTTTAAAAGTAAAGTAAACGCATGCACTAGTGTTAAATATAGATGGATCTTTGACATGTTAGCAGGAGTATCGTAGATAAACTTGCAAACCCTGTCTGGTAACTGTGTATATGTGCCCTATTTGGGCTACCATTTCTTTTAGGAAAATAAGAAATTTCGTTCCTCAAATAAGGAATACTGTGTTCACTAGTGGCATCTTTTCACTAGGAGACAGAAAAAGGAGAGTTGTGGGTTTTTTTCTGAGATTTCAGTGGCTGTAGTGAATCATAAAGTAATAAAATTAAATTATATTTTCTTTATCTCTCAGAAGAGGCTACTATTGGCTAATTGCAATTTAACACCTGAGTGTAAGTGAATGAGAACTAAGATTAAGCTAATGAACACTACAAATACTGAACAAATATTTTAATATTTCTAAGATTGTGGAAATGCACAAAAAATGATGCTTACTATGCAGATACATTTAATTAAATACCCCTTTATTCCCCAGTTGTTTTCTGAACAATTCATATGAGCACTTAGCTTTTCTTGAATATATTAATCATCGACTTTATTAACTAACATAATTTTTATTTTTACAGTGTATCCGTAAAATAATTTGGGAAGATATATATCCAAAAATAAAACTATGGGAATTTTTCCAAGTTGATGTTAACAAAGCTGTGCAGCAATTTAAAACCCTTCTAACTCAAGGTAGAGTATGTTGTTGAAGCATGTGGATTATATATTTATAGTTTGAGAAACTTACAGGTAAACTTAACAATAAGCTTGAAAACAAAATAATCCCATTTTTTGCTGTGTAAGAAATCTAGTACACTGATTTAAGCATACAAGAATGCTTTAAGGGCTAGTAAAGCCTTTTGAAGACTTTGCACCCCTTCAAAACCTTTATATACCCATATCTTGCTTTTATGCCAGAATTATGAAAGTTGTATGTCTTTTTAATGCCTATTTTTACTTTATGAATACTCTTTTCTATGTTATTCTTTAGGCAAAATGGGTACTACATCTGATCCGAATCAACATCTTCAAATAGTTCAGGACCCTAATTATAGACGATTTGGCTGTACTGTAGATTTGAATATAGCATTGGCAACATTCATACCACACAGGTATTGTATTATTGGTTAGAAGTGAAAATCTCAAATTAAGTGAAAAAAATTTCATTTATTTGGTTTTGCAAATTTAAGAGATGGGAAAAAGTTAGTTTTTCATTCCTTGTAGTTATGTATAGTTTTAAAAATAGGTTATTCTAATTGTTCTCTGCTTTTAATGTCCTGATAAGCAATGGACCAGCTGCAATAGAAGAATGTTGCAGCTGGTTTCGCAAGAGAATTGAAGAACTGAATGCTGAACAATACAGACAAACTAATCACCATCAAGAACAGGTCTTACTGTGTTCTAATGCTAAATTGTTTTAAAATGCAAATTAAGTCATTTCAATAATGCATAATTTAATTACTTCTAGGCTGTCAATTGTCTTGTGGGGACTGTGGTTTATGAACGCATGGCTGGTGATGGTCCTAAGCTGGGTCCTATCAGTAGAAAACATCCCTTAGTTACCAGGTAATTTTCTACTTGTTTGTTTGGGAACTATTTGACTCTATCTAGAGAAAGTGCATTCCAAGTTGATTAAAAGTATACATTTGTATGTACAAGTGTATGTTTTCTTTCCCATAGACCATTTACTTAAATTGACTGTCTTTTAAGCAACAGTAGTAACTCTCTAAAAAAAAATGTGACCAGAGAGCATGAAACAATACTCGGAGCATGTAGAAGGTTTACACCTTTCAAGTTTGATATACTTGGTGCCTGTCATGTATGTGAAGGGCTAGGGCTTTAATCTTACACTACCAGCTAATACCAAGATAATGGCAACACCTATCCTTTCTCCTTCAAGGCATGCTACCAGCTGCTTTTTTTTTTTTTTTTTTTTTTTTTTTTTTTTTTAAAATCTGTTTTATCTACAGGCCATTTAATAGCAGATATTTTAATTTCAAAGATGATTAATTTCAGCTTGGGTTACCTTATGGGGTTGGGGTTTTTTAATTGCCTGTCTGTTCTGTAGGTATTTTACTTACCCATTCGAAGAGCTAACAGTGGAAGAAGAAGAAGCTATGATACATCAGCCAGATAAAGCTTGTTATTTCATGGCTCATAATGGCTGGGTTATGGGAGATGATCCTCTTAGGAACTTTGCAGAACCAGGTTTGGAAAAAAACTTTGAATCATTTTATAAACTCTTCGATATTCTAGTCAAGGCAAGAAGGACTTTATGTAATCTGTCTCTTTCTCCAGATGTATTCCTATGAAGCTGCAGAGGAGTAGACAGATACTAAGTTTATAGCACTTATTTCCCACTCAGCATACAGATCAACTGTAAGAACTGGGATTTGAGGTACAGTTTTGCAAGATTTGAGAGGGAAATTAGCAGCTTTCTGCCACTGAAATGGGGGTATCCTGCCTCCCCGCTTCTGTCATCGTTTTTGTTTACTTTCTATTTTGCTCCAGCACCACTGCCTGTTAGCACTTCCATAAGATAATGACAGTGTGGCAGAAAACTAATGCTATAAAAAGGTGAATAGTATTTTACTGCATTAGTGAGTGAAAAACATATCCTTGGAAGGTCCAGTGAGTGGCAATCGGGCAGTCAAGAGGTGACTCGATTAATCCAAAATAAGTGTGCAGGTTGCTTGTGAAGGTGAGATAAGGTATAAATTCACCATGCACTAAAATATTATATCCTAACTCCTTTGAGGACAGCATTGATAGCAAATAAAAGCAAGGTTGAAAACTCCTTGTTTTCAGTGTACTCATTCACTTTGTAAACTGAATCAAAGGTCAGATTAATTCTAATTAAAAACATCTGAATTAGTTGTCTCTTTTAGACATTAATCTGAATGATACTCCATTGTGATCTGGAGTTAGCAAACACCTCAATTCTGCAAAATAATCTGCAGCCCTTTCACTGCTTTTTATTTACTTCTTTTGTCCTTTGCAAGCATAAAGATAATATGTATTTCAAGGGTGGTTTTGTTCAGTTGCCTTTCAGCCAATTGCCCTTTGTTGTGGGCAGACTGTATTTTTTCCTTCAGTTAGCATTCCTAACTTCCATTGCTGACTTAATTCATCTACAGATTTTTGAGTGCTTTATATTTGTGTTATTCTGTTTTATGCCACACATGTTTCAACTGAGAATACAATGTGAAAATGTGATACATAAGGACACAAATGTATGAATTGTAAAAACAAATGCAGACAGTTCTGTAAATTGCCCTTGAAAAAATCATGGTGTACATCCAAAGAAAGACAGTTTTTCTGTCCATGTAGCTATGTTGCCAGTAGTAAAGTCAAAAGGTAGGTTGTGCTTAAGTGAATATTTTTGGAAGCAGTGGTAGAAGCATGGTGGAATGACTCTCATAACTGGAGCGCTGCCAGGGAATCCTACAAACACTTCAGGAGAGACAGGCGTGAGAGAAGGGGTGGAGGGGTGGCCCTGTATACTAAGGAAGCTCTTGATGCCATAGAAGTTGAGATTGGTGATGACCAGATTGAGTGCCTATGAGTAAGAGTCAGGGGCAATCAAGACTGACATCCTGGTTGGAGTATGTTACAGACCACCCGACCAGGAGGAAGAGGTGGATCTATTGTTGTTTAAGCAGCTGGAAGTTGCCTCAAGATCAGCTGCCCTTGTTCTTTTAGGAGACTTTAATCTCCCAGATATCTGCTGGGAACTTAACACAGCTGAGAGGAGGCAGTCCAGAAGGTTCTTAAGAGTGTATTGGGGATTGCTTTTTGTCACAGCTGGTGATTGGGCCTACCAGGGGTGAGGCTCTCCTTGACCTGCTGTTTACAAATAGAGAAGGGCTGGTGGGTGATGTTGTGGTTGGAGGTTGTCTGGGGTGCAGCGATCACAAGATAATTGAGTTTTCCATAAACAATGAAACAAGGAAGAGCATGAACAGGACGTCCACGCTGGACTTTCGGCAGGCTGATTTCAGATTATTTAAGGAACTAGTCAGGAGAGCACCTTGGGAAATAGCCCTTAAAAGCAAGGGGGTCCAGGAAGGCTGGATGTACTTCACGAATGAAATCTTGAAGGCACAGGAGCAGGCTGTCCTGATGTGCCGTAAGACGAGCCGTAGGGACAGACAGCTGGCCTGGATGAGTAAGGAACTTCTGAAGGAGCTAAGTGAGAAAAAGAGGGTGTATCTCCTTTGGAAAGAAGGGCAAGTAAGTCAGGTTATGTTCAAAGATACCATTAAGTCATGTAGAAAGAAAATTAAGGAGGCAAAAGCCCAGCTGGAGCTCAAATTGGCCACTTCTGTTAAGGATAATAAGAAGTGTTTTTACAAATATATTAATGGCAGAAAGAAGGGCAGCAATGACCTCCACTCCTTATTGGATATTGATGGAAATATAGTAACTAAAGATGAGGAAAAGGCTGAGGTGCTTAATGCCTTCTTTACCTCCATTTTCAACAGTGAGGCAGATTGTTCACTGGACAACTGGTCTTCTGAAGTGCTGGATGGGGTCAGGGTGCAATATAGCCCCCCTGTAATCCAGGAGGAAGAAGTTAGAGACCTGCTGAGCCACTTGGATCCTCATAAGTCTATGGGGCCAGATGGGATCCATCCTGGGGTGATGAGAGAGCTGGCAGACGAGTTTGCTAAGCTGCTTTCCATCATTTATCAACAATCCTGGCTCACTGGAGAGGTCCTGGATGACTGGAAGTTGGCCAATGTGACGCCCATCCACAAGAAGGGCCGTAGGGACGACCCAGGTAATTACAGACCTGTCAGCCTGACCTTGGTTCCAGGTAAAATTATGGAGCAGATAGTCCTGGGCGCAATCATGCGGCACCTGCAGAATGACCAAGAGATCAGGCCCAGCCAGCATGGATTTAGGAGGGGCAGGTCCTGCCTGACCAACCTGATCTCCTTTTATGACCATGTGACTCACCTGGTGGACGAGAGGAAGGCTGTGGATGTAGTGTTCCTGGACTTCAGCAAGGCCTTTGACACTGTCTCCCACAGCAGACTACTGGAGAAGCTGTCAGCCTGTGGCTTGGACGGCAATGTTCTGTGCTGGATTAGGAACTGGTTGGATGGCCGAGCCCAAAGAGTGATAGTGAATGGTGTCTCATCCAGTTGGCGGCCGGTCACTAGTGGTGTTCCCCAGGGATTGGTGTTGGGCCCAGTCCTGTTTAATATCTTGATTGATGATCTGGATGAGGGGATTGAGTGCTTAATCAGCGAGTTCGCAGATGATGCCAAGCTGGGAGGAAGTGTCGATCTGCTGGAGGGTAGGAGGGCCCTACAGAGGGACCTTGACAGGCTGGAGAGATCAGTTGATTCCAATAGCATGAGGTTTAACAAGTCCAAATGCTGGGTTCTACACTTTGGACACAACAACCCCATGCAGAGCTTCAGGCTAGGGACAGAGTGGCTGGAGAACAGTCAGGCCGAAAGGGACTTGGGAGTGCTGGTGGACAGGAAACTCAACATGAGCCAGCAGTGTGCCCAAGTGGCCAAGAAGGCCAGTGGTATCCTGGCCTGCATCAGAAATAATGTGGCCAGCAGGACTAAGGAAGTTATCATCCCCTTATACTCGGCACTGGTCAGGCCGCACCTTGAGTACTGTGTCCAGTTCTGGGCCCCTCAGTTTAAGAAAGATGTTGAGATGCTGGAGTGCGTCCAGAGGAGAGCAATGAGGATGGTGAAGGGGCTGGAGCACAAGCCCTATGAAGAGCAACTGAGGGAGCTGGGGTTGTTTAGCCTGGAGAAGAGGATGCTCAGGAGAGACTCTATTGCTTTCTACAACTACCTAAAAGGAGGTTGTAGTCAGACAGGGGTTGGACTCTTCTCTCAGGCAACCGGTGACAGAACAAGAGGACATGGTCTCAAGCTTCGTCAGGGGAGGTTTAGGTTTGATATTAGGAAAAAATTCTTGACTGAAAGGGTGATTGGCCATTGGAATGCACTGCCTGGGGAGGTGGTGGAGTCACTGTCCCTGGAGGTGTTTAAAAGGAGATTGGATGAGGCACTTAATGCCATGGTTTAGATGATGAGTAGGTGTTGGTGTTGGGTCATAGGTTGGACTCGATCTCAAAGGTCTTTTCCAACCTTGTGATACTATGATACTGTGATACTGTGACTTACAGTCCTTGCCCTTTACCAGCTGCTTACTCTTGTTGTGAATCTTTCATTCTGTAGACTGAATAATTTGTTGTGTGAGCTTAGGAAAGTAATCTCGCTGAAAAATAATTGCTTTGCTAAGGCAGGATTACTTTTCAACTGAACAAGTTTCCTGATCTAATCCAAGGTTCAGCCACTAAAATAACTGTGGTGATGCATCAGTGTAGCTGGTCTAGGAGTAGCAGAAAGCGATGGAGTAGTTCTATCTTAACCATCCTGAATGGTGCTGATCCTTTTTGTGCTTTGATCATATTTTAAACATGATTAATATAAATAGAACTTCAGAAGACTGATGGCTCAAAGATAATAGTGTTTCTCTTACATGGAGTCTGATTATTGACAAATCCATGGTTGTGCCTGAATATTACATGTTGCAAATAGTGTAGGGCTTTTGTGGATTTGTTTGATTTTTAAGTGATATTGTCAAATATGTCATTTAAATAAGACAGAAGTCACTTCTTTTAGATAGGACTGATTATTTAAGTCTTTGTCACAGTTCAATCTCCACCAGTATACTCTGTGCAGTAAAGTATATTACAAGTGAACTCAGATTTAAAGATTTTTTTTTTTTTTTTTTATTACATGAAAAAGAAGGCAAAAAATGGTATATGAAACTAGACTGGAAGGAGGATAAATATTTTCATACACACAGAAATTATTTAGGGACTTTGTCCATTTAAGTGACCTGTCTGCCTAAGTACTTTGGAAATTTGCTTTACATCATCACAGTCTGCTGATAACAGAATATCAAATTTTACATTGTAGCTATGGCAGTTTATTTATGGTAACACAGTGAGATGGTTTTGAATTTGGCCAGTATAAACAACCAAACTACTGATTTTGTACGTATGTTTCCTGCTCTTTTCTTTTTCTAAAGTACAGTTTTTATATTACTTTGAAGAGTTAAAAGGAATTTGATTTCAATCTGAAGAATTATTTCTGTATCACTATATAAAGTTAAATAGTCGTAGAAAAATATTCTGAAATTATACATTGCTATAGGGTAGATTTTGAGTTAATATGGTTATTGTTAGAATTTTTACTCTTCATTAGAGTGTTCTGTTCTTCAGCAGTAGAAAATGAAATACCACATTTTCAATTTGGTGCACATTCTATATTATATATATATGTATGCACTATAGTGATTTTCTTTGCCTTACAGGTTCAAATGTTTACTTGAGAAGAGAGCTTATTTGTTGGGGAGACAGTGTGAAACTGCGTTACGGTAATAAACCTGAAGACTGCCCATACCTCTGGGCACATATGAAAAAATACACTGAAATCACTGCCAAATATTTCCACAGTGTTTGTCTTGACAACTGTCACTCAACACCTATTCATGTAGCAGAGGTACGAAAAATTGAACATGTTTATTATAAAGCAGCTTCTGTCTGTGAGATAAGTCTGCAGTGTTGCTACAAAACCTATAGGATCTACGTGGCAGAGTTCAGGTGTGGATGAATTAGCATACGCAAGATGTCTTGACTGGATATGTTTAGATATAGCTTTAGCTACTTTGAACAGTTAGTAGAGTAGTGTAGCTATTTGATCTTTGAAGTCTCCACTTTAGCTGAAATATAGCAGATTTTAGATGGACCTGGCTAACATTTCCCTCACGTAGCTATGGATGTAGTGCAATGACTGCCAGTGTGTCAGCTTTGGCCAGGGTCGTTGCCAAGACTTGGTTGAAAGCCTTAGTATTTCTTTACCATATGTATTTTGCTAATGCTAAATTACACAGGAAGTGATTAACTTCCAAGAATTTAGAAACTGGTAAAGAAACACCTGCAAAAAGTTTAGTATAGTGTGCTTATTGCTAAGATTAGTGCATATTGTTTACCATGGAGGTGACTACATCCAGAAATTGTACTTATCTACTAAATTAGCTTTAAATATATTTGAGTAATACAGCTTGTTAGTGCTTAGTCTTAGCTTGGTTATGGAGCTTACCTAAATCTATGGAGAGCTCTCTGAAACAAGTTGATTTTTCCCACACAAAAATTTGGAGGGGCTTTTAAACACAGCCATTTCAAAACTTCTGCCATTCTTTCATTTATTGTTACTGGTTTTGGAATGGTGACTTCAAAGGCTTAAACTTAAGTCCTTTTCAGCTTTCTTAGTAGATACATTCTCCTATACAGTCTTTGTTCTTGCATTTTGAGTTAAGATTTTGTTTAAAGACAAAGTTGTAAGTAGCTTAAATATTTAAGAGAATTTATCAATCAAAAAATTACTCAGTCCATAAATAATCTCTGTAAAATATAGATATGGTTTTATAAATCTTAACTATTATTAATATTTTTTAATGAATTGCATGTATGGATGACACTTGTTTGGTTAAATCATGTTGATGCATATACAAAACTGACAACAGATGCCTCGCATTAAAAATGTATTATGATCTATAAGAGATGCTAGCAACAGCCAGATCAGTCAGACCTTATCTTTATGTGATAGCTGAACTCTTCAACTGCCTGGGAATTACCAGCCTGATTAGAGGTACTATAAGCAATTGAAAATTATGTATGATTATTGTGTATGGTTTGGAGTTTTTAATGTAAAACTAACATTGGTATGCTTTTTTTTTTTTTTCTTACATATTTGTGTTCGTTGCTTATGCAATTACCTTTTCTTCATGTTCTATTTAACTTCTCCTGTGTCATATGCTAATTCTTGATTTTGCTTATGTTTGTGTCCTCTTCTGTATAACAACTTTTTTTGTTCCTTAATTTTGGCTTTCTGTTGTCTTTGCTGCATGACATTTTCCGGTTGTCCAATCCCTGCCTAGCTTTGAAACTTGTCCTTTTTTGTATCTGCCTTTCCCCTTTCTGTGGCTTTTTTGGCTGTGCTTTTTGCAGTACATGCTGGACACAGCTAGAAAATTGCGAGCCGATTTGTTTGTAGTGGCTGAACTGTTCACAGGAAATGAGGAGCTGGACAGTATCTTTGTGAATAGGCTGGGCATTACCTCCTTAATAAGAGGTAGGCTTGCTGTATGTGTGGTCTCTTTCCCAAGAGAGATTATAGTTTATGTGCTTTTTCCAAGGAAAAGGTTTCTTATGGTTTATGCACTTCTAATTTCATACTCCATGTTATCAGGAATACAGTTTTTGAATTGTAGCTTTTTTGGGTACTTATCAAAAAATACAATACTTGCTGTAAACTAAGAGAAGACATCCTGCATTAGTTTACAGAAGGTTGAATATTTCACTCTATTAAGAGAAAAAGAAGTTGCAGCACAGTTCTGCTATGCAAGTGCCACGTCACATCTGACTTTTTGTTGTATGAGTATCTTAAATTGTATGAGAAACTGTTTCAGCTATCTGCTTTTTTCTCTCTTTTCCCCCCTCATCTTTCTCTTCCTTAATGTTTTATGGTGAATGGAATACTCCAGGGTTGTGTATCCACGTTGGAGAATGTAGTTATATGTGATTTTTTTTTTTTTTTTTTTTTTTTTAAAGATTGAATACACCAAAATAACAAGTGTAAAATGCTTCATTAACCTTTCTGTGTGCTGTACTCTCTGGTAGTTATTCTTATGCAAACACTTAACTATTTTGTTCTTTAGAGGCAATGAGTGCTTATAATAGCCATGAAGAGGGAAGGTTAGTTTATCGTTTTGGAGGTGAACCTGTTGGCTCTTTTGTCCAGCCACGTTTGAGACCTTTGATGCCAGCTATTGCTCATGCACTGTTTATAGATATTACACATGATAATGAGTGTCCAATTCAGGTGAGCACCTAAAATGGAAGCGAAACTTAATATTTTGTTTTCTGAATTGATATTTCTGAACCATGGTAGGGCTTGGTGCAGTCTGGATGTTTCTCCTGAGCAAAGTTTAGAAAAAACTTGTGTCAGATCTTCAGGTTTTCATGAAGAGAATAACATTTTATAACAGCTCGCTGTGAAAGACAACCTCTTAAATGTCAAGGGGAAAAATATATAAAGCTACTTACTGAGCTGGTTTGATTCATTCATTCCAGCTACTACAAGTGGTTCTGTCTCTGCTTGTTAACCTGTTCTCCTAAGCTCCTGTTTTACAGGAGAAAATGAGAGAGAATAGTGGGAATTGGAGTGCTTATTTTTAAGTTGCTTTTATTAGTGCATTTGTAGTATTTTTTTATTTTTGAATAATTCTTTTTTGTTTGAGAAAACTGTGATCAGCTTCATGTGATTAGCAATTCCTCTATTGAACTGAATATATCTGTGTGCTAAATTTGGAGGGATGAATTATGTCTTTGTTTCACTATTTATTACCTATTTATTTTTTTACGTAGCATCGATCTGCATATGATGCTCTTCCTAGTGCCATGATTGTTTCCATGGCGTGCTGTGCTACAGGAAGCACCAAAGGCTATGATGAACTAGTACCACACCAGGTATGTATCTACAGTTTAACTCTCAAGTTACTTTTAAAAATTTAAACTTTAATCAGTATTTTCATGTCCTTTATTTGAAATTCCAAGCACTTTACTAGCTGGCATTATTTCAGATTGTCCAATTTCATATGGAATTTGAATTTTTTATATAGATAAGACTTTCAGTTGGTTTTTTTTTTTTCAGGGTAGTTGATGTTTACTTAAATCTTAATTTCTTTACAGATATCTGTAGTATCTGAAGAGAGGTTTTATGCAAAATGGAATCCAGCAACACAGCTGACTTCTGGTGAAGTTAATTTTGAAACAGGAATTCTAGCAGGAAGGCTGGCTATAAACAGATTGCATCAGGAGCTGGGTGCTAAAGACTTTAATCAGGCAAGAAGTGAGAGTAAGACTGATTTCTCTATATTTGTTCTCTATGAGCACAGTTACAATGGTTTGTTTTTTCTAGGTGTATGTAGATCAAGTGGATGAAGATATAGTCGCCGTGACAAGACATTGTCCTAACACACACCAGTCTGTCGTGGCTGTAAGTCAAACTGCCTTCGGGGATCCTAAAACTTCCTTCTACAGTAAAGAAGTACCTGAAATGTGTGTTCCAGGTAAACAGATCTCTCTTCAAGTGATGGCAAGTGTACAAAAATTTCAAGTTATTTCTAATTCCATACTTTTTAACTTCAGACACATGAAATCAACATGAGAATTTTCAGTATATACCATTCCTTTTATAGGTACTAACATGCATGCACCAAAAGTGGTTAAAGAAACAATAACAAATTTTACCTTTTTTTAGCGTTTTGAGGCATTCATATTGAGTATACTTCCTGCTATAAGCTCCCCATGAAAGTCTGGTTTTGTTTACTGTCTTGTTTGTGAACTGGTAAGAAATAGTTAACAGCAGGATGGTTAATTGCATAGAGTTGGGGAGAATTACTATTTATTAAGTGTTATACTGGGAGAAAAAAACCCACAATCTCCTTCTATTTATCAATGTCATTGCTGTTCAGCTTTCTTCTGTATGACTTTTTGTGGTTTTAAAATACATTTAATAAGAAACCTCTTTGTACTGTTAATATAAAGAAAATATATGGGTGATAAATACATGATAATAATTAAATATACAGAGTATTTACTATACTTAATAGTAATAAAATGTAAGGACTTCTACACATTCCCTGACATATTTCTGAAGAGAAGCTTTCCAAACTGGCATTTTAAATATGCTCATTCCTTTGAGTGCATGTGTGTGCCTGCTTTAGTTGGTCACATTGTATATCAAGATATTAACAAGTGGCTGCAAGATTTGCATACCTTAATTTCTAGATTACTGGAAGGATAGAGAAAATTAGAATATTTGAATATTATGAATAAGTTGTTGCACTTCGAAGCTAAACCATCTGTAGCTGCAGTTTGGAAACCAATCTAATACCGTCTCCTAAAAGATAATAAGGAAACTAACAGAGCTGGTGATCATTAAAAGACAAGTTTTAACTCACTAGTTGTTGACTGATTTTTATGGCTAATTTATGATAAAATAACAAATAGGCTTTTTAAAATACAGTACAGCAAATGAATGTGTAATGAATGTTTACAGGATATTTAAAACATTTCTCCATATATTTTGACATGTTCTGTTGTTTAGGTGTAGTACAAAGACTTGTATTTTGATTTTTTAAGTTTTTAGTTTTAGGTTTTGCTTTGTGTTTTCAAAAGAATCGCTTGTTCATTTGAAGTATCTTAACAGCTACAACATCATTTAACTTTTTTTAGGAAAAATAGAAGAAGTAGTTCTTGAGGCTAGGACTATTGAGAGAAATGCTAGTCCTTACAAAAAAGATAAACATTTTATAAATGGATTGCCTAATTTCGCAATGGAACTCAGAGAGCATATCCAGGTAATTAGACTTCTTCACCCATGTTCTAATGTAATATTGTGTAATTTGTAATATTTTATGCTAGAAAAGAGACACCTGAATTTCAGTTGCAAATGTGTTTTCTTTTCGAAGATTCAAGACAGTAAAATTGTAAAGCAAGCTGGAACTGCCATAAAAGGGCCTAATGAATTTGTTCAAGAAATAGAATTTGAAAAATTAACACCAGGAAGTGTAATAGTATTCAGGTAAGTTATTGTAATTGCCAAATGGCTTTGTTATTAAAAAAGAATGATAGGATTCTTTGTTTTGAGACTTTGGAATAGTTATTGTAAGTGCTACGTTTCTACAATTTATGCATTCATATTTACAGAGTCAGTCTTGACCCAAAGGCACAAGAGGCTGTCGGTGTACTCCGCAATCATTTGATCCAGTTCAGCCCTCACTTTAAATCTGGAAGTCTTCCTGATAATCATTCGGCACCTATATTAAAAAGCTTATTTTCTTCGTGAGTATTCTTTAAGTTTTTGAAGTAGAATTGAGAGTGTAACAGTGGGAGTGAAGAACAGTCTATAAACATTAAGTGAGGGGGGTTTTGTGTTACTACTAGTGGATTTAGATTGTCAGAGTAAAATAAAAACTCTGAGGTTTTTTAATTATTTTTTTTTAATATGTATAATACTAAGCAGGGTTAATACTTAAAAACTTCCTGGGCTCTTTTGTTCACATTCTGTTTAATTGCTACTTAAAGCAGATTTACTAATGTGGATTGCTTGTCAGTGTTTGGAGTTTGTTCTTAATATGGTGTTTATAAATAAATACTGAAACATGTGAGCAGAACATCTCGGAAAATCTGAAAGAACAGGTTCTTAATTTCCATGCTTAAGTGGAGAGAGACTTGTATATATTTGATTATTTTAATGGAAGTATGAAACTAGAATTGTTTGTGAAATCCTCTCTATTTCCCCACTAATGTTGCTTTTGGGGTTGGAATTTTTTCTCCACTGTTTTTTCAGTATTGCATCTAAACTAACTTTGGCTGACCTAAATCAAGTACTGTATAGATGTGAGGCAAAAGAGCAAGATGATGATGGAGGTTGTTACAATATACCAAACTGAAGTATGCGGGCCTTCAAGGTAGTAGTTTTAGCATTCTTTTTGCTGTCAAGAAAAACAATAAAATAGAGCTATTCAGTCATACCTTAATGCTGGTTTTATGGCTAGTGTCATTGTTTGGATAGAGAGCAGTCAGTTATTTCTGCTTGATCATGCTACTAATCAGTGTTGTAACCAGAAAATCACATACTAAAACAAGAATCTTCTCTCTCAATGCTTTGGGCTGCAAGATTTAAGATTCAGTACGTATTTTAACAGAAATGCCTTTGCTTTTAAAATAAAAAGAAAATACATATAACTCCAGTGAAAAGGCATGTTAATTAAACCCCAGGCATTACTAGATTACTAAGGAGTGTTGATCATTTATCAAATGTGTGAATTCATGCTAATTACTCCACAGTGATTTTTCAGTGTAGGCTGTATGCTGAGGAAACTACAATTGAGTTGTATCCTAACTCATTCTGTAGATCAAGAGATGTATTGCATTTAAATCCAGTTATATCATCTGTTGCTGTGTACCTTTTCCTCCTGATTTGTAATTGCTCTTTGTGATAATGATGTCTTCTAATGCGGAGTTGGGTTTGTATCTTCAGGGTAAATGTCAATGATGGCAGACATAAGACCAAAGAATGATTTGGGCCATCCGTTTTGTGATAACTTAAGATCTGGAGACTGGATGATTGATTATGTCAGTAACCGTCTGATTTCACGCTCAGGAGCCTGCGCAGAAGTGAGTAAAAATACTTGGTGATTTTGGGGTTTTAAATTACTAGTTTATTTCCTTTTCAGTTAGTGGTATATTTTTAAATTCAGTCTGTATTCCTCGTCTAGGCAATTTCTTCTAGGAGAAGCAACTGTTAATATGCCTTTCTTCCCTTTCCTCAATCCTATTTAAGAATAGACTGCAGAAGGGAAGTGAAAAATATGTAGGGCATGGGGGAGTTATTAGCTCTTAAATAGAAGCCTACAGAGGTTCTTCCCTGGTTGTTTCTTTTCATCAAATCAAAATGAAGTAACTACTTCTTTTAAATAAAGTACTTTCAAAACAAGGCCTAGCTACTACCGAGGCATACGTGATTATGATAGTTACAGTAAAATTGCACAGTCAAGCACTAAGATGACAGGAATTACTGAGATTCAAGTTACCTGTGTAGATGCATTGCAATACAGTCCTTTATTTTCTTTGTCATATTTTCCTGCGTGCCAATTCTTTATTATTATATTCATTATGCAAGTTACCTAAATCAAGTTTTCATCTTGTGAAATAAATAAAGGCATTAGCATTCTTATTTCACTTTGTTCCTGAAGTCAAGTGCAGTGATACAAAGCAGAAGAATGAATAAAGCAGTCTAATGTTGTTCTGAAGCGAATGTTGAATCTGACCTCGGAGACAGAGCTCTTCTAGAAGGGTAGTCTGATACTTGCCAGACTTTCTGCTCTTCAGAGACTGTTGCTTATTTTTTCTGTATATTTAGAGTTCTTCATTTGTAGTGTCTCTCTTTTGCAGAAAATATCAAGTACCTATAGCTATACTGAACTCACATGAAACTAAACCTTACATAATTGCAGTGTTTACATAAGTAGCTTTCTCTTCTTAAATTATGGGTTAAAAGAATAGTGTCATCTTGTAATATACTGGCATGTACTTTGTTCATCTGTGCAGTCTTCATCTGCAAGGTTATGGTTTTCTAGTAGGTTGTCATGATATTCTTTAACAGTACTAAGAAGGAAAGAAGAGAGACTTCCCAGGTATCAAACACTTTGCAGTGACACAAGAATGGTGAAGTTCAAGAATTCTGAATCCTAGACCCAGATCTGCAGTAATTTTCACTAGTGACTGTACATAATTTAGCCTTTTGATAATTTTTCTATCCCTGGTCTCAATCTTCATCTATTTGGTCTTGTCTTCTAAAGCAATGAGAAGTCTCCTCACATTTAGGTTGTAGTGATGCCTTTTGAGTTGTAGCTTTCCTTTGCTACTCAATTGTAATAATTTGTTTGTGATGATACAAGACTAGCAAAATATAATCTCTTTCTGTAGTTGATGCCTCTTTATGTCAGATATTTCCCTTCTGCTTTTCTTACAGTGCATCTCAGCAGAAGTTTTGGAATTCTACCACAAATATCTAGCATGGACAGCTTCTTATACAAGAATGATTGTATGCTAGTGGTGTTATTAATAACTGAAGATAACCTCATATTTGTGGTGATCAGGCATACCTTGGGTGAAATAAATGTACAAAACCAGTGACATAGTTTAACTAGATGGATTCTGAATGCACTGCTTTTTGAACCCTAGTGTTATCAAATTCTAATTATATTGTATTTTAATAGGTTGGTAAATGGTTAAAGGCCATGTTTGTCTACCTAAAGAGAATTCCACGCTACCTTATCCCATGTTACTTTGATGCCATATTAGTGGGTGCGTACACAACGCTTCTGGAAGTGGGATGGCATCAGATGTTTAGGTATGCTTGGCATATCAGGACTATAGATGTTTCTGTATATATTTGCACCTTTTAAGTTTTATATGCTGGAGAATGTAATTTGACTGTTTTCATACATGTCCAATGTAAAAGAGTGGAATTGGGAGTCTTCTAATGGTGGTGGTTTGTAAGGTTGAGAGTTCAGCTGTCTATCCAGGGTTTATATAACTTACCATTATAAAACTTATTTATAACTACGGTTGGCATTGTGTAGTAGTAGGAGGAAACCTTAAGCCAGGATTTTTTGCCAGGCTTTGGAATGGGTTTTTTTGCTATAGTTTCAGTACAACTGTAATGATTCCTTTAAAGTTCAGGGGAAAAAGAAAACACTGGATTGTACTCAGTGTTGATGCTTTGTTCAACGTTTCTTCTCTATCACAGCCAAATATCCTTCATTATCTGAGCCCTTTGCTTAGTTAACTGCTTGATCTTCAGTGTTTACTTCTCCATTGTTTCTTGGAAAGGGAAGGAAGGTTGATTTAATAGAGGCTTCATTCTGTTTTGTTGAAATACAGATGTTAAAATGGGCATAGAATTTGGTATGGCTGTGAAATCAGGTGGAACATAATATATTTTATGAAAAAAATGCTTGGAGATGAACTAGTCAGGAATGCAGGCTGCATTATTTTAGACAATGTGCTAAATGATTTATTGATTTACAATGTTTTATTTTTTATATATATATATGTATATATATGTGACGATCTTTAATAGTGACTAGGCTTGAGAGAACTGCTGTTTATAGTAAAAAGGTTTTTGTCATATTTTTGAAGTCTTGATTCTATATGTAAGCATCAAGTAAGCCAAACCAATTTTTTTTTTTTTTTTTTTTACCCTTTTCCCTAGAAGTATTTGACATAAACACTCCCATTGGTATTAATAAATTAAAATTTAAGGCTAACATTGGGAACCCATTTTTGGGGGGAAAAGTGATTTACAAATTAAAGCTTACATGCAAAATTAGTTCATGCAAAATACTAATGATAACTCATTATTGGTTTTTTTATTATGTATAATATTTATAATAGTCTTCTGTAAATCAAAAAAAAATACATTTTATTGACTGATACTGCTGAATGTAAAATTATTCTAATTTAATTATGTTGAATTACAGCTTTGTACAGAATGGATCAACATTTGTTAAACACCTTTCCTTGGGTTCAGTCCAGATGTGTGGGATAGGAAAATATTCTTGTCTGCCAGATTTGTCTCCTTCCTTACATGATGTTCCCTATAGGCTGAATGAGATTACAAATGAGAAAGAACAGTGTTGTGTTTCCTTGGCAGCTGGTAAGTGAGGACAACCTTTTTAAAGTCTTCCAAAATAGTTTAACTGGTTTTAGTAACAACATTAAAATTGTTTCCACTGTGCTTGGGATCCATATGTGGATAAAATATAGGCAGCAGTTTTCATTGCTTTTACCCTGTGTTTTAACTTGTGCTTAAAATAAAGATTTGCCTGTGTGAAAAATATGCATAGAAGTACTTCTTGAGGAAAACTGTTTTGTTACTGCTCGTGGGGGTAGGGAGCTTAAACACTTTAGAGACATTTTTAGCTATATCCACTTTTATCACATATGGAGATCCACAGTCTACTGGTATGTTTATATTCCCTTTTAAAACTTGTTAGAATCTGTTTTCCACAAGGTATATGCAATGGTTCTCAAATGAAACTTCTCATAACTTCAGTTCCTGTCACCTCTCTGTATTTTAATAGGAAATTCCCATCTACTCCTGCCCTCCATCCCCATTCCACCCCATCCATCAGAATGGATACCAGGGTAATCAATAAAAACCTTCCCCGTGACTTTGACAGGTTTTGCGTTTAGGCTTTATATCACTACCTATGAAAAAAACAAACTAGCTTTTCCATACGAGCAGATGATGATATATGTTTTGCACAAATTGATTTAAATGTATTCGTGTTGGGGAATTTGTAGGGAACATTTTATTGTAAAATGTTCATGCTAAATCAAGTACTCTGGAGCTTTCAACAGCAAACTTTTGGCATCTGTCCTTAAGATCCTGTTTGTCTCCTTGACTTACCTTGCTGTTAAGGTTAATTTGTATGCTTAGTATTTGGTCTAATAATGGCCTTGAAAGTCAAGACTGTTTTTCTTTCCTTCTAGAAACATCATTTTAGCATTTGGTGGGACTTTAAGACATGGTCTCATTCCCAATCTGCTTGGCCAGGGGACACATGCCAGATACAACTGCCGTGATGCTGTGTGGTGGTGGCTTCAGGGTATCCAAGACTACTGTAAAATTGTTCCAAATGGTTTAGACATTCTCAGGTGTCCTGTTTCTAGGATGTACCCAAGAGATGACTCTTCGCCTCAGCCTGCAGGCACTGTGGTAAAGATTACTTCCAATTTAAATATTTAACATAACTGTAAATTTTAATGAAAGGATATAACTTTTCTAGCTACAAGAACCTGTCACTATTTGGTTTTCATGGTGAATTTTGATTCTAGCAAAAGAACTCCATTTTTAGGCACTTATCACTACATCTGCATCACAGGATTACACAATTGCAGGGAGTTGGGAATGGAGAAAAATATATCAGCTTCTAAATTTTTTTTCTTTGCTTTTTTTCTTGGAAAAAGGTTTATATTAAAAACTGTATACAATGTATTCCCATTGCAGAGGTATTATTGAAAATGCTAGATGCTTTTTTTCTTGAAGTATCATAAAGTAGAGGCTTAGAATTGCTACTGTTTGCACGTTGGAGCCTTGTTTTTCATTTTGCCTTTCATATATCATCCAAACGTGCAATCAATCTAGGATCAGCCACTTTATGAAGTAATACAGGAAGCAATGCAATGACACATGGAAGGCATAAATTTCCAAGAAAGGAATGCTGGTCCACAGATAGATCAAAACATGAGAGATGAAGGTAACATTTATACAACAAACACTTGTTATGCAATTCAAAAGATAACAAATTTTGTGGTTTACTACTTTTTCTTTAGCTGTTGAGTATATTCTTGAAAAATTATGTTTAATGCAACTAAAACTATATTACTTTAAATACATTAAATGTTTTAAAAGTACCTAATTAATTGTTTATCAGCACCTGTTTCTGTGTTGTGGTACAAGTTTATCTTTAAATATTCACTCAAAGTACAGTTGCCTTAGATCTCGTTTGGAGCTTTTTTTATTTATTCAGAGCATTGGGCTGGGGGAGAGTGGTGTGGGTTTGGTTTTTTGTTGTTTAAAATACGTGATATTCTTGCTTGGCAGGTTTTAATGTGACTGCAGGTGTTGACTGTGAAACTGGCTTTGTCTACGGAGGGAACTGTTTCAATTGTGGCACTTGGATGGATAAAATGGGAGAGAGCAACAGAGTATGCAACAGAGGAATTCCAGCTACTCCAAGGTACAAAATCCAGAGTTATTTTTTGGGGGGAGCAAGGTGAAATTATTTAAGTGACGTTCTTCTGCAGAACTACTATGCCTTCCATTAACAAATCTGAGGAGATGTCAAATGTTCTAAATGTTTCTGCCTAGTAAAATATTACTTTGAGCTCATTTGAAGAAAAAGATGCATTCTTAGGCAGTGAAGCCCTCAGCTTCTGGCATGGTCTTAGCTCCCTGCAAAGAGTTGACTTGAATTCAAGTAGTAAAATGTGATTTAGGAAAACCTACATACTTGCAGTACTAGCAGTACTTTGTTATTTAGATTTATCATAGGAGATATCCATTGATGATTGTTCTGTTGTTTCCATACTTCTTTAAAAGTCAAAAAGGTTCTATTACGGTCTGTCTTGGGTATGAAGCCAGGAACAGGGTTGGTCAGGAATGCACCCAGAAGCACACCCAGGGACAAAAAGGAGAGAGTAAGACGCCTGACAGCATGGTAGCTCAGGATGTGGCTAAACCAGAGGAACAGTCTGAGCCCATGAAAGTTGCCCCTATCCAGAAAAGGAAATATAAGACCAAATCGGTTCGTCCAGTTGATGATGATGGGGAAGCGGGTCCTTCGCATACTGCAGACCCAGAACCAGAGATTGTTACTGAATCGCTCTTATTTGACAATCTTTGCAACTTGAAGAAAGACATTACTCAACAGCCAGATGAGCCTATCCTGACTTGAACGATCTGAGTTTGGGACCTTATAGGTGAAAGCTTGCAACTTCATGGTTTTGAAGCCAGGTATTTAAAGGCTCTGGCTCGAGATGCAGGTATTGAACAGGTATTTGTGAGGGAATTAAGACATCTTCCACTCCGGGCATGACTTCTAGGCAGTGTGAGAGAGGTTTTCTCACAAAGATATCCTGCAGGCACATCATCTTAAGACACCTTGGAAGACTGTGGAAGATGCGATTTTACGCCTGAGGGAAATGGCACTGTTAGAAATACTTTTATGAAAGGGATGGGCAACCCTTCACCGACCCAGACAAGGTTAGGTGCACACCAGAAATGTGGTGAAACCTTTCATGCAGGGCACCAGGTGCATTCTCCCATTATGTTGCATCCAGGTATTTGGAGGCAGACCAAGATTTAGTGGGCGTCGCAGCAAGTAAACTCAGGACATATGCGAAAACGGTCCATGGCCCGATGCAGGAATGTATCGCTGCAGTAGAAACAGCACTTAAGAGGATGGATAAGAGGATGGACAAGCAGCAAAAGGAGATCATGGAAACTCTTCAAAATCTTCAAGTGGCACCAGTGCGAATCAAAGCCTCTGGGTCCAGAGCTGAACGCCTTACGGCTAGGGGAAGAGGACAGGCTTCACGGACCGATCTATGGTATTTCCTCATTGACCATGGAGAAGTTATGAGACGGTGGGACAGGAAACGTACCTATGCCCTAGCAGCCTGGGTACAAGAATTGAAGGAGAACGAGAAAAAAAAAAAACAGCGAAAGTAAGTGCAGTGCTGATTTCCCAAGGATTTGACCCACTAGAGGGAACCTCCAAAATGTATCCATCGGGAAAGAGTTTTCATCGCTATAATGGAGACCAATGTTAGAGGGGCCCTGCCTCTGGCCAGGTAGAGGCAAGGGATAACCGTGTCTATTGGACTGTGTGGATCTAGTGGCCTGGCACATCAGACCCACAAAAATACAATGCTTTGGTTGATACTAGCGCTCAATGTACGTTAATGCCATCAGGACATGTGGCCCGGAAACTATTACTATTTCTGGGGTGACAGGGGGACTGTACTGGAAGCTGAAGTGAGCTTGACTGAGAGAGACTGGCAGAAACACTCCATGGAGACTGGTCCGGCCACCCCATTAATCCTGAGAATTGATAACCTCAGGAAGGATATTTCAAGAATCCAAAGAGACATAGGTGGGCTTTTGGAATAGCTGCTGTAGAGACAGAAGAGATTAAGCAGTTAAAGTCATCGCTGGGTCTCTCAGAAAGTCCTTCTGCTGTCGGATTGTTGAAGGTTGAGGAACAAGGGGTGTCAATTGCCACCACAACAGTGCATCATTGACAAAAACCGAATGAACTGTGACTCTGTGATTCCCATCCATAAGATAATCTGAGAACTGGAGAGCCAAGGGGTGATCAGTAAGACTCACTCACCTTTCAGTAGCCCCATTTGGCCTGTGCATAAGTCTGATGGAGAATGGAGATTGACTGTGGAATATCGTGGCTTGAATGAGGTTACCCCACTGCTGAGCACCGCTGTGCCAGACATGTTGGAACTCCAGTATGAACTAGAATCCAAGGCAGCGAAGTGCTACACCACTATTGACATTGCTAACGCATTCTTTTCTATTCCCCTACCTGCAGAGTACAGGCCACAGTTTGCTTTCACCTGGAGGACTGTGTAGTACACCTGGAACCGATTGCCCCAAGGGTGGAAACATAGTCCCACCATTCACGAAGCACTAGAGAAGGGTGAGGCTCCAGAACATCTGCAGTACATGGATGACATCATCGTGTGGGGGAACACAGCAGAAGAGACAATCATCCAGATTCTCTTGGAAGCTGGGTTTGCTATCAAACAGAGTAAAGTTAAGGGACCTGCTCAAGAAATACAGTTCTTGGGGGTGAAATGGCAAGACGGACATCGCCAGATTCCGACGGAAGTCATTGAGAAGATCACAGCAATGTCCCCACCGACCAGCAAGAAGAAAACACAAGCATTCTTGGGTGCCATAGGTTTCTGGAGGATGCATATCCCGGAATATAGTCAGATCATAAGCCCCCTCTACTTGGTAACCTGTAAGAAGAAGGATTTTCACTGGGGCCCTCAACAGCAGCAAGCTTTTGAGCAGATTAAGTGGGAGATTGCTCATACTGTAGCCCTTGGACCAGTCAGGACAGGACCAGACGTGAAGAACGTGCTCTACTCTGCAGCTGGGAATAACAGTCTTTCATGGAGCCTTTGGCAGAAAATGCCTGTCGAGGCTCGAGGCTGACTGCTTGCATTCTGGAGTCGAGGCTACAAGGGACCTGAAGCCAAATATACCCTGACAGAGAAAGAAATCCTAGCTGCTTATGAAGGAGTTCAAGCTGCCTCAGAGGTAATTGGAACAGAAACTCAGCTCCTCCTGACACCCCGATTACCAGTGCTAAGGTGGATGTTCAGTGGACAGACCGCATCCACGTATCATGCTACTGATGCTACCTGGAGCAAATGGGCTGCTCTGATCACACAACGTGCCCGTATTAGAAAACCAAATCGCCCTGGGATCCTGGAGATCATCACGAACTGGCCTGAGGATGAGAACTTTGGTCTAGCAGATGAAGAGGAAGAAGAACAGGTAGCACGTGCAGAGGAAGCGCCACCATACAATCAATTGCCGAAAGAAGAAATACAATACACCCTTTTTACCGATGGTTCCTGTTGCATCGTGGGGACAAATGGAAAATGAAAAGCAGCAGTGTGGAGCCCCACACAAGAAGTTGCAGAAGCTACTGAGGGAAAAGGTGGATCAAGTCAATTTGCAGAGCTCAAAGCTGTCCACTTGGCTCTGGACATTGCTGAACGAGAGAAGTGGCCAAGGCTTTACCTCTACACTGAGTCATGGATTGTAGCCAATGCACTGTGGGGATGGTTAGATCAATGGAAGAAGGCCAACTGGAAACGCAGAGGGAAACCCATCTGGGCTGTGGATATATAGCAAGATATTGCCACCCTAGCAGAGAAGCTGATCGTGAGAGTCCACCATGTGGATGCGCATGTGCCCAAAGATCAAGCCAACGAGGAACAGTGCAACAACGAACAGGCAGACTGAGCTGAACGAGTCAAAGTGTCACAGATAGATCTGGATTGGCAGCATAAAGGAGAGTTTCTGGCTCGATAGGCCCATGATGCCACAGGCCATCAGGGCAGAGATGCCACCTATAGATGGGCATGAGACCAAGGGGTGGATTTAACCACGGACACCTGGAGAAAAGAGCATGGCATTGAGTGTGTATATCATATCCCCTACCATGCACCAGCTGCCGGGAAGGTTGAATGGTGTAATGGACTGTGGAAAACCACTTTGAAGGCATTGGGTGAGGGGACTTTCAAACATTGGGACCGACATCTAGCAAAGGCCACATGGCTGGTCAACACTAGAGGCTCCGTCAATTGAGCTGGCCCTGCCCAGTCAGAATTCCTTCATACTGTAGATGGAGATCAAGTCCCTGTGATCCACCTGAGAGGTATGTTAGGGAAAACCGTCTGGGTTAAGCCTGTGTCAAGCAAAGGCAAACGCATTTGTGGGATTGTCTTTGCTCAAGGATCTGGTTGCACCTGGTAGGTGATGCAGGAAGATGGAAAAACATGATGTATTCCTCAAGGGGACCTTATTTTTGGATGAGTTGTCCATATTCTGTGTACCTATCTGTAAATATGTATATAATTGAAGTATGTATGTATATCGTTATAAGTTTAAGTCCGATAATAGGGTGTTGGCAGGGAAGAAAAATTCAGGCTGGATAATGTTGTGGTCTCGGATTTTTCTGGGGAATTTTTCTTTCTCTTGCCAACAGAGGGGATCCGAGTGGGATGCGAGGGGGTGAGGGGAGGACATTTCTGGGGAAACCGGGACAGACGTCGTGCCCCGCTTGGCCTGGACTTCCAGCTGGTTTTCCTCTTGCTCGCTCAGCGGTGTGAGGAGGAGGAACAGGAGCATCAGTAGCTACTGCATGTGTTCATTTTGCAGTCTCTGAAGGAAAGATCACTGGTCATCTGGCTCTACCACAACTCCTGCAGGACTCACACTAAGTTTCATCTCCTTTCCCCCCCACCCACTTCCCCACTTCTCCTGGCGACGGTAGACTTGGCGGCAGGAGACTCGCCTGGCTGCACGAACCCGGAAGCGGCAGCTATCACAGCAGCAGCGATCATTCACTGCTTCTTAAAGAGACCTGCATCGCAAGATTTTGGGTACAGGACTCAATCCATTTTAAGGTTTTAATTACGATTAGTGTTAATTCTGTTCTGTACATACATATATTTGTAGCTGAGAACTGTTATCTTTTCTATACAAATGAATTTTTTTTCCTGATTAAAGATCTCAATATCTGATAACACATCTTAGTTTTCATCTAAACATTATTCTGCCTATTTGTGAAACCTTGCACCTGCAGGATATACTTGTATCTTTAGTGTTATGTGTAGTGCTGGTCTCATGAAGGATGGTACAGAGAAGGGCAGCTAAAACTCAGGAGGATGGAGTAGCTGCCTTGCAAGGAGAGACTGGAATGTCTAAGGACTCTTCATTTTCAAGAGAATATGAGTGAGAGAGATGTGACTGAAGTTTAAAAAATGATAGTAGTCATGCTGATCAAGCTGTTATACAGTTCTGCAGTGTTTCGTGCATAACTTTGGAATGCTCCTATAGAAGAAATAGGGGAATAATAGTAAAATAGGGAAAAGTGTCCAAGACAGAGATTTCTTTTTTTCAATCACTTATTGAACCTTAAAGTAATTCCTGGTCTTTTATTATTATTATTTTAGAGATGGCTCGGCTGTGGAAATTGTTGGCCTGTGCAAGTCAGCTGTTCGCTGGTTGCAGGATTTGTCTCAGAAAGATATGTTTCCATTCCATGGAGTCACTGTAAAAAGACATGGTAAATATATGCACATCTCATAATTGCATTATTGAAGTATAACAATAACTAAAATTATGGAATTGTGGCCATATAACATCAGGTATGACTATGAAACTACACAAGAAAATTTAAGGTTAAAAGGGGAAGAATTTGGGGAAGTATTTTTTATGATTAAAATCTTTTGTTACTACAAAAATTTATTAAGAGTTTTTTTTATTGTCTTGTCCTTATTTCAAATATTTTGTTCCATGTATTAAGTGTGAGTTACAAAGGCATTTTTGAGTGTAAATACCTTTTCTCAAAATGGATACGAGTGATAGAATTATTATGTATTATTATGATACGCATCATTCATTACAAGAATGCTAAGTGTAAGACACTTTCTTTTCCTTTTCTTTTCTTCCCCTCCTCACCCTCAGTATTCACAACACAGAAAACCGCTTCTTGTGAATATTTACATAAATATCTTTAGATGCCCTTTATGTTTCTCAGGGATACTGCTCTGATTGCAAAGTTACTTGACTTAGGGCTTACTCAGCCCAAGTGAACATAAATGCTCTGTAAAGCCTTTTTACTCTTTGGTAAAGGATAATATTGGAAAACAATGGTTCTTTTATTTTATTTTAGAAAATATGAGTGTACGTGTTTGGTGTTTTCTTTTTCTTATCAGTCCCAGCCAATAGAGATTCTTATGAATTTAGCTGTCACCTCAGGATTTCTTAAAATATGTAGCTAGAGCAAGACAACTTAGAATTCATTACACAGGAATATTATAATCCTTAGATGCAGAAATAATATTTATAAGACTTGTCATATCACTTTTGTACCAGAATCATAAGCAACTTCTTTAGATTCAGTTTGATGTGTATCTACTCCTGACCATTGTTCATCTTGTGTAACTGGATTTAAATTTCATTCATCTGCTGCTGAACCTATTTTAAAACCAGCCTAATTACTATTTATCTAAGCCTTGTTTCTTAAGAATAGGCTTAGCGTTAGCGTTTCGAGGTTTTTCTGTTTTTTTGGCAGTACTGTATTTCAGTTTTGATAATATTGCCATTTTTGCTATACTCCAGTTTTAGTTTAAGAAAAACAGACAATACGCCTGTACTCACGTAACACAAAACTAATGTACAATTCTTTTACTATTTTCGATTCTTTCATAAAAACATTGCTTATTTAAGATGTATGTCAATGTCAGTCAGGAAGATATCCCTAGCACAATTCTGCTGACTAAAACCTGATGTTTTTCTAGTCTTACTTGAAGTTTCATTGAGCTGTTCCTGTGAACTGCAGAATTGGCTTAAATGCAGGGAATCACTAGCTGGAGAGAAGTGCTCCTGTTTATGTTAAGTATCAGGAATTCAGGAAGAGAAAGCTTTTAGAAGTTACCCTTACCCCAATTCTTTGGCACTCTTTGAAGTCTCCAAAAGAGCAAGGATATGGACACCTGTTGGGGAATGGCTCAAGGAACAGGGACATGGGTCCCTGGACGAGTTAGTTTGCAGCATGTAACAGCGTTAAGCCTGAGCTGGTGTGCCTAGGCCTCCGTTAGCATAAGCGAGCTAGGTTAGCATAAGTGAGCTATGCAGGAGGCCCATGAAGATTACGATAACCTTGAGCAAGGAGTAAGCAACATTCCTGGTAACGAGCCAGCATGGAAAGGATAAGCGGCCGGGAAACAAACTGTGGCCGGGAGATGAAGTCACCAGTAGCCAGTAATGTTATAATACGAATGCATAATTAAAGTAAAGGTAGCCAATTATGTTATAACACATGTGCATAATTAAAGCAAAGGAGCATAAAAGAAGCTATGTCACATCAATAAATTGGAAGCTTGCTTATGATTCACATTGAATACGCGTCTTGCTTTCCTCTGCTCGTCGCAAGTGGTGACCCTGACGTGATCCTGATACCGACGTGATACCATCGACGCGATTCCACCGAACGCGGTTCGAGCACGCACGGGGGGTTCGATTCGAACACGCATTGACGCGCTACCACCCGGACGAGCGGACTCGGAGAAGCACTGGTGACGGCGCACCAGCGACCGAAGAATCCGTTGACTTCGTAAGAAGTGAGGGTCAGGGTCGTCAGGGGGCCGAAAGTTCTGTTTTCCAGAGCTCCAATAGGTACGGCCGGAGTCTGACTGCAATCCGAGAAGCTACCGAAAGTCGCCAAAAACGCCGCTGAAAACCACTGGCCAGTGAGTAATTTGCTAATATGGAGCGAGAGGTAGCATAAAGACTATTAAAATGCTTTTTAGAAAAGCGGGGTGTAGGTCCTGTTAAGGATCTTGCACCACTTCTTGCCTTAGGAAAGGCTAAGGGACATTTTAAAGAGCCTGATGATATGTTTGATGAGAGTGAGTGGCGAAATTATGGGGATACTTTATGGAATATGGTTATTGATAATGATAAAGCTGCCAAGAAACTAATGAAGTCATGACGAGAAGTCATGAATGCTATTAAACAACATAAGGCAGAAAAACGGGTTGCTAGCGCAGTGGTAGTAAAGCTGGGTAGTGAAAGTGTTAAAGGAGATCTCGGGACCCCGGGAAAATTTACACCTGGTGTAGATTATTTCTCTAGTCCTCCCACGGGAGAGTCTGTTATTGTTTCATCTACCTCGATACCGGGAATCCCCGCTCCCACTACCCCCCCCTTCTCCTTCTCCTCCTCCTCCTCCTCACAGGCCCCGCTCCCACTACCCCTCCCTTCTCCTCCTCCTCCTCCTCCTCACAGGCCCCGCGCTGCTACCCACCCCCCCATAGCCCCGACTTCGCCTGAGAAGTCCGATACTGTCCCCACTGCTGGCGGTGCGGACTGTCCCCGTCCTACCTCTCTTACTCGAGAAATTCAGAAGCCATCGCTTATCGATTGGGATAAAGTTGTACAACAGGCGTTGCAAGACGGCGAATCCAGCATACTAGAGTCAATGAATTCACACGCCTTTCCCGTTATTTACCAAACATGGGATGTCGATGGGGGCCAAATGGAAGCTCACCATGAGCCCCTTGATTGGAAATTATTAAGCCAGCTACGTGCTACTGTAGCTGAATCGGGCTTACATGGGGAGCCCACTCGGCAAATGCTAACTTATATCTGGGGTAGAGAATTACTATGCCCGGAGGACATTAAAGGTATCATGCGCCTTATATTGACGCAGTCTCAGCTTTTGCTGTGGCAGGCACATTGGCATCGCCTCTGCGAAATCTCAGCTGCGCAATTGCGTGATATAAATGATCCCATAGCCCATGTAACAGCAGAACAACTTACGGGCACTGGAGCTTTTATTACCGTGGATATGCAAATGCGGCTCGGTCCTCATATCCTTGCCGAGTCTATGCGCCTTGCAAGAGAGGCGCTGCAACGTACTAGAGTGAAACCTCCTTCTCCAGGCTATATGTCAATTAAGCAGGGGAAGGATGAGTCTTTTAACACCTTTGTGGACCGCATTACTGCGGCAATTCAGCAATCTGACATACCTGATTATATGAAAGCAACCATGCTGAGACAGTGTGCTCTAGAGAATTGCAATACTGCTACAAAATCCATACTGGTTACTCTCCCAGCCGATGCCTCTATTGAGACCATGTTAGAGAGAATGAGCAGAGTGCCGGTGGGTCCTCAAGCATTTGTGGTGGATGCTATAAATAACTTGGGACAGGCACTGTCCTCCTCTCAGCAGCAGGTGTTAGCTGCTTTGGCGCCGTTAAAGATCTCGGCACCAAGGAGGAGTAGGCAGAAAATTCTTAAGTGCTGTAGATGTGGCCGAGAAGGGCATAGTAAGAGATATTGTAGAGAAGAGCGTGTTTGGTGTCCAACATATCGCATGAACAATCATAGCGCCGCAGCTTGTCGGCGTTCGGGAAACGGGCAGACGAGCGCATCGAGCCGCAGCACGCAGACCCCAATGGCGGCTCCGGCGACTTACACCCAGCCGCCGAGCACCAACGCCAACCAGGCCAGTTGCAACCTGCCACCAGAGGGAGCCTCGGCATGGACCTGGCAACAGCAGTAGATATAACTCTTCTCGATCATCGCCCACAAAAGGTACCTACCGGCATTGTGGGGCCCCTTTTAATCAACGATCAGCCGTTTGGTGCCTTACTTTTGGGGCGATCATCTAGTGGACTTAAAGGATTGTCTGTGTTACCTGGTGTTATAGATAAAGACTTTACTGGTGAGATCCATATAGTACTTCAAACATTTTTTTCCACCTATGCATATTCCTAAGGGCAGTAGGGTCGCACAGCTTGTACCTCTGCCTCAAATCACAGACAGTCGCTCTGCTTCAGCTTCCGAACGTGGGTCTGGTGGTTTTGGCTCAACTGGAGGACTCGCTCTGTTAACTATCCCTCTAGTGAAACGGCCGGAGGTGACTATTTGTATTGTTCATGAGGGCGAACGAAAGACCCTCTCGGCTCTTCTTGATACAGGAGCTGATATTACCATCATAAATTCGCACGATTGGCCGACGAATTGGCCCTGTCAGCCTATGCTAGGGAATATAGAGGGCGTTGGTGGAACAGCTCGAGTACAACGGAGCTGCAACCGCATTAAGCTTCTGCTAGATGGTCAAGTGGCCAGTCTCTACATTACTATTATGCCCTTGCCCACAGGGGTACCAGCACTTGTCGGCCGAGATGTGTTAACTCAATTTGGAGTGGTACTGACCTCAGACAAGGTTCTTCAGTAATGGTCACTACAGGGTGGACTTTCCCGATCCCACTGACTTGGTTAACTGATTCTCCTGTATGGATTGAGCAGTGGCTGTTAAAGAAGGAAAGTCTGCAGCAAGCACATTTGTTAGTGCAGGAACAGCTAAACCAAGGGCACTTGAGACCATCAGTGAGCCCATGGAATACACCAATTTTTGTAATTAAAAAGAAATCTGGTAAATATCGTCTGCTACATGATCTCCGAGCTGTCAACAAACAAATGCAGACGATGGGAGCGCTGCAACCAGGCCTCCCGAATCCAGCTGTAATTCCCCTGGGTTGGTACCTTCTGATTAGAGATTTAAAAGACTGTTTCTTTACCATTCGACTACATGAAAGAGACACCCAGAGATTTGCCTTTACCCTGCCTGCTATTAACAGAGAGGCCCCTGCCATGCGTTTTGAATGGACTGTGTTGCCGCAAGGAATGAAAAATAGCCCTACACTATGTCAGCTATTTGTAGATTTTGCCCTTCAGGGCCCAACAGGCTCCTTTCACCCCAGCACAGGAACAATTTCTACAGGAACAGCTGGAACAGCATTCTTTGATCATCGCAACGGAAAAGATTCAGCGATTCCCGGCCTGGAAGTATCTAGGCTGGGTAATCAATGAATCACAGGTGCGTCCTCAGAAACTGACCATTCATACCAACATTACCACACTTGCAGATGCGCAGAAATTACTGGGAGACCTGCAGTGGCTGCGCCCAATAGTGGGCATTGACAATGACCAACGTGAATGTCTACGGCCACTGCTAAAAGGTAATGACCCTGCTCAATCAGTACACCTGTCTGCAGATCAACGGCAGACTATTCAAACCATTGCAGATCAAATTGTAAAAAGGGCCGTAGACCACCTTGATTTAGATTACCCCCTTGACTTTACAGTGTTGGCAGGCCCTCGACAATTTATTGGGGCACTGACCCAATATAAAAAGAAAAAGGGGGAGATAGCAGTATTGGAGTGGGTGTTTACCACCATACAACCAGCAACAACACTGCAGAAGAAGGTCTCCAATCTAGCCGAATTAATACAGAAGGGCAGAACACGGTCGGTGCAGATTACAGAGACGGAGCCAGGAACAATATATGTTCCGATTCGGAAGAAAGACTTGGATTGGTATTTGCAAAATTCGCCAGAATTGCAGCTGAGCTTGTTATCTAGCTCGGTGGACATAAAACTTGAATCGTTGAAAGCCCCAGTGTTAAAGTGGATGAGTTTGCATGCTTGGATGGAAAGACCAAAAATAAGTGAGAGACCGTTGCAGGATGCAGTTACGGTTTATACTGACGCCGGAAGACGATCACGGCGCGCGGCTGCTACCTGGAGAGAACAGGGGTTGTGGAAACATCAAATATTGGAAGCACAACCGGAGGACTCTCTACAGACTTTGGAATTAGCAGCGGTAGTCTGGGCTTGTGGCCGTTGGATTAATAGAAAGTTGAATATCGTTACAGACTCATTGTGTGTTGCAGGTATCGTCAACCGAATAGAGGATGCGAGGATACGTGATATAGGGAACAGAAGACTTTTCACCTTGCTGCAGCAATTACAGTCGGCAATCAGGCAGCGATCAGAGCCTTATTGCGTGATTCACATCAGAAGTCACAAATGGACTGATGGTTTGGGGGAAGGTAATGAACGAGCTGACCAGCTGGTGTCTGTGGTGGCCCCTGTCAGTGACTTTATAAAGGCAAGAGAGTCACATGCTATGTTTCACCAGAATGCTCGGGGGTTACACCAACAATTTAATATTACAATGGAAGAAGCCCGCGGTATTATTCGTGCATGCCCTACCTGCGGCCATCATGGCCCCGGGCTTGGGCTTGGGGTAAATCCTAGGGGGTTAGGTCCCTGTGAATTATGGCAAATGGAAGTAACACCAGTCCCCTCCAGGAATTAGAATTGTTAGGACCTCTTCCTCCTTTCAAGGACAATTACACCAGTGACCACCATGCATGGGGGTGTATGTACTTTGCGGGCATGAGTAGCTATGTTTTGGGTATACCTAAAAGATCTAAGGGTGGAATTCCCCCCCTGTGGTATTGGAAGAAAACTACCGCAAATTACAGCACTCTGCCTTATGCCACTGATTTGCAAAATACCTGGATTTCCCATCGCGAGTATTGTAATTTCAGCGAATCGACTGGCGCAACACTTAACCCAAGCGGTATATGGAATAATGGTACCGCAAAAAGACTGCCACCTGGTTATTTTTTGATCTGTGGAGATAGAGCCTTTGGAGGCATCCCTCAATACCCTTATGGGGGACCATGTTATATTGGCCGATTGACCCTATTTGCCCCTTCAGTGCATCAGATGCCTGCAAAAAGGCGTGCACGACGAGAGCTGGTAGGGCTAAGTAGTAGTTGCAAGGATAATGTTAAACTAATGTCACCAGTAGAAGTATTTTTTGCTTCTGTGTTTGCACCTGGTTTTGCTGCTGCTAATGCCTTAGTAAATTTAGCAAAGCCTGCTTGTTGGAGTATTAAACAATTTAACCTTACTTCTGAGATTATTACAGCTCTCCTCACGGACGTAGATAGCATCAGACACGCCGTGCTACAAAATCGAGCGGCCATTGACTTCTTGCTGCTAGCCCAAGGACATGGTTGTGAAGACTTCGAGGGCATGTGCTGCATGAATCTCTCGGATCACTCTGAATCCATCCATAAAGCCCTAGCGCTCCTGAAGAAAAACGTGGAGCACATCAAGCAACACCGCGACAGTCTGAATGACTGGTTTCAGGGTGTTCTACAGGGATGGGGCGTGTCCGGATGGCTGGGTAGTTTAATTGTAGAGCTGTTACGTTTCCTTGTTTTTCTCATGATTATATTTTTGATTTTGTCACTTTGTTTTTCTTGTATTAAGCGTTGCCTTTCACATGTCACTAATCGAGTGTTAGTAGTTCAAAAAAGAAAAAGGGGGAATTGTTGGGGAATGGCTCAAGGAACAGGGACATGGGTCCCTGGACGAGTTAGTTTGCAGCATGTAACAGCGTTAAGCCTGAGCTGGTGTGCCTAGGCCTCCGTTAGCATAAGCGAGCTAGGTTAGCATAAGTGAGCTATGCAGGAGGCCCATGAAGATTACGATAACCTTGAGCAAGGAGTAAGCAACATTCCTGGTAACGAGCCAGCATGGAAAGGATAAGCGGCCTGGAAACAAACTGCGGCCGGGAGATGAAGTCACCAGTAGCCAGTAATGTTATAATACGAATGCATAATTAAAGTAAAGGTAGCCAATTATGTTATAACACATGTGCATAATTAAAGCAAAGGAGCATAAAAGAAGCTATGTCACATCAATAAATTGGAAGCTTGCTTATGATTCACATTGGATACGCGTCTTGCTTTCCTCTGCTCGTCGCAGACACCAAGTACTATAAAGGAGCTGACACGTTACCATGTTGAAATGCTAATTATAAACTTTAAACTTTCTCAATTAAATATTTGCAGTACCTCATACTGTTTTGCTTCTAGCTAACCAAGTTAGAAAATGCTGTGGAAAAAATTTGTCCATGTATTGGAGTTGATCTGCAGTATAACTCAATTTCTAAGTAATAACTTTTTGCAATGCTACTGTGGCCTTTATTGCATTATGAATATCTTATGTAAAACTTCAATAAGCAAAACAGTAAAAGTGGAAATAAGCATACTTGTGGTGTTACCACTGTGGCTGTTTTCAGAAAACTAAACCTGCATGTAACATCTTCCAGGAGAGGAGGAGACTATCACATATGATGAGTGGAACAGAAAAATTCAAGGGCACTTTGAAAGGCTGTTCTTTGTCTCTGAAAACCCCGGAGATCATAATGAGAAACATCCAGAACTTGTCCACAAACATGGAATTTATAAGGACAGCTATGGAGCTTCAAGTCCATGGTGTGATTACCAACTCAGGCCAAATTTTACAATAGCAATGATTGTGGTAAGTGGAGTGGGAAAAGCATTTGCACTTAGTTTTCTTTATTATTGAACTAAGCTTGCATTGTAAAATTTCATTTACATGGCATTATATCAGGAACATGCATTGCTTAGAATAACTTTTTGGAAGCTTTTCTTTTCTGACCTTTTAGTATTGGTCCATCTTAGAGTATCTCCTAAAAATACATCCATCATAGGACTTACCTAAATGAAACTGCTGTCCAGTGTATAGCTAGGATAAATTTGCAGTTTTCACTGTGTTCAGAATGTCTTTTGAGGTTAGGTCTGGGAGCTGCTTTTTGCATCACGTTAGCTAAAAATTGTGGGATGTTTGTCTTTATTTGGTTTGTAAAGAGCTTCAGTAATAATACTGAATAAAATAAAATAAAAAATTTAAAAAGCACTGGATAGCTTCTGTCTTTTTGCTTACTCTGACCTGTAGGTTCCAGAAGTTGATTCAGTAATACAGTGCTTAGGCATTTTGTGGTCCTCTGCATTTGTATACGCAGCCTTATGTGTGTACATGTGCAGATTTACTCATTGTATCTTAATTATTTTTATTAGGCCCCTGAGCTGTTCACACCTGAGAGAGCTTGGAAAGCCCTGCAGATAGCAGAAGAAAAGCTGCTTGGTCCATTAGGCATGAAAACCTTAGACCCAGAGTAAGTTTAGTAGTGATAAGAACAGTTAAGTACAAAGCATGACAGCAGGAATTATTTGACAAGTGGGGGTAGTATTTCATTTGTTAAAATTCTCGTATGCAATTGATGTTATTTATGTAGGCAATCACCAGTTGTTTTGGACGCCACCCAGTAAATAAGTCAAATTTGGTATCGTAAAGGTGTTGAATTTGCATCTTGATACATACTTATATATGATACAGTGCACAGCACTTACAGTTGGAGTAAAAACATAAGGACAAAGTTATGAATTCAAGTCATTCCAAGACTTCTAACAATTTTCCTATTAGTTTAAAACATTTTTGGAATTCCATTGTCATGTAAAATCCAGAACCTGATAGAGATCTCTGTAACTGAATCATCATTAAATGTAAATGCCATGACAAATTTTTGGTTCATTTCTGCTTTCCATTTATATGTATCGTTTTTGCGGTTTATCGGCTTTGTTTGCATAATTCATTTTTTCATTCTTGCAGTGATATGGTTTACTGTGGAGTATATGATAACACTCTTGACAATAACTACAATGTAGCCAGAGGCTTTAAGTATCACCAAGGACCTGTAAGAGCCAGTTTCTTCTTCAATTTTAGAAAAATAGCTGTCACGTTTTCAGACTGATAGCTGTAATGATAATCTTTTTCATTCTTTGCTTAGGAATGGCTGTGGCCAATTGGATATTTTCTTCGTGCCAAATTGTACTTCGCAAAGTTGATTGGTCCGGAAATATATACAAAAACTGTAGTTATGATTAAGAACATTCTTTCTCGCCACTATGTTCACCTTGAAAGGTAAGACACCAGCTAATGCAGATTCAAAATATTTGTTCAAGCTACTGCTATCCACTATCCAATTGCATCTGAAAGTACAGCTATATAATATAAACAGCAGATTTATAACATAGACAGCATCTGTTTTCTACATATCAAGTTTGCTGCTATATGTGCTGTTGCTGATCTCCAATCAGGTTTCAAGTACAGCTGAGATCCAGTGCTTTTTATAGATTGTAGAATTACTAATATTTGCCCATGTGTGACTAAGTGAAATAAGCTTTATGTAAAAATTAGGATCTAATTTCATATAGGAAGTGACTATCAGACAAAATAGTGAGTTGTTTTTTTAAAAAATCAAAATATTTTAAAAAAACTTGTAAAACAAATTAGTTAAAGGGCTACTAGTGACAGACTGAAATTGTGGCAGATAAGCTGATGCAAAATAATGTTAGCATTTTTTCTCTTATAAATGAGGAAATTATTACGACTGCTTCAGAATCTTAACCTTGATATTCTAAGAAGACAGAGGAACTTATTTATGACCCTTAAATGTTCCTTTGCATTTTGAGTTCTCCCTCTTAAAAACTGAACTACCAAAGCCATACTAATTTTCCTTTTTGTCATATTTTTAATTCTTAAGGATTTGACAAACAAAAACAAAATCTTGCCCTTGAATATCTCTTTACATATAATCTGTTCTGCAGACTTCAAATATGCATTTATTTGTACCCATAAGCATAACTCAGTACAACTGGTCGCGATAGAAGGGTTTGTCTGACCATGCAAGGAATAACGGATTTGTTAAGCAACTTTTGGCCTTATGTAGTGTCTTGTCCCATTGTCTTGTTTGGTAATATTACCAGATAACTTGCACTTTGGTAACATTCTTTGTTTTTTCTGTTTTACTACTGAAGTAGGATACTTTTACTCTGTTTTGGTGTTTCATTTCTGTATAGAATTATTAATGTAGCAACAGGCTCAACTTATGAGTATTTCTGTGTGTTATTTGTATACAATTCCCAGATGCAGGAAACAAAAAAATGAATTAGATCTCAGTTATTAAAGAATATACTGTGCCTGTAGGACGAAAGACCTTCAGTCATGGTTTTCAGTTTCCTACTGAGATAATCTTCTAAGAAGTTTTAAAATTAAATGTTCTTCTAATTTCAATATATAATCTTAACAAAAATACTCACTTGTTTTTCTCTTCTATCAGATCATCCTGGAAAGGGCTTCCAGAACTGACCAATGAAAATGGACAGTATTGCCCTTTTAGCTGTGAAACTCAGGCCTGGTCAATTGGTGTTATCCTTGAAATCCTTTATGACTTGTAAAAGTTTTTGATTGGTTTGAAACTTCTGTGGTCTTACTATTGGGCATAGATGAACACTTGGCTTATACTGCAAGGGAAATGCACAATCACTTAAGCTGCGTCCTGATTTTCAAAGATGCTGAATGCCAGCAGCTCCTATGCCTTATAACTGTGTGGGGCTTGGGATGTGTTTTGAAAATTGAGCCATGACAATAAAACTGCAGCGCACACTTAATGCAGAAACTTTTAGTTAGCAGCAATTTTAAGAATATGCACAAACTTTGTTTCAAGTAGTTTTGGTTTTTTTAGACTTTTCACATCAAAATCTTAATGTAACAAAGTGAGGTGACTCTTAGCTGAGCTAAAAGTAAATAGCACAGCTTTTATGTTTGTTTTTTTTTTTTAATTTGTTTCTTAAGGAGTAAATGGATGTTTTACAAATGCATGCCTAAAGGAGAAAAGACTAACCTATAGCTTTGAGTTTGGTATACTTTGTCCTGTAGCACCATACATTAATGAAGGCATAGTATGTTGTCTCTCTTCTAAACTGTATTATGGAGATTATTTTTGTATGTGTTCAGTTGTACACTCCATTAAGCAACTACCGAAATAAAGTTTGAGTAATGTAATAAACCAGTCTTTGAAGTTTTATTTAAATTTTTTGAAAATTTATATATAAAATGGATTAGCATAGGATATTGTCTCATTGCTGATTTAACCCTTAAAATTTAATTTAAACACTGTGAGCCGTACAGTAAACCTCTTTCTTCATTTAAATCTGTGCATACAATGTACAGCCTATATGCTAGGGGAGGCCAAAGATAAAGAAGCCAATGTGTTTGACTGCTCTAATTAATTTCTTGAAGTGGTATGGTCACCTCAGCCCTTTATTCTTGGGGAAATCCTAGCTCAATTGAAGCAAATGGAAACAACAGTACAGAAGAGATACTAGCCTACCACCAGAAGATGAGGTTTCTAGGCCTTTTGAAATTACAACAAGAGTAAGCATGCTACCTCTATGTGTTGTTCTTTTGAAACAGCATCCAGTAAACATGATGTAGAACATATGTCCTCTCATATTTGCATGTCTATGTGCCCTTACTGAGTTCAGTTCAGTGTTCCCAAACTGAAGAGTGGTTGACAGAAGTGCGTTTGGTAATTCTCAACTCTCTATTCATGAGATTTTTCTTAGTGCGATAAAGAGGCAGAGAGGCTGACAACACTTCCCACATCACAGGGAGGGGAAACAAAACTGATATTGCATTTCTTAATTTTAGACAACATATGCTGAAAAGAATATACACAGAATGTAATTATAACGCACTAATAACATGTAGGTCAAGTTTTTATTATATTGGTATTTTAAAGTTTCCATACCCTGTCTAAAGTGCACGTGTGCTGTCTTGTTCAGGGAGATGTTACAGATGTGATACATTTAAGGGCAAGTTAATAGACTGAAGATAGATGAATTGCAAGAAGTAGCTATATTCAAACTATTTATTTGAAAGGGTAATAGGTATTTGAACTCTCTGAAGTGTTCAGTACTTAGACCCTTCCTTAATCCTAACTTCTATATTGTACCTCAGCTTTTGAGCTGCTGTAGTACATGGCTTGGAAAATGTTTATTTTCTCAATGTGAAGCATGAGAGATGTCATTTGATCAAAAATGTTACTGGCACGACAGCTTTTTTTTTTTTTTTTCAATGTGCAAGAGGCAAATGAAGTATTTTTCATAAGGTACTGAACTTTCCGAAATTGATAATCGTATTGAGGTTTATATCCTACTGAATCACTGGCTTTTTACAGTTTTCTTAGATAATTATTTCTCTTTTATTATTTCAAGTTATGTTTTGCAGCTACTATTGTTTAGGAAGTAGGAACAATATAGCAGAATAAATCATTCTTACTTGATGGAAACATTTTAAAATTGGAAGTGTAGCTTAAGAGCTATGACTGGGAAAGATTTCTTACAAGGTGTCAAATTATGTACATTGGCAATAACACTCAGTTTTGGGGAAAAAAAGATGTAACGTTATTCATCAAAACCTTCCTACAATATTACAGATGACTTTCCACTGTTTTGCAAACTGTACTGCTGATAGAGACTGCATATTTGTCACTGCTAGTTTTGGGTTGTTTTTTTTTCTAGTTTACTAGTAAAATTTTACAAGTAAATCACCCCTGTGTCCACAAAAATACATATGTTATGTATGGAACTTCTAAACATGCACATTTATAATGTTGCTTCTGCACTTTAGTTGAGCATAGTTTTAGTGACAGATGAATGTTCTAAATAGGAAAAAAATCCCAGATATCATTGGTTGACTTTGCAGTTAAGTATCAACAAAAGTAAGATTTGAGGTTATAAGTGTTGGGGGGTGGAAGTAGCTTGTTAGATTTTGGGGGCTTTGGCTTGGGTTGGCCTTTTTTTTTTTCTTTTTTTTTTTTTTTTTTTTTTTTTAAATCACAGAACTACTCAATACTTTGTTAAGCCAGACAGTTTAAAAATGAAAAGGGAAGAAAGCAATGTTAAATCTAACACTTGGATAAGCTGGTATTCATCTGGATAAACTCTATACCATATACCATAAAGTCATTATCCCCTAAAAATATTTGACTTACTTTGACTGATCCTGAACTCTATTTTCTTTCATTAGTATAATTTATACTATACACTCAAACATGTAGAAATGCAAAGTTATAGTCAGTAAAAATAGCAAGAACTGTGAATCCATTGTGTTCCATTTGACATTTCCTGACCTGTATGGTATTGAGACTTTTTTTTTTTTTCTTCCAGCTGAAATAATTTTGACTGTTACCAGTGTTCATACAGTTATTAGCTCTTGATTTGTTAAAAAATTATTAACTTGAGAATTCAAGTGAAATAATGTATCATTCTCACACTACATGTTGTAATGTAAAATGGAAAATTGAGTTTTACACGTGTCTGTCTATCACAGCAACAACTGAGTTTAGAAAAGGTCATTATTCATGTAATTCTGAAATGCACAAAATAAAATTCTTCAGTTAACCTTTTCATGTGGTTGTTTGGAAAGAAGCCGAACATTAGAGATGATGCTTGTTCAGTTATTAGAATTTTTACACATTCATGAACCCCTCGGGTCAAATATGAATAACCAACAGTACTATCAACAAAAATCAACTCACTAAAAAAACACATCAACTTGAGCTCTGTACCTGGATTCTTATGTTTGTGTCAATGGCAGCTGTCTCAGCTGGGTTTGAGTGGGATTGGGCTAGAAGAGCCCTGCCTGTCCCTGCTGCTATAAAGTATTATTTCTTTTTAAGTTATGGTGTTGCAACTTCCCCAAGAGAACAGTCCTAAGGTACACTGACCGTCAGCTGCCCAAGTGATACATAGTAGTTAACTTTTCTGTGCAAAATTTCTGTCGCGAGAGAGAAGGGATTTCACTTTCTAGCTCTGCTTTGTAAAGTCAAAGTCACACAGCACTGCTGACTGTGATCAATAGAATGTGTTTTGCAACTACCTCGTTTCATTGCATGCTTTATGAAATTTGGATTTTTGGGAGGGGACACAGACTGGCTGGGGACGGGACCATGGCTCTGAGGCAGTCAGTGTGTGTGCTATGGGCTGACCATCCTGGCTGCCTTCTCCCTCAGCAGGGCAGAGGGTGAAAGCTGTGCTGTGGGGCTGCACTTAGTCTGGCTACTGTGTAATATCTGTGCATTACCCAACTTTTAAAGGTTATTTAAGTTGTCTTTGTAGACACAGTCCATGTATCTTTCCCTCCAGCCACAGGGTAGCACAGTACCTCATAACTCAGGCAAAACACAGCCCCACTAGAGTGCAATGAGCCAAGTCACAAGGAGAAGGCTCTCACAACACCATGTGAGGAACTGCTCAAAACCAACTGTGGGTGCCACAGTGTCTCGACGTAATGAGTGTTTCCTCTGCCACTAAAACAGGAAAAACTTGCCCTGGTTGACAGAAAGCTTTCTTTTCTAAAGAAAAAAAAGTGCCTGCAAACAGTAAGAAGAAAAATGGATTTGCTTAATGGAGTATTTGGTTTGTTGTGCAAACTTCAGAGCTTGTACATCTGTCCTTTTAACGTAGCAGCATGAGGGAGAGCTCAGCCCTGATTCTTATTCACTATGCGTCTGATATATCACAGAAGGTGAGTCCTAAATTAAAGCAGAGGCTTCCTAGTTATGAGTTTTGCATGCAGGTGCAAGTGGAGCAATGTCCATTAAAAATGGGAAAATGGAATGTTGATTTCGGAGCACAAGCAGCATGCACAATCCTGAGCAAGGTGCAATTTCTCAGTTACTTGCTTTAGTAGTCGCTGTTTCTCACAGGGTCAAATTACAAAGCAGAATAAGTATGCAAACTTGCCAGCAGTTGTGGTGGTAGCAAAGTGAACCTGTAAGAAAACTGTGCGCCTGGGGTTTAGTCAGGTGGCACTATCAGCAATTGGTACTGTTGCAGTCTTGAATTTCTGTATGTGCTTGCACAGTCCTACTGCCTGTAACGGGTTTGTCTCAGTCTGTAACGCCCCCTTGAATCAGTTTCGTTCAGCAATCTTTTCTACCTGTGCTACATGCAACCTTTCATCCACAGGTAGCTGTTCAACCTGCACAACAATCTCAGAGTACTATTTGTCAAATACAATCAATTTTACAATGATATAATTGACTGTATTTGACAAATAGAAACACTGTTTACCTCAATTCCTATAATTTGTAAGACCCAGGAACTTTTCCCTTCTCTGTGTCCATGTGTGTGCCACAGTAATACCTCAGTACAACTTCAGATGGAGACAATACTCTCCCTGTCATGGAAGGTGTTCCTGCCCATGGCAGGGGGGTTGGAACTGGATGATCTTTAAGGTCCTTTCCAACCCAAACCATTCTATCATTCTATGATCATTCTGTGATTGGTTAAATGATAATAGAGGTAATCTCTTTTTTTGAAGTGCTTTTTGGAGTCACAATCACACAGAAAAAATCAGGGAAGCTGAAAGAATGTTTACGTCTTGCAAGTGACATCTCAAGGGAAAGGTTTCTGCAAAATGAACCATCTGTTCTTTTGTGGGGTACATTCAGGAGCTGGTTTTTAAACTTTTTCTGTAATTTTTCCTACAACCATTGTCTGTAAGCATCCAACACACAAAGTGATATCTACTTTAATAATATGCAATGAAAAATGGATTCCAAATGCAAAAGTAAGGCTCACGGCTGCTTGTTTAACACCCTGAAGAGTAGAAAAATAATGAGGTATTATTGTCTTTGCAAGAGCAGTCATTGGAGGAGATTAGCTCCTGTCAAGATGTTTTGTGTTAGACTAAGGTGAGTTTGGAGTAGAATTTTGAAATAAGTCTGTATACAAATTTTGTGGATGTGAATGATTGATTTAAACACCGTGGCAACATGTTAGAAAGGATCTTCCTTGAATGCATGGTAACCTAGACACTAGCCCTGTGGGCTAGCAGGAGGTGGATGGCTCAATAGAAAGCTGGGGATGATAGAGCAGGTAAGAATAACGCAACTCTTGATCATAGCTGAAAAATTAACATTTCCAGCTGCACAGCAGAGGGTGACGCTGATTCACCAGCACGCATTCTTGGGCTGGTGCGAAGAGGAGTCTGGTCCAGCCGATTCTCCGTTTCTTTCTCCTGCATGACCACCCTCACTTCCCTGTGTTTTGATGGCTGAAGTCCTCATTCCTGCAGGTCAACACCACAACAATATGTTTAGATATTTAGAAAATGTTGCGGTAATATATTCCCACATAGGGGAAGAGGAAAGGAATACATCTTTGACATTTTGATGTTTTGAAGTGATAACTGAAGATAACAAGTAGATTTCAGTATTTAAAAGTTCAGGAATCTGTTTACCTGTTTTATTGCAAAGATCAAGAATTTATTTATCTCCTAAAGAACAGGAAATTGTAGGATATGAAACCAGGTGTCTGTTAGATGTGGATTTATCATTTGTGTCGTAGTTCATATAATGATTCTGTAATTGGTCATATTTCTGTCTCCTCATATGTTTTGTTTATGTGGCAGCTGTTAAAGAGGTAGATTTGTTTTGTTACAGTGGCTGACTGGCTGGTACTGCTCCAGGTCTCTCCCCAGGCCTCTGGGGGCTGTATTTATGTGTTTGGTATAGTTAGGTTTCTCCAGAGCTTTTCCCAAGGCCTCCAGGCAACACTCAGTTAAATTCAAGCATCAGGTTCTTTTATCGGCTGTATCAGAGTAAATATAGGGCAATTTAACTTCCATGCCTTGAGTAACTGCAGGTTTACTTTTGCATAATTATGGCTTTAGACAGTCCATACACCTGTACAAAGAGCAGTTAGAAGTACAAATCAGAGGTATTAATGCTATAAACTATTGTTTGTTCCAGGGTAGGGGGACCTACACTGTGATCAGATACATTGTCACTATAGGTTCTTTAAAATAGGCATACATAAAGGGGTTTTGCCTTCCTTGAAATATAAATCGATGCCTTTGTAGGAATATAACACAACAGCTTAACTTTGATGTATTCCTAGAAAACGGATAGAATTTTGTACTTTGGATTGATCAAATTGGAGAAAATGTTCTCTGCAGGAATACTGAAAGCAAATAAAAGCTAGTTCATAATAAGGTATATGTGTTAGTACGAGTAGACAGGTGTTCATCTGATTATTTCTGTCATTGTTTCAAAACTAACCTTTTCACAAAAATTCCTGAAAAGCATAAAGAGTTTGGAGATTTTGTGCCTGTGTTTTTTAGAAAGCTTTGTTCTGTCTGTGCTGAAAGATGAGAGAAGCTTGAAAGTTGTAATATTCAAAAAAGTAAGTGTTTATTATGTTAGTAGTTCAGATAAGAAGCCTTCAGTTGGGTAATTAAACCTTTCTGCCAAATTTCAGCACATACTTTTCATGAGAGATGAAGTAATTGCTCTAAACTGAATTTTGCTGTTAAATGTCATCTTGCTTTCTATCCTTTTCCCTGATTTCAATTAACATAAAAGGCTCCATTTAACTGCAGGGGATGGGTGTTTCTATGTCTGCTGCCAGAGTTCAAATTATAAAGCACTTAAATATTTGTTGAGAGGGAGAGACGCAGCATTGCAGTTTGAAAGAGAATCTCTTGGAAGGCAGAACCTCTGTGTTTCAGTCCATGCTTCAATTTTAACATAAGACTGATCATTTGAAGAGTAATATACTTCTTGGTGGTTAATGAATCCATCAGGAAAGTCAGAGATGTAGGTGACGATTAAGGGCAGGTTGTGAAAGAAAGGGAGAAGGACTTCTATGAGGACACCAAAGATGGACAGGGAGAATGTTTCCTCAGCCGTGGAGTGCTGCAAAAGAGAGGAGCCTGGAAAGAAAGGGAGTTTTTGTGTCTTGTGTGGCTGCATGCTGTAGTACAACAAATTAATAAAATACTGTTTTGTTCAACGGGAAGCACACCATTCAGCCTGGAATAAAATAATTCATATGCAACACTTGAGAAAAAGTCAGTAAAATGAAAACCAAGAAGAGTATTCACAAGTGTTCATGGAGTGTCCATTGAGGTATGGGCTGAGGTTATACAACAAAGGTAGTCTGCAGTCTGTTACCATGGTGTTAATAAATGAAAGAACTGAAGGGTCCCTTTGTTGGACAGAGCTGTCCATGAACTATTTTTCCAGATCCTGTAAGATGAATAAGGAGGAGATGGTGGTGGTCAAAATGTAGTTTGATTTGGAATTACTGCAAGCTACCTGGTGAGATTTGTATTGCTAAGTATATTATGTCATAGAATCATAGAATCAGAAGATTGGAAGAGACCTCTGAGATCACCGAGTCCAACCGTGCCTGTCTCCTTACTAAACCATGTCCCTAAGAAACTCATCCACCCGTTTTTTAAACACCTCCAGAGAAGGTGACTTCACCACCTCCCTGGGCAGCCTGTTCCAATCCCTGACCACTCTTTCAGTAAAGAAATTCTTCCTAATGTCCAGTCTAAACCTCCCCTGGTGCAACTTGCGGCAGTTTCCTCTTGTCCTATCGCTTGTCACTTGCGAGAAGAGATCAGCACCCACCCCGTCACAGCCTCCTTTCAGGTAGTTGTAGACAGTGATGAGGTCTCCTCTCAGCCTCCTCTTCTCCAAGCTAAACAACCCCAACTCCCTCAGCCACTCCTCGTAGGGCTTATTCTCCAGCCCCCTCACCAGCCTCGCCCTTCTCTGCACGCACTCCAGCACCTCAATGTCCTTCCTGTTGTGAGGGGCCCAAAAGTGAACTCAGCATTCGAGGTGCGGTCTCACCAGTGCTGAGTACAGGGGCACAATCACCTCCCTGCTCCTGCTGGCCGCACTGTTTGTGATACAGGCCAAGATGCCATTGGCCCTCTTGGCCACCTGGGCACACTGCTGGCTCATGTTCAGCCGGCTGTCAACCAACACTCCCAGGTCCTTCTCTGCCAGGCAGCTCTCCAGCCACTCCTCTCCAAGCCTGCAATGCTGCATGGGGTTGTTGTGACCTAAATGGAGGACTCTGCACTTGGCCTTGTTGAACCTCATCCCGTTGGTCTCAGCCCATCGATCCAGCCTGTCCAGATCTCTCTGCAGAGCCTCCCTTCCTTCAAGCAGGTTGACATTTGCACCCAGCTTGGTGTCATCTGCAAACTTGCTGAGGGTGCACTCAATGCCTTCATCAAGATCATTGATAAAGATGTTAAACAAGACTGGACCCAGCACTGAACCCTGGGGAACACCACTCGTGACTGATTTCCAACTGGATTTAATTCCATTTACCGCAACCCTTTGAGCCCAGCCATCCAGCCAGTTTTTAACCCATCAGAGGGTGTGCCTGTCCACGCCTATGGCAGCCAGTTTCTCCAGCAGGATACTCTGAGAAACGGTGTCAAAGGCTTTACTGAAGTCCAGGTACACCACATCCACAGCCTTTCCCTCGTCCATTAAACGGGTAACCTTGTCATAGAAGGAGATCAGGTTGGTCTGGCAGGTCCTGCCTTTGGTGAACCCATGTTGTCTGGGTATGATCACCCGGTTGTCCCGCGTGTGCTGTATGATAGCACTCAAGATGATCTGCTCCATGACCTTCCTCGGTACCGAGGTCAGACTGACAGGCCTGTAGTTCCCTGGATCTTCCCTTCGACCCTTCTTGTAAATTGGCGTAACATTTGCCAGTCTCCAGTCAAGCAGCATTTCCCCAGTCAGCCAGGACTGCTGGTCCTATAGAAAAATGTCCTATTTTTCTATCTCCTCAACTGCATAGGATGTCCTAGGAGGCATCACAGTCATAGGGCTTTAGTTTTATTATACCAAAATGGAACAGTAGTCTTATTAGGAGTTCTGGACCACAGAAGGGAAGAGTGGCTTGAGGAACTAATTGTAACCATGGATGCATTTCCAAACTTATTTCAACTGTCATCCAGTTTTCACTTTTGAAAAATAGATATTTTTTTAATATTGAAATCTCAGGTGGGGAAACAACTCCTATAGAGGCTAAAATAACATTTTCCACCTGACTGCAGTCAAAATTCTGCGTTATTTTGTCTGCCCTATTTCTAGCTCTTCGGCCAGTTCACTATCGTGTCTTAAAGAGGAATCAACATCTCCATCCTTCACTTCACCCTTATTCAGTATAGGTAAAATACTACTGAATTTCACCCAGAAATCATCAGTATCACTGGAAACATAAATGCTACATCAGACTCTAGGGTTTTATGTGCTTAAACTTTGCATTTTAGTCTTTTGATGTCATGTACAAAAGTAACTCATAGCAGTAATTACTATAATAGTAAATTTTGTCTCATAAAGTTAATTCTCAGTGTTCTCTATTTAATTTGCTATAATTATATATTCAAGGTACTGCTAATAAATATACTCTTTCAACATGTATATGTTTGATGTATATATGTTTTCAAACATGAGGGAAAGCAGTAGAAGTCAAGGATACTACAACATCTTTAGCATTTTTTATAATTCATGCTTTATTAAGTATTGTACAACATTAAAATTTTGGCATGAAACTCAGACATGAGGATGCTTTGAGATGCTAAACAGCTGTGACAGTAATTAGTACACACCACTCACACTAGTCTGTTTCCAGTGCTAAGAATTTAAAGATTGCTCTTGATTAACCTAAGAAACATTTGCATAGTATGTAGGTGTCTCTGTGGCCTGAACTTCCTTTCTTGGAAAATTGTGACTGCTGTACCCTGAGAACTTTTGGTAGCTTCGGGTCATGCAGAAATGGATAACAGCTAATACTAGCTGGTTAACACACTGCTCTTTGGAAAGTTTTGATTTTGGTTTCCTGCTCTACTATTTTCGCTGCCCTTCACAGTTAATTAGTAATCATTTTCTGCTGAAGGCAAGAATGGTGCTAACAGAACTCCTGCTTGGCTGAACAGGTATCTTCTAAGCAAAGAATCGTGGATTTTGCTGCTGCTGTTGGATGTGATATCTAAATATTGCTGCTTCCATTGCTGGTGGTACTATTAACAAAAAAGGATCTTGTTATTAATGAAAAAAGATCTTGTTAATGTGCGGATGAGGGGTGACTATTAGTGGGTAATATTCTTAGAGAGTGTCAAGTTCAGCAGAACTCTGACATTTAAAAATAGGAAGTGAATAATTAGCTTCCCATCCATACAGTGCTGATTCTGCCTGCTCAGATCAATCCCACAGCGTACCAATAACATTTGTCTGAGAACTGCGCTCATCAGGAGCTGCTTATACCTGCCCTACCATCAGGACTGTCATGAGGAGTGGTAAGACCTTGGGTTCACTCTCCATATGTGCTTGATATATAATCCTACTGTACATGTGCCAGGGATTATGCAGCAGTTTATACCATTGCCAATCTCACAATGCTTTGCAGTAGACCTGAAGTCCTGCTTGTGTATGTGCCTTCAGATTGCATTACCTATAGTTAAATACTTAGTTTATAACAATTAAATACTTATCTCTTCCAGTTTACAGTTCCTTGGCTCTCACATCTGTCACACTATATCATGTTTAACCATCAGGAAACCTCATAGCCTATGCTCATCTCTGACATAACTGCACAGCTTTCTGTTTCAAGCGTGATCTCCCAATTGAGTGCTGAAATGTGTCACAAAGGTTTCAAAAAGTTCAGGACAGGTCTTCCTTTGGATCATTATATGGCTTTATATAGGGAAACAGCTCAAAAATCGAAGGAATGCCTTTGGAGATGTTATTCACCATGATATATTCTGCAGAAAATTACGTGACATGTGAGGAACTGATACATGAAAGTTTTCTCTATATACTATTTTAATGCAGGCTGAATGATTTTTTTTAAAGATTATTCCATAATTTAGATCTTTGGAGGTCTAGACCACAGGTTTATAGAGTATGATAAAAATCCCATTTCTATTACTATTAGAATCATAGAATCATCCAGTTCCAATCCCCCTACTGTGGGCAGGGACACCTTCCACTAGACCAGGTTGCTCAAAGCCTCATTCAGCCTGGTCTTGAACACCTCTAGGGATGGAGCAACCACAACTTCTCTGGGCCCTGTTCCAGTGCTTCTCCACTCACTGTAAAACATTCATTCCTAATACCTAATCTAAATCTCCTCTCTTTCAGTTTAAAACTGTTATCCTTCATCCTATCACAACACTCCTTGATAAAGAGCCCCTCCCCAGCTTTCCTGTAGGCCACCTTTAAGTACTGGAAGGCTGCTATAAGGTCTCCTCAGAGCCTTCTCTTCTCCATACGAAACAAGCCCAACTCTCTCAGCCTGTTGTCATATGGGAGGTGCTGCAGCCCTCTGATCATCTTCACGGTCCTCCTCTGAAAGCCACATACTCCTGACTTCGTTTTACTTTCACATTGATGGAGGAAGTGTTGGAAATGTAAAAATAAGAGATTCCTTTGTCTTAGTTTGGATGAAAAAAAACCCAACCAAACCAACCAAAGTATGCTCAGTGATTTTAATCAGAGATTGTGAGATTGTGCAGAACAGATAACAGTTCTTTGCTCTAAGTGTATGTGTGCACAGAACAGAACAAAGTCAACAACAAGTGCGATTAAGTTGTTAATATGGATCGAGTCCCGTACCCGAGCTCTGGTGGTGCCATCACTTTAAGCTGCAGCTCCGCTCCGGGCAGCCCTGGCGCGGGGCGCACAGCTTCTCCCAGGCCGCAGCTTCGCTCCGGGCAGCCTCCTCCTCAGCGCCGATCCAGATGGTTATCGGTCACACTCGCACTCACACACACACAGAGGGAAAGGAAATAAAGATGGAGAGATAGAGAATACAGCAACGCAAGCAGAGGTAGCAAAGCGCGACTATTCTCTAGGTAGCAAGATGGAGAAAGAGGCGGAGACCAGGAAATAGCCAGTGAAAGGAAATGTCCGGGCAAACGGGACACAACCTCTGCCCCGGTCTCCCTGGAAATGGCCCCTGCCCCCCCCACTGCCAGCAAAGGAAGAAAAAGTTCTCTGAAAGAGGAGGGAAAAAAAAACAACAAACCAAGCTGAAACTATAACACCTTAAATTAAAGATGAATCTTGTCCTTCTGTGAACTTAGTTGTGAAGCTGAAAGTATCTGGCTCCACAGCTAAATCCTGTGGACTACCTAGTTAGATGTATGTTCTTCCTCAGCTACTTTTTCTGACTTGAGATATGTTCATATTTTCCCTTTTCCTATGCTGTTTTTCACTTCTGTTCTCTCTTTATTCCCAGTTGTATTACTTTAGTTTGAATTAATGTTGAAAACTATACACAGGGACCTAGTTTCAAGTATCTAATTAATATCTTACACTGTGGATGTATATGTGGTTTAACCCTTTTAGAGCAAACGTGCAAAGGCATATTTATGCATTGATAGTACAAATGATAGTATGAGTATGCAGCTATAGAGGATAGTATAACATATTCTGTTGAGTTACTGCAGAAATTCTCAGTCAGTGCTTTGTAAATGACTGCAAGGTGGTGAATCACTGCCAGATGGTCCCTAGACATCTAACCTTGAGTTGACTCTCCAAAATATTTTCACTTGCCAAACCTAATTAAAAGATATATTAAGGATATTTATATTACTGTTTCTCTGTAATTACAGTTGCTACAAGCATGCTATTTTTTTGTGAAAGGGTGATAAGATGTTAACAAATTATCTTTCATACTGTGGACAATATCATACTGAGCTTTGGGTTTGGTGTCCTGTGTGTGAAAGTTTTTGGTTTCCAGCTTGTGGTTGGTCTTGGAGATTGCATAAGGTTGTTGAACTGCAACAAAAAAGGCTGAGATTATGCAGGGTACTTGGGTTTTATTAACAAGACTAGGAAGAACACTAGTATGCATGAAATTCTTGCTGCCCTCCCATCTTGTTCAGAATAACACAGTGGTTCTCAAAATAACTTTAGCAGCTTATGTCGATTCAGCACTACTTTCTCTTGCTTTAAAGTACATATCCATTCTGAAACTCCACCTTTTATTCACAACTATTTGGGAGATAAAACATTATTTTATTTGTAAAATTTGAGCCCTGAAATGGTAGCATTATGCTGATACATGCCAATATTTATTTATTTACATATATATATGTTTAAATATGCTGATACCATTACACAGATGTAGTGTGATTTCTCCTTGGATTGGAAAGCAGAACACACCTGCAGCATGAAATTATTCTTTGGGTGTGTAGCATCTAACTGTGAGTGTGTTTGAAAACAAATAAAACCCCTATCTTGTGTTAGCGAGATACCATTGAGCGACATTTCTGGGAATGCTAGAGTTCAGTGGTCAGTAGGAGCATAGATGTTTAAAAGACGGGTAGATGAGTTTCTTAGGAACATGGTTTAGTAGGGAAACAGGCACGATTGGACTCAATGATCTCAGAGGTCACTTCCAACCTTATGATTCTATAAAGCATTAGACCAGAAGTGTCATGTAGTTCAATTTCCGGTTTTGTCCAAATTATCTTGTATCTCATGGATATACAGAGTATTCGCATTCTTTGTGGAGGGCTTTTAAATCTCATTATGTGAGGTTAATGCCTAGTGCTTCTACACCCTTCCAGCAGAATACTCTGTGGCTCTGACTGTTCCCTCCATTAGAGTCACCTCCTTCTCCTCCCTGCCCTCTGGCTAAGTGGAGGAGTGGATTACTAGCAGAGGAATGTAACAATTCCAATTTGCCACTGTAGGTGGTAATTGCTGGATTCCAAAGAGGTTACCACAGCAAAACCCTCAGAGATACATGTACCTCAGGTGGAAAGAAAGTATAGCTTCACTTCCAGAGCTTGTTAAAGTTAGTACACTTTAACTTAGCTATTTCAACACCAAGGAAAACCCAAATAAATAGGTATCTGTTTCCTCAGGTGGTCAGCTTCTCGCACTAGTTTTCCCTATCAGCCCTAACACAAAGTAATTGTAATGATCTCAGACATTTCCTTTTCCTCACCTTCCTATTTTCCATTATATAACTATAATTATTACTTATTATACTTAATTAGGATTCATTGGGCTTCAAAGACATAGTACTTGGTCTCTGCCTCTAAAAGGTGATACTCTTACATTTAGGCTTAGCATCGCGACTGATATTAAGAGATAAGATGAGAATTAGATGGAAGGACAAGAGTGACCACTTCAAAAACACATCATCCTTGCCTTAGTTAACTAGCTAGGTATTTGTAATTAAGTGAACTCTGAGTTCAAAGCATTTTCATGACTACTATATGGAAGGGAATACTACTATTGTGAAGTGGTTTACTTATTTATTTCAGAAAAACATGTTATCTCGAGGGCAGCTGTATTTATCCAGTGAGTAGAGCATGTGCACCTCACCAGTCTTGTAAACTGAATGGCTTATATACACAGCAGAGACTCCTTTCTTCCATTTAATAGAAAGGTACCCTGTGAATCATGCTCCCCTGTAAACAGGCTCTGTTTACATGCCTGTCCCTCACCTGCTTGGAGCTATTTTCTATGCTGTCTTCAGTTCATTTCTGCATTTTTTTTTCATGCTTGGGGCTCTGTGTGCCGCTTATACTCAGGGTCACGTGATAATTAAACAATGATAGGAATTAGACTTTGTATATTCCATTCCCAGTGTCCTCCAAAACAGATTCTCCTCAAAATACTAACAGTTGTGTGTATTCTCCTGTTATTACTTCATCTAGGAAATCACATGTCATTGTTGATATGTCACTCATTCTGCCATACTTTGAATACTACATGGTAGACCAATGCACCTGATAGTCAAGTATTTGAAAAGACCACGATTCCGCAGTCCATTAAAAATTATATTGTCTCTGTCTTGGACTATAGGATGGAGAATTTTGGATGTTACAAGGCATGGATTATTAATCAAGCCTCAGGACAGAAAGTTTTGCCAGGACATAAAGGTTTATAAACTGCCTTTGCAAGCCAGAAAGTTGGTATAAGCCATAGCTCACACAGGAAGACCATGTTTTAGCAGATGGAGGAGTCAGTGATGTTGTAGGAAAGTGATTAAAAGTGAAGAAAAAACCCCATAAGGTCAAAAAGGAAAGGTTAAGAGACCTCAATAGAAATGTTTTGTCTTCGGCCTTTAGGTCCTTTGTCTGGTAGTATGCTACCTCTAATGAGCAGTCTTTGCAAAGTAGGTTCTATAGCTACTTGTGCTACTGAAGCATGTATGATATATTAGCTGTTCTGAGGCTTTACCCGTTACAAATTTCATCTGTTAGTGCACTTCTATGTATTGCCATGCAGTGGGAATGCTGAACAGAAGCCAGATGCTTTTGTTTTGCGGATGAATTGGTGAAGATTCTGGGGGTGATGTTTGTAGGCATTCACAAGCTCAATCCCAATCAAAGAGCTGCAGACAGGTGAGTATAGATGTGCCTGAAAATGCAGGTATACTGAATACACTGCACTTCTAACTATTTATTTCAGATATAGTTCCAGATGTGCTTAGTATTTTGAAACAAAATGGAAGACATTGTTCCAGCTCTGGGGAACTGACTATTTATAGAAAGTAAGCTGTTTTTTCCTTGCAGTCAGGAGATTTCAAATTCACTGTGAAAAAAATGTTAAGAATAACTGAACAGAAACTGTTACCTGAGTATTCAGTGTCAGCTGCTGAAAAAATGGAACTTCATCTGCTTCTGCCTTTGAAAGTGAAAACTCAGTGCAACTCTGGTTACATAGCATCATGAGAACACATCCTGAGGTGACTTCTCACTGCTATGCAGAGTGAAAGGAAGGGCTTGGGAATAGCGTTGAAACTCTCTAGACCATGATTGACTGATAATTCCTGGGAGTCAAGGCACACATCCAAGTCCTGGCACATCTGGAGGAGACCTTTGTATATTAAACAATAAAGATCTGCCAATTCTACTGAGAAAGGCCTTAGTTAAACAGGTTTTTTATGGGCTTCTCTTGTGCTTTCCAAGTCCCTATCGGAATATCAATATATTTGTATTAAGGCGGTATCTAGAAGCCCCAAGAGATATTCTTGAGTTGAGCATAAGGACATAAGCAATTGTAACCATTGCTGCAGTAAGCTTACTACCTCTGATCACAAACATAATTTTTATTTATTTAATAGACGTCTTTTTATTTTTACAAATGAAGAGTCCAAGTGCTTAAAAATGTTAATTTATTACCCAGTGAAATTAAAACCTCTTTAAATTAGTTAGTCTAGCAGGAATTCAGCCCAATATATTCATGCTGCATCCCTATGTTACCTACTACACTATAGATTATCAAGAGCCTTCTGCAAAAAAAGATGTCTCTAAGTCACCAAAGTCCAGCTATTTTACATCAATGGATAAAGTTGCTTCCAGACTCTAAAATATTTGAAAAGTCATTTACACCCACAGTAAATGTGAAAATAGATTACCCCTGAAATTTTATTTAACTTATACTTAGAAGATGCCTTCTTGATATGGTATGACAGCTATCTCTTAGTAAAAGAAAGGGGACTGAACAGATAGTGAGAGATGCTGACTCAGCATAAATAAGAACCTTGTGGATCAGTCAGAATGGTACACAGTATAGTTATTGCCAAGGCTAGATGCACTAGAATGAAAGCTGTGAAGGACCTTAAAAATATAGGAATAAGATAGATTTTGCTATAATAAAGAATACATGCACTTCAGGAGTGATGTGAAAGTATACTCCTGGTCTGAATTACATCATTAACATAGGTGCAGCCAGACTTTGCTTAGAATTAGGAGGACTCCCTGAGTCTGAGAGCCAACTGTCCTGATCAGTTGTCATTCTGGACTGTAGTTGACATTCTCAGATTCCATCTTGGATCATTAGCATTTCTTCATTAAATCTTTGTCAGATGTATTACTTGACTGGGACACATTTGTTGGGTTTGTCAGACAAATTTTTCAAGATGTTTTTGCTTAATCTTTGGTATTAGGGCTTTTTAATCTACAGTCGAATTTACAAAACATGTTTTTCAATCCAAAACAGACAGATTAAGTGGGTTGTAAGGGAGATTTTTTTTCAATTTTCAGGTAAATTCTTCAACTTCTTCAGAACTTCTCAGGACAGGAGGGAAAAGGAGTGTCTTTTTAAGTGATCACATTCACATTCTTTCTAATGCAATTATGAATAGCTCTTTATTAATTTCTTATTTAATTAAGCTCAAGTTAAGCTGTTAATGCTTTTAAGAGTAGGTACACCTGTATGAATCTTCTTGATTTATAAGGCTAGATATTCTACTTGTGATTGTTTATTTTAAAATAATGAAGCTATCTTAACTAATTTAGGAGAAGCAACCAGGTAACAATGATATCATTATTGCCAAAATGTCTAATATATGAGCAGACCTTATCTGGATGCTTTCTTTCTTGGACTACTCTGTTGTAATTGTCACTTCGTTTCTATATTTTTTCTAAAAAGTCATTGTTATTGTGGTGAGAATGAAATGCTTGTCTGACAAAGAAGGCCATAACAAAGACTGGTTCTTCAGTTTTTCTTTCCTCTGTGGTTCCAGTTGATGCATTTGTATGACAAGATCTGCACTATCAAACAGATGATCATTTAGATGGTCATCTTATAAAAATGTTACATCAGATCCTGTAATCTTATACATAGTTATGAGTATCAAAAATTCTAAAAGTAATCTATCTTAGTTTAGACGAAAACTAAGATATGTTATCAGAAATTAAGAGAGATTTTAATCAGATAAAGAAAAAAAACAAATTGTATAGAAAAGATAACAGTTCTTAGCTACAAATGTATGTATACACAGAACAGAATTAACAACAATCGCAATTAAGACCTTAATATGAATCAAGTTCTGTACCCAAAATCTTGTGATGCAGATCTCTTTAAGAGGAGCAACGCGCACGCGCGCGCGCACACACACACACACACCAGAGAGAGAGACAGAGAGAGAGAGAGAGAGAGAGTGTTGTGGTTTGGGATTTTTCCGAGGAATTTTTCTTCTTCTTGCCAATAAAGGGAATTTCGGCAGAACTCGCACTAAGTTTCCATCTCCCTCCCCCGCCCTTCCCCGGCTGCGGGGGGGCCGCGCCTCCCCGTGCAGGGCAGCGACTGCTCGCCAGCTCTTAAAGAGACCTGCATCGCAAGATTTTGGATACAGGACTCAATCTATTTCTTAAGACTTTTAGGTTTTAGTTGTAATTAGTGTTGATTCTGTTCTGTATATACATATATTTGTAGCTAAGAACTGTTATCTCTTCTATACAATTTTTTTTTTCTGATTAAAGATCCTTAATATCTGATAACATATCTTAGTTTTCATCTAAACTAAGACAGATAATTGGTGCCAAACGTGGGGCAGAGAGCAAAGAAGGATAACAGTTCTGGCATCATGATGTTTGTTGTGAGTTTCGAGTCCATGTGGACCATACTGTACTACATATTTGCTTTTTGTTGGTACAGAACTATGCCGAAAGGTCTGGCGGGCTTAATTCATCTGAGTGCAGCAGCCAGTAGAACTCAGATAGCTGTGATCGTTATCGAGTTCTTATTTTGGATCTATAGTGTTATGGATTCAGTGTCTATGGGTTTCATTTGGAATGTGTTCTTAAGTTTGTTCTCCTGCACCAGCCCAAGCTGTTACCTCTGGGAACCTAGTGATAATGTTACCTACCCTCAGGGAGGGACACAGGAGAGTGTCTCATTTCAACCTGTTATTCAGTCACCTTTTAGGTTTGCTAGAACAGCTTTTGAGAAACTTAACCTTTTGCTAGATTCCAGGAATATCCTACCTTTGGTGAATTGTCTGCAAGTTGGTTTAATTATGGTCTATCTTATTTATGAAGCCAGGAATAGGGGTGGTCAGGAATGCAACCAGAAGCAAGGAAAGAAAAAAAAGAAGAAAGACACCTGATGCTATGCTAGCTCAGGATGCAGCTAAACCAGAGGAAGTGTCTGAGCTAATGAAAGTTGTACCTCAAGATGTGGCTAAAGCAGAGGAACAGACTGAGCCCATGAAAGTTGCCCCTATCCAGAAAAGGAAATATAAGACCAAATCGGTTCGTCCAGTTGATGGTGACGGGGAAGCGGAAGCGGGTCCTTCACATACTGCAGATCCAGAACCAGAGATCGTTACTGAATCGCTCTCATATGACAACCTTCGCAGTTGTGAAAGGATGTTACTCAACAAGCAGATGAGCCTATCCTGACTTGGATGATCCAAGTTTGGGATCTTATGGGTGAAAGTTTGCAACTCAATGGTTCTGAAACCAAGTATTTAAAGGCTCTGGCCCGAGATACAGGTATTGAACAGGCATTTGTGAGGGAATCAAGACCCCTTTCATTCTGGGCACGAGTTCTAGGCAGTGTGAGAGAGAGGTTCCCTCACAAAGATATCCTGCAGGCACATCATCTTAAGACACCTTGGAAGACTGTGGAAGATGCGATTTTACGCCTGAGGGAAATGGCACTGCTAGAAATACTTTATGAAAGGGATGGGCAGCCCCTACCCGACCCAGACAAGGTTAGATGCACATCAGAAATGTGGTGGAAGCTTTCCTGTGGTGCACCAAGTGCATTCTCCCATTATGTGGCGTCCATGTATTCGGAGCCAGACCAAGATTTGGTGGGTGTCGCAGCAGGTAAATTCAGGACATACGCAAACATGGTCCATGGCCTGATGCAGGAACGTATCGCTGCGGTAGAAACAGCAATTGAGAGGATGGATAGGAGGATGGTCAAGCAGCAAAAGGAGATCGTGGAAACTCTTCAAAATCTTCAAGTGGCACCAGTGCGAATCAAAGCCTCTGGGTCCAGAGCTGGACACCTCCCGGCTAGGGGAAGAGGACAGACTTCACGGACTGATCTATGGTATTTCTTGGTCGACCATGGGGAAGATATGAGACAGTGGAACAGGAAACCTACCCATGCCCTGGCAGCCCGGGTACAAGAATTGAAGGAGAACGAGAAAAAAAAATCGGCGAAAGTAAGTGCAGTGCCAGTCTCCCAAGGATCTGACCCACTAGAGGGAACCTCCAAAATGTACCCATCACTAAAGAGTTGCTGTCACTGCAACGGATGTTAGAGGGGTCCTGCCTCTGGCCAGGTAGAGGCACGGGACAACCATGTCTATTGGATTGTGTGGATCCAGTGGCCTGGCACATCAGACCCACAAAAATAGGAGGCTCTGGTTGATACTGGCACTCAATGCACGTTAATGCCATCAGGACATGTGGGCCTGGAAACTGTTGCTATTTCTGGGGTGACTGGGGGATCTCAAGAGTTGACTGTGTTGGTAGCTAAAGTGAGCTTGACTGGGAGAGACTGGCAGAAACACCCCATTGTGACTGGTCCGGCTGCCCCATGTATCCTGGGAATTGACTACCTCAGAAATGGATATTTCAAGGACCCAAAGGGACATAGATGGGCTTTTGGAATAGCTGCTGTAGAGACAGAAGAGATTAAACAGCTAAAGTCATTGCCGGGTCTCTCAGAGAGTCCTTCTGCTGTCGGATTGTTGAAGGTTGAGGAACAACAGTGCATCATCGACAATATCAAACAAACTGTGACTCTGTGATTCCCATCCATAAGATGATTCGAGAACTGGAGCGCCAAGGGGTGATCAGTAAGACTCACTCACCTTTCAGTAGCCCCATTTGGCCTGTGCATAAGTCTGATGGAGAATGGAGATTGACTGTGGAATATCGTGGCTTGAATGAGGTTACCCCACCACTGAGCGCCGCTGTGCCAGACATGTTGGAACTCCAGTATGAACTGGAATCCAAGGCAGCAAAGTAGTACGCCACGACTGACATTGCTAAAGCATTCTTCTCCATTCCCCTAGCTGCAGAGTGCAGGCCATAGTTTGCTTTCACTTAGAGGGGCATGCAATACACCTGGAACCGATTGCCCCAGGGGTGGAAACATAGTCCCACCATCTGTCATGGACTAATTCACGAATCACTAGTGAAGGGCGAGGCTCCAGAACATCTGCAGTACATTGACGACATCATCGTGTCAGGGGATACAGCAGAGGAGGTGTTTGAGAAAGGGAAGACAATCATCCAGATTCTCTTGGAAGCTGTTTTTGCTATCAAACAGAGTAAAGTTAAGGGACCTGCTCAAGAAATACAGTTCTTGGGGGTGAAATGGCAAGACGGACGTCGCCAGATTCCAACAGAAGTTATCGACAAGATCGCAGCAATGTCCCCACCAACTAGTAAGAAGGAAACACAAGGATCCTTGGGTGCCATAGGTTTCTGGAGGATGCATATCCCGGAATACAGTCAGATCGTAAGCCCTCTATACTTGGTAAACCGTAAGAAGAATGATTTCCACTGTGGCCCTGATAAACAGCAAGCTTTTGAGCAGATTAAGCAGGAGAATGCTCATGCTGTAGCCCTTGGACCGGTCAGGACAGGACCAGATGTGAAGAACGTGCTCTACTCTGCAGCTGGGAATAACGGTCTTTCATGGAGTCTTTGGCAGAAAATGCCTGGTGAGGCTCGAGGCCGACCACTTGGATTCTGGAGTTGAGGCTACAGGGGATCTGAAGCCATATACACCCCGACAGAGATAGATATCTTAGCTGCTTATGAGGGGGTTCAAGCTGCCTCAGAGGTAATTGGAACAGAAACTCAGCTCCTCCTGACAGCCCGATTACCAGTGCTAAGGTGGATGTTCAGTGGACGGGCTGCCCCCACACATCATGCTACTGATGCTACCTGGAGCAAATGGGCTGCTCTGATCACACAACGCGCCCGTATTGGGAAACCAAATCGCCCTGGGATCCTGGAAATCATCATGAACTGGCATGAAGGTGAGAACTTTGGTCTAGCAGATGAAGAGGAAGAAGAAAAGGTAACACGTGCAGAGGAAGCTACACCATATAATCAATGCCGAAAGAAGAAGTACGCTACGCCATTTTACTGATGGTTCCTGTCGCATCGTGGGGACAAATCGAAGATGGAAAGCAGCCGTGTGGAGCCCCACATGACAAGTTGCAGAAGCTATTGAGGGAAAAGGTGTATCAAGTCAATTTGCAGAGCTCAAAGCTGTCCAGTTGGCTCTGGACATCGCTGAACAAGAGAAGTGGCCGAGGCTTTACCTCTACACTTACTCTTGGATGGTGGCCAACGCATTGTGGGGATGGTTAGATCGATGGAAGAAAGCTAACTGGAAACGTAGACGGAAACCCATCTGGGCTGCAGATATATGGCAAGATATCGCCACCCGTGCGGAGAAGCTGATCGTGAGAGTCTGCCATGTGGATGCACACGTGCCCAAGGATCGAGCTAACGAGGAACATGGCAACAACAAACAGGGAGACCGAGCTGCACAAGTCAAGGAGTCACAGATAGATCTGGATTGGCTGCATAAAGGAGAGTTGTTCCTGGCTCGGTGGGCCCATGATGCCTCAGGCCATCAGGGCAGTGATGTCACCTATAGATGGGCACGAGACCGAGGGGTGGATTTAACTTTGGACATTATCTCTCAGGTTATCCATGACTGTGAGACATGTGCTGCAATCAAACAGGCTAAGAGAATGAAACCCTTATGTTATGGTGGACGCTGGGATAAGTATAAATATGGAGAAGCCTGGCAGGTTGATTATATTACCCTGCCACAGACCCGCCAAGGTAAGCACTATGTGCTCACCATGGTGGAAGCAACTACCGGATGGCTGGAGACATACCCAGTGCCTCACGCCACTGCTCGGAACACCATCCTAGGTTTGGAAAAACAAGTCTTGTGGCGACATGGCACTCCAGAACGGATAGAGTCAGATAATGGAACACATTTCAAGAACAGTTTAGTTACCACCTGGGCAAAGGAGCACGGCATTGAGTGGGTGTACCATATCCCTTACCACGCACCGGCTGCCAGGAAGGCTGAACGGTGTAATGGACTGTTGAAAACCACTTTGAAGGCATTGGGTGGGGGGACTTTCAAACATTGGGACCAACATTTAGCAAAGGCTACATGGTTGGTCAACACTAGAGGCTCTGTCAATCGAGCCGGCCCTGCCCAGTCAGAACTCCTTCATACTGTAGATGGAGATCAAGTCTCTGTGGTCCACCTGAGAGGTATGTTAGGGAAAGCCGTCTGGGTTAAACCTGTCTCAAGCAAAGGCAAGCCCATTCGTGGGATTGTCTTTGCTCAAGGATCTGATTGCACTTGGTGGGTGATGCAGGAAGATGGAAAAACACAATGTATACCTCAAGGGGACTGTAATAAAGAAAAGAGGTATTTGCTAATCGAACTCAAGGAGAAACGGGTCGTGCAGAGTGCATGATTTCAAAGGAAGACGACCTCAACATGTTACTCTGATCGTTCCATAGCATCTGTTGCAACCGCCAGTCTGTAGAAACCTTAACGGCACATCCTGTTTGGGAGTACATAGATGGAACTTGTGGGTTTACAACGAAACGTACACGGAGAAGCGACACATCGAGAACCTTCAAGACGGACGGCCACAAGGGGGTATAAATAGACCTTATAGCTTGCCTGAATTTTTGCGAGCCTCAGTGAAGCTGCAACTTCCCGGCCGCCCAGCTCTGCCTTTGCCTTCTTATCTTAATAAACCTTGGATAATTTACACAACGACTGCATTTGTCGTTAATTGACTATAACAATTTGGTGCTGTGACTCGGATCCAGCGAACTGGGTCAAAATTCCCACTCCGGGAGGGCGCCCCATGTTCAGATGGTCTCGGAGGGGGTTTTGACTTAGGCTTGCCTGGATTTTCCGAACTAGTTCGTTAGGATAAGAAGGCAATTGAAAAAGAAATAAGGCCTGTATTTGCCCCATAAATTTTGTGCACAAAGACCCGGACGAAGACTCCAGAGGGAGTGACTATATAGGGGATCCCTCGGGTCGGGGTTTGGCCCCAGAGAACGACAGACGAAGACTCCGGAGGAGTAAGTATAAAGGATATCCGTCTGGTCGGGACCTGGGGACCCGGAGTGTGAACGACTGAGACGTCCATCGGACTTAGTAGTCCACCGGGCGAAGCGAGCGTGGACCTCTGAGTAGTGCGGTTCCCATTGTCCGCGAGGGTGTGGGCCACGAAAAGGGGGAAGTGTGTGGTTTAAAAGAAAGAAGGTACTCTCGGAAGATGGGTCAGAAGAAGAGTAAAACTTCTGGACCCATGCAGAGAAAGTGGGGTGGGGATGGGCTCCCCGATATACCCCATGACAGCCCACTAGGATTGATGCTCCAAAATTGGGAAGATTCTCCCTCCAGGGAAGGGAAGTCTAGGGAAAAGATGGTGAATTATTGTATGAAAGTTTGGGGAAATAAACCGATTAGAAAGGATTTATATTGGCCAATTTATGGGAGTTTTGAGGATTGGATATGTCAACAACTGAATATATACGTCAATAATAAACATCCATTCAATAAGGAGGAGAGCGAATATACCTTTTTATGGATCCTGGGTGCGGCCCAGGCTGTTAATTTGTTCCCATTAAAGGAAAAAGGGAATAACAAAAAGAAAAAAGGGGGCGAGGACGATCTACCAACGTCCCCCCCGCCCTATGTCCCACCTCTTTTGCCATTAGAAGACCCAGATCGGGATCTCTCTCCTACTGCCCCTCCCCAACTCGAGGGAGAGAACTCTCCTCTCAATCAAAGGATAACTAGAAGTCAAACTAGAAAAAGAGGAGGGGAAAATTTGTTATATCCATTGAGCGAAACTGCCATGGGAGGACCACAACCAGGGGTGGGATTTGTCTCTGTGCCCCTTAGTTCGGGGGATGTCAGAGACTTTAAGAAGGAAATGGGGCAACTATTAGAAGATCCCCTGGGGGTGGCAGAACGCGTTGATCAATTCTTGGGACCCAATATTTATACCTGGGATGAGATGGAGTCCATATTGAGAATCTTGTTTACTAATGAAGAACAGGGAATGATACGGACAGCAGGTATGAGGAATTGGGACCAGAGGCATCAACACGGACCCGCAGGGGACGTAAAATGGCCCTTGCAATGGTCCAATTGGGATAATCAGAATCCAGAACACCGGAATAACCTGGTGGACTTAAGAGACATGATAATTCAAGGAATAAGGGATTCAGTCCCTAAGAGTCAGAATATTAACAAAGCTTTTAGTGAACAACAAAAGAAAGATGAGTCCCCCTACAGAATGTTTAGAGAGAGATTAAGAAAAAGCCTGCAGTTATATTCTGGGCTGGACCCCGATAATCAAGTAGGTCAGGCTCTGTTGAAAACCCAGTTTGTGGCGAAGTCCTGGCCAGATATAAGAAGAAAGTTGGAAAAGTTAGAGGGGTGGCAAGATCGGGGATTAGACGAGTTATTACGGGAAGCAGAAAAAGTATATGTTAGGAGAGAAGAGGAGAGCCAGAAGAAGCAAGCCAAAATTTTGGTGGCGGCTGTGAGAGAGGGTCAAAGTCAGGAAAGACAAATGAGACAAGGACCGCAGACTATACGAAATACAGGGCCTTATCAAAGTAATGGAAAAACTGGCTTTGGAGGTGCCTCAGGGAATGTAAACAAGAAGCCCTAATCGGAAATGGAGTGTTTTTATTGTCACCGACGGGGGCACTTTAAGAGAGAATGCCGAAAGAGGATGCAGGATGAAATGATTTTTAAGGAAGATTAGGGGGGTCAGGGGCTCTATTTGCTGGGGACCTCTAAATCTAAGGAGCCCTTGATAAAATTGAGATTAGGTCCCCAGCGTGAGACATTCGAGTTCCTTGTGGACTCAAGTGCCGAAAGATCTACTGTCCAGAAGTTACCTTCAGGATGTTCAGAGTCAAAAGATACACTCCAGGTAGTAGGGGCAAAAGGAGAGTCTTTTAAAGTACCCTTAATAAAAAATATAAGTATAGAAATCTCGACTAAATATGGAGTGGGGACCTTTTTATTAGTCCCAGAAGGTGAATACAATTTGTTGAGAAGAGATTTGATGGTAGAGTTAGGGATCAATCTGGAGGTAGATAAGGAGGAACTGAAAATCCGAATATGCCTGCTAACCACAGAGGACGAGGCTAGAATTAATCCAGACACTTGGTATACCCCCGGGTCGGTGGGAAGGTTACATATCAAACCAATTACTGTCTCCATAAAAGATCCAGATAGCTCAATAAGGATTAAACAATATCCCATTTCCCGGGAAGGCAGAGAAGGGTTGCAACTGATTATTGAGAGACTTTTAACCCAAGGCCTGTTAGAGCCTTGCATGTCCCCTCACAATACACCCATATTACCAGTAAAGAAGTCGGATGGGACATACCGTTTAGTACAAGACCTGAGGGCTGTGAATGAAAGAACCATTACCCGGTTCCCAGTAGTCTCCAACCCGCATACTATACTTAATCAACTGAGTCCTGACTATAGATGGTATAGTGTCATAGATTTGAAGGATGCTTTCTGGGCTTGCCCCTTAGAGGAGAAATGTAGAGATTATTTTGCCTTTGAATGGGAAGACCCTAAAATGCACAGGAAGCAGCAGCTGCGATGGACTGTGTTGCCTCAGGGGTTTACAGAATCCCCAAACCTGTTCAGACAAGCCCTAGAACAACTATTACAGTCTTATGAATTGGGACAGGGACTAGTTTTGATACAATATGTGGACGATCTGTTAGTGGCTGGGAAGACCCAAGAAGAAGTCAGAAATGAGAGTATCAAATTATTGAACTTTTTAGGCCTAAAAGGATTAAAAGTTTCTAAGTCGAAGTTGCAGTTTACTGAAGAAGAGGTGAGGTACCTGGGACATTGGCTTACAAAGGGACATAAGAAGTTGGACCCAGAAAGAGTAAGAGGAATTTTGTCCTTACCCGCACCTAGGACTGAGGCAGATAAGACAACTGTTAGGGCTATTGGGATATTGTCGACAGTGGATAGAGAATTATAGCAGCAAGGTCAAATTTTTGTATGAGAAATTGACCAAAGATGGATTAATAAAATGGACCTCTGATGATGAGGATCATTTAGGAAGGATAAAAAGAGATTCAGTAGAAGCACCCGTCCTTGGTCTACCTGACATACGTAAACCCTTCCAGCTTTTTATTAATGTGGATAATGGGACTGCTTATGGGGTATTAACCCAGGGATGGGCAGGCCAAAGGAGACCCGTAGGATATTATTCTAAAATATTGGATCCTGTAAGCCGGGGGTGGCCCACGTGCCTACAGGCAATTGTAGCCACCGCATTGTTAGTGGGAGAGGTTGCAAAAGTAACTTTAGGGGCTGAATTAAAAGTATATACTCCCCATAACATCCGTGGAGTATTACAACAACGAGCTGATAAGTGGCTCACGGATAGCCGATTGTTAAAATATGAAGGAATTTTGATTCATTCCCCTAAATTAGAAATAGAAACGACATCTCTCCGGAATCCTGCTCAATTTTTATATGGGAAACCAGAAGAAAATTTAACACATGATTGTCTCCAGGTAATAAATCTGTCAACGAAAATAAGAGAAGATTTAGAAGAGGAAGAACTAGGAGAAGGAGAAAGACTGTTTATAGCTGGGTCTTCACGAATAATTGAGGGACAAAGGAAGTCAGGATATGCTGTTATTGATGGGCATACCCTCCAGACCATAGAAGCGGGGCCATTGGATAAAGCTTGGTCGGCACAAGCGTGTGAAGTATATGCTCTATTGCGGGCGTTGAAGTTGTTAAAAGATAAAATTGGAACTACTGACTCAAAGTATGCCTTTGGGGTAGTACATGTTTTTGGGAAAATTTGGGAGGAAAGAGGTCTGATTAACACCCAAGGGAAGGGACTGGTACACGAAAGGTTGGTTTTAGAAGTTTTAAAGGCATTAAGAGGTCCGTTAAAAATCGCCGTTGTCCATGTGAAGGGACACCAAAGGGGGACCACGGTCATGATAATGGGCAACAATTTGGCGGATGTTATGGCCAAACAAGCGGCACTTTTGATGGTTCAGACATCAGAAACACAGGGAGTGGTTGAGCTTGATAAAAGCTTCACCTCTCAGGAATTGGACAAGTTACAACGAGTCGAGGCCAGACGGGAAGGGGACAAGTGGCTCCTACCCGATGGCCGAGAAGTTCTCCCAAAGGGATTAGCTCGAGGAATATTAAACAGACTACACCAGAAAACTCACTGGGGAGTTCAAGCCCTAGTAGATCAGTTTGAAACAACCTATGCCTGTGTGGGGGTATATAGTTTGGTCAAAAAGATTTTAGAAGGTTGTTTAACCTGCCACCAAGTGAACAAACGACAATTGAGGGAGCGAATACAAGAAGGACGCGAATTGGCAAAAAGACCTTTTGAAAAGGTGCAAGTAGATTTTACTGAATTACCAAAAGTAGGGAGATATCAGTATCTGTTGGTTTTAGTGTAATTGATTCAGATCGGGGACCACATTTTATCTCCCAAATAACCAAGGAGACTGCGGAATTGTTTGGTACCAAGTGGGAATATCATACCCCTTGGCATCCACAAAGTTCAGGGCGAGTGGAGAGAATGAACGGTGAGATAAAGAAACACCTAACCAAACTTATGGTGGAAACAAAAATGAATTGGGTTAAATGTTTACCATTGGCACTATTGTACATTCAGACACAACCTAGAACCGATACTGGTATATCCCCTTTCGAAATGTTATATGGAATGCCTTATGATTTTGGGATATTAATAGAACACCCAAAAGTTGCTGATAAAGTGTTAGCAGATTATATCTTGGAACTTAACAAACAAAGGCAAGAACTAAGAAAAAAGGGTTTAGTGGTACAAAGACCACCCTTGGATATTTCATTGCACAAAATTCAGCTCGGGGACCAGGTGTTAATTAGGACTTGGAGAGAGTCCTCTCTAACACCCCGTTGGGAGGGTCCTTTTATTGTTCTGCTTACGACAGACACTGCCGTGCATACCGCAGAAAAAGGATGGACACACGTTAGCAGGATTAAGGGACCCCTCACACCCGAGAAGTGGACTGTGACATCTAAGCCCGGGGATCTTCAGGTGAAGATAAGAAAATACCAACCTGAATGAATGTCTAATTCCGGAACTGAAGTAAGACCAAGTTTGTATGAGTGGTTCAAAGTAGCACCCGGGGAAGAACTCCTTAAAGTATCCTTTGCCCCCTGGATAAAGTGGGTTGTACCGAATCAAACGGAGGGTGCGGGGATATATAAAACCTCAGGAGCCTATTTACCCTTTTGCTGTGAAGTAGAGGTCGCAGTACCTTGGGAGGAGGAACCAAGAAGGATACCTTGCATAAAGCATCCGGAGTCAGGCCACACATGTTGGGTGATTTGTGAATGTTACCTTTGTGAAAGAAGATGGGCTTGTGTGTCATAAAAAACAAACCCTTTGTATGACTTGTCGTCCTAAACATGGTAGTCTGGAACAATTTGCAGCCCTCCATAAGCTATTTTGTGGTTGGGAGTTATTAATACCTGAAACCTGGGAATTTTTCGAGACCGATTGGGAAAAGACTATAAATAAGTGTGCTAAGAGGTTTGCGTGGAAAGCGTGGAAAAAGGGACCGATCGTCTCAAAGAGTCCCAAAGAAATAAAGTGATATTGTTACCGGGAAGAGGCCCGATTGACGCGACCATACGAATCTCCTGAAGAATACCCCTGCTGCCGTGAAGATGAGTAACCCCGCTGCTGAAAGCACCCCAGTAGGTGGTGGAGGCAGAGGAGTAAAACAGTGGAGCTTGATCCTAATCGTATGGGTCTGCTCAATCCAGGGCGGAATCTCGGATGATCTCTGTAACAAGTGTTATACACTTGTGAGATATGGATCCCGCCCCATGCAAGCCTTCTCTTACCACACTCATATAAATTCTGGATGTTATAACCGACCAATCGGGACATGTGAAATGTCAGGAAAAACTCTTTGGGTAGCCGAAAACCTAGGAGAGAAAACAGGAAGCGTAATCAAGGGTTATGGAACCTGCCCTAGAGGTGAGAAATACCTATGTTTTACTAAAGAAGGAATGTGGGGCTATTCAGATGGAGGAGGATTACAGGACAAGTATAAAGAAGAATTAGTAAAAAATGTGACGCACAACCTACAAAAGAAACCACCAGGCTCTCCGGTTCCTAAATCATTATATGAAAAGCTTAGGGAAAGAATGGGTGAATGGGACCTACCGACTAGAGGGCGAAATTTATTCATAGATCTGATGGAGAAAATAGTCAAAGAATTAAATGTAACTTCTTGTTGGATATGTGGGGGATCCCAAATGACTGAGCAGTGGCCCTGGAGAGGGGAGAGTATAGGACCTCAACAATTACTGGGGTGGAATAGGACCCATGTATCAAGCATAATCAGACCCGAGGGATGGATATTGAGCCATGAGGTTGTTGGTCATGTTTGTGTTTCTAGAGAAGGTCGTGGCTTTACGCGGTATGTGGGACATACCCCCTGCAAGGCGACCCTGGTCGCCAATTCAACGACCAATACTTGGTGGCCAGAATCGCATAACGGGTACTGGACTATTAATTGCTCTGAAAATCAGACATTATGTTGGAAAAATAAGACACAAGCAAACCCTTTTGAGGACATTCAAGACTTGAAGGGATTCTGGGAAAACCCTCAAGATACAAATAACAAATGGAAAGATCCAGACGGGTTATTTTGGATATGTGGGCAGAGAGCATATAATGAATTACCCAAGAAATGGAGAGGTAGTTGTACTATTGGTGTAATCCAACCCGCCTTTTTCCTACTGCCGAAACAAAAGAGTAATCAGCTAGGAGTACCGTTATATGAAACCCTAGACCGGGAGAAAAGAAGTGTGCAAATAGGGGGAGTATAAAGATGGAATGATGACAAATGGCCCCCCCAGCGAATAATTGACTATTATGACCCCGCCACTTGGGCACAAGATGGGAGTTGGGGTTATAGGACTCCTATCTATATGTTAAATCGCATAATACAATTACAAGCGGTGGTTGAAATTGTTACTAACCAAACCGCCAGAGCTTTGGAATTAATAGCTAAGCAATTGTCACAAACTCGAGTGGCAGTTTATCAGAATCGGCTCACTCTAGACTATTTGTTGGCAGAGGAAGGAGGCGTGTGTGGAAAATTTAATACCTCTTGTGAGAAATCAATTTGTGAGAGATCAATTTGCTGCTTAAACCAAAGAATGCAAGGAGAAAGCGGCCTCACTGTTCCAGGTACAAAACGCCCTGTTCAAGAAGGAATGAGGCACAGCATTATCTCAAGGTTACAGAGTTGTCTGCTTAATGAAATATTATGTCTTTGCTTTTGCTTTTTGTTCTTGCTCAAGATTAACAGGTGTTGTTATCCTGTTTGCTATCCTGTTTGTGTAACTGCTGAAATCTGCAAGTCAGAGAAAAAAAATGTATAAAAGACTGCTTGAGCTACCCGAACTTCACGAGCCTTGGTGAAGCTGCGACTTCCCGGCCGCCCAGCGCTGCATTTGCTTTCCTATCATAAATAAACTTTTAGCAAATCAATTGAGACTTTGTATTAATTCAACTTTAACTATAACAATTTTGGTGCCGTGACTCGGATCTAGAAAGCTAACTCGGATTTCGACTCTGGGAGGGCGCCCCATCCTCGGATGGTCCCGGAGGAGAGTTCGACTTAGGTTTACCTGGATTTTCCAAACGGAGATAGGAAAGCAAAAGAGAAAAGAAAGATACTGCAGTTCCCCGTAATTTTTGTGCACGAAGAGCCAGGCGAAGACTCCAGAGAGTAAGTATATTGCGGTTACCGTCTGGTCGGGGATTGGGTACCCGGAGTGCGAGTGATTGAGACGTCCACCGGACTTAGTAGTCCACCAGGCGAAGCGAGTGTGGACCTCTTAGTAGTGCGGTTCTCATTGTCCGCGAGGACGTGGGCCACGAATAGAGGGAAGCGAGTGATTTCAGAACGAAAGAAGGCACTCTCGGAAGATGGGCCAGAAGGAGAGTAAGGCTTCTGGACTCATACAGGAGAAGCGGGGTAGGGGTGGGATCCCCGATATACCCTCGGATAGCCCATTAGGATTAATGATTCAACATTGGGATGATTCCCCCTCCCTGAAAGGGAAATCTAAGGGGAAAATGATCCATTATTGTATGGAGATTTGGGGAGGAAAACAGATAAGAAAGGACTTATATTGGCCCATTTATGGATCTTTTGAAGATTGGATATGCCAACAATTAAATATATATGTGAACAATAGGCAGCCATTTAATAAGGAGGAGAGTGAACATGCCTTTTTGTGGATCCTGGGCACAGCCCAGCCTGCTAATTTATTCCCATTGAAAGAAAAGAAAAATAACAGAAAGATGGAGGGGGGTGAGGACGAGCTACCGACGCCTCCCCCACCCTATGTTCCACCTCCTCCGGCATTACAAGACTCAGATCAGGATCTTCCTCCTACCGCCCCTCCACAATCTGAAGGGGGCACTTCTCCTCCTAGCCCGATAGTAACTAGAAGCCAAGCCAGAAAAAGAGAGGAGGAAAATTTGTTGTACCCATTAAGAGAGACTGCCATGGGAGGACCACAACCCGGGGTGGGATTTGTCTCTGCCCCCCTTAATTCTGGGGACGTCAGAGATTTCAAGAAAGAAATGGGACGGCTATTAGAAAACCCATTAGGGGTTGCAGAACATTTCGATCAGTTCCTCGGGCCTAATATTTATACTTGGGACGAAATGGAGTCCATCTTAAAAATCCTGTTTACAAACGAGGAACGAGGGATGATAAGAACAGCCGGCATGAGGAATTGGGACCAGAGACACCAACATGGCCCCGCCGGAGATGTTAAATGGCCCTTACAGCGGCCCAATTGGGACAACCAGAACCCAGCTCATAGAAATAACATGGTTGATCTCCGGGATATGATAATTCAAGGAATAAGAGATTCGGTACCTAAGGGTCAAAATATTAATAAGGCCTTTAGCGAATAGCACAAAAAGGACAAGACCCCTACCGAATGGCTAGAAAGGTTAAGAAAGAGCCTACAGTTGTATTCTGGGTTAGACCCCAGTAGTCAAGTTTGTCAGGCCTTGCTGAAGACTCAGTTTGTGGCCAAATCCTAGCCCGACATACGGAGAAAACTAGAAAAAAATAGAAGACTGGCAAGAAAGGGGTTTAGATGAGTTATTACGAGAAGCTCAAAAGGTGTACGTAAGAAGGGAAGAGGAAAGTCGGAAGAGACAAGCTAAGATATTGGTGACAGCTAGTAAAGGAAGGACAGAACCAGAGCAGGCGGTTTGACCAGTCAAGGAGGGGCCCAGCAGACACGAGAAGGAGGCCCTGCCTCTTGTCACAAGAAGGGGCATTGTTTTAGTTTAGATGAAAACTAAGATATGTTATCAGATATTAAAGATCTTTAATCAGAAAAAAAAAATTGTATAGAAGAGATAACAGTTCTTAGCTACAAATATATGTGTATACAAAACAGAATCAACACTAATCACAACTAAAACCTAAAAGTCTTAAGAAAGATTGAGTCCTGTACCCAAAATCTTGCGATGCAGGTCTCTTTAAGAGCTGGCGAGCAGTCGCTGCCCTGCAGGGGGAGGCGCGGCCCCCCCGCAGCCGGGGAAGGGCCGGGGAGGGAGATGGAAACTTAGTGCGAGTTCTGCCGGAGTTGTGGAAGACTCAGATGACCCGTGATCTTTCCTTCAGAGATTGCAAAACGTATGCACTCAGGGACTGCCGCTGCCGTTGCCGCCACTGCCGTCCGAGAGGAAAACGGATGTCCGGGCACGACCTCTGTCCCGGTTTCCCCGGAAACGTCCTCCCCCCATCCCCCCTCGCGTCTGCTGAAATTCCCTTTATTGGCAAAAGGAAGAAAAATTCCTCGGAAAAATCCCAAACCACAACAGGCATTTACAAAAAAATTGCCGGAAAAGGTTGCAGGATGAGGAGATTTTTAAGGAAGACTAGAGGGGTCAGGGGCTCTATTTGCTGGGGACCCCTAAGATCCCTGAGCCCTTGATAAAATTGAAACTGGGTCCCCAGCATGAGGTGTTCGAGTTCCTTGTGGACTCGGGTGCCGAGAGATCTACTGTCCAAAGATTAACTTCTGGATGTTTTGAGTCAAAAGATACGCTCCAGGTAGTAGGAGCAAAAGGAGAACCTTTTAAAGTACCGTTAATAAAGAATGTAGGTATAGAAACCCCAAATAAATACGGGGTGGGAACATTTTTTATTGGTCCCAGAAGCTGAATATAATCTCCTGGGGCGAGATCTGATGGTGGAATTAGGAATCAATTTAGAAATAGACCAAGAGAAATTGAAAGTTAAATTATGTTTATTAACTGCGGAAGATGAAGCTAAAATTAACCCAGACGCTTGGTACACTCCTGGATCGGTGGGGAGGTTAAATATCAAACCAATCACGGTCTCCATAAAAGTTCCAGATCACCCGATTAGGATAAAACAGTATCCCATCTCCACGGAGGGGAGAGAAGGGTTACAGCCGGTCATTGAGAGACTTTTGGCCCAAGGGCTTTTGGAACCCTGCATGTCTCCCCACAATACACCCATATTGCCTGTAAAGAAATCAGATGGGACGTATCGCTTGGTACAAGATTTGATGGCCGTGAATGAGAGACCTCCTTTAGATGTCTGTATACACAGGGTCCAGCCAGGAGATCAAGTGCTGGTAAAGACCTGGAAAGAGACTTCTTTGATGCCCCGTTGGGAGGGACCCTTTGTTGTTTTACTTACCACAGAAACTGCAGTACGGACGGCAGTACGGACCCATGCCAGCCGGATAAAAGGACCTTTTCCCCCAGAGAGGTGGACTGTGACCTCTGAACCAGGGGACTTGCGGTTACGAGTCAAGAGGAAACCGGACAGCGAATGAACTATCACCTCTGGTGAGCACCCACGGCCCTCTTTACACTTTGGAATTCCAGATCAAACAGGAGGTGCTGGACTGTACAAGATATTAGAAACGACGCGATTTATACCTTTTTACATCTTATTGTAAAATATGTTGTCATTATAAGGTTGGAAGTAGAGTACGAGTGGAGATTTGCAAACTCTTCTGCGGGTGGGAAAGGTAGATTCCTGATACCTGGGCAGATTGGCACAAAGTTCTAAAAGAGGTGCACCAAAGAATTCGCTTGTAAAGGTTGTAGAATAGTCTGTTCCCCTGAAGAATACCTACTGCTACCAAGTAGATATATTGCCCCGTTGCTCTCTGCAAAAGAGTAGACGAGGGAAAGGTAGAGATGTACCAACTGTGGGGAAAATGAAGGCTGTTATTATAATATCTGTAATCACAACAATAGTTGCCACAGAACACCAACCTTTCAATTGGACTCTCATCAGGTGGGATGATTCTAAAATTCTTAGGGTAAATATTTCTGCCGGATCACCTGTTTTTTTATGTAACCAATTGCGATCTATTAGAGCCCATAAGTACTTGGCACTATAACTGCAAAACACAGCACCTCTGGGGAGGAAACCTAATGGCCACTTATTGGTGTCCGAGTTCAAACCCTGGGAAGAGCTATTGCAACTCTCCTGGCCATTATTACTGCGCATATTGGGGGTATGAAACGATTGTAACAGCAGGGTTATGTGCAGCTCTAGGAGAAGAATGTTGTTCCTATGCCGACCACACTGGAGTAGTTAGAGATTCGATGGCTAAACTGAGGGAGGGACTAGAAAAGAGAAAACGAGAACAAGAGGCTAAGGCCTCCTGGTATGAATCTTGGTCTCCCTGGCTAACCACTTTGATTTCTATTTTAGCAGGACCTGTCATAATGTTATTACTAGCTTTAAACTTTGGTCCCTGTATCATTAACAAATTTGTAACCTTTGTCAAGAACCGACTGGATAAAGTACAATTGATGGTGTTGAAACGATCAGAATTAGAGATGGAGATTTTGCCAAATGATAGTCTTGAGTTAGAAGCGGCTCATGATGTTTTGAACAGATTTAATCAGCAAATCAGTGGTAAATAAAAGAAGGGGGGAATTTGTGAGAAATAGAGATCAATTTGCTGCTTAAACCAAAGAATGCAAGGAGAAAGCGGCCTCACTGTTCCAGGCACAAAACGCCCTGTTCAAGAAGGAATGAGGCACAGCATTATCTCAAGGTTACAGAGTTGTCTGCTTAATGAAATATTATGTCTTTGCCTTTGCTTTTTGTTCTTGCTCAAGATTAACAGGTGTTGTTATCCTCTTTGCTATCCTGCTTGTGTAACTGCTGAAATCTGCAAGTCAGAGAAAAAAAATGTATAAAAGACTGCTTGAGCTACCCGAACTTCACGAGCCTTGGTGAAGCTGCGACTTCCCGGCCGCCCAGCGCTGCATTTGCTTTCCTATCTTAAATAAACTTTTAGCAAATCAATTGAGACTTTGTCTTAATTCAACTTCAACTATAACACCTCTGAATGTTGTTTAGAAATTGATGACCATGGGTATGCAATAACAAAGATTGCAGAATAAATCAAACGAGTTGCGCGTGTACCTGTACAGAAATGGAATTCAATTTTATCAGATGATTGGTGGAATAATTTGTTTAGCGGTGCATGGTGGAAAAAGTTAGGTTTTATGATATTGTGTTCAATGTTAGGATTGTTGGTTTTGCCCTGTATGATTCCTTGTTTTATTAGACTGATTCACTCCGTGATTCAGGGAATGCAAATCACTGCTATGCCCTTGGATCCCACAGCAGCGACCAGTGGCAAACCCCATTCCCTAATGATATTGAGAACCGAGAAGAAACCAAGAAAGCAAACTTTAATTCAATTGGGAGAATTAGAAGCGGCCTGTGACGCTATATACAGGTTCGATCAGCAAATATAGTGAACAAAGAAAAAGGGGGGAGTTTGTAATAAAGAAAAGGGGTATTTGCTAATCGAACTCAAGGAGAAACGGGTCGTGCAGAGTGCATGATTTCGAAGGAAGATGACCTCAACATGTTACTCTGATCGTTCCATAGCATCTGTTGCAACCGCCAGTCTGTAGAAACCTTAACGGCACGTCCTGTTTGGGGGTACATAGACGGAACTTGTGGGTTTACAACGAAACGTACACGGAGAAGCGACACATCGAGAACCTTCAAGACGGACGGCCACAAGGGAATATAAATAGACCTTATAGCTTACCTGAATTTTTGCGAGCCTCGGTGAAGCTGTGACTTCCCGGCCGCCCAGCTCTGCCTTTGCCTTCTTATCTTAATAAACCTTGGATAATTTACACAACGACTGCATTTGTCGTTAATTGACTATAACAGGACCTTATCTTTGGATGAGTTGTTCATATTCTATGTGCCTATCTGTATATGTATATAGTTGAAAATATGTATGTATAAGTTTAAGTCCAATTGTTGGCATGGAAGAAAAATTCGGGGTGGATAATGTTGTGGTTTCGGATTTTTCCGAGGAATTTTTCTTCCTCTTGCCAATAAAGGGAATTTCAGCAGACACGAGGGGGGGATGGGGGGAGGACGTTTCCGGGGAAACCGGGACAGAGGTCGTGCCCGGACGGCAGTGGCGGCAACGGCAGCGGCAGTCCCTGAGTGCATACGTTTTGCAATCTCTGAAGGAAAGATCACGGGTCATCTGAATCTTCCACAACTCCGGCAGAACTCGCACTAAGTTTCCATCTCCCTCCCCCGCCCTTCCCCGGCTGCGGAGGGGGCCGCGCTTCCCCGTGCAGGGCAGCGACTGCTCGCCAGCTCTTAAAGAGACCTGCATCGCAAGATTTTGGGTACAGGACTCAATCTATTTCTTAAGACTTTTAGGTTTTAGTTGTGATTAGTGTTGATTCTGTTCTGTATACACATATATTTGTAGCTAAGAACTGTTATCTCTTCTATACAATTTTTTTTTCTGATTAAAGATCCTTAATATCTGATAACATATCTTAGTTTTCATCTAAACTGACAGAGAGCACGGAAGCGCGCGAGAGAGAGGAATGTCCGGGCAAACAGGACACGACCTCTTCCCCGATTTCCCCAGAAATGTCCTCCCCCCACCCCCTCGCGTCCCACTCGGATCCCCTTTGCTTGGCAAAGGAAAGAAAAATTCCCCGGAAAAGGAAAAAAAAACCCTGAAACTATAAGAGTAATCCTATAGTAATTACTGTTAATAAAAGCAGTAATTACTGTAAATAAAAGCAAGTCTAAATGTTTGAGTTATGTTTGTCTTATGAAAGCTTGATGAAGATACAGATAGAAATTGTATTTCCTGATTGACCGTTTTATACATTTGTTTTAAAGATATATCAGACTAGTATATGATTTCTTCCATAATAATATTCCTTTGGGTAAGTAACCCACAAGCTGAGGATATAAGGAAATCATTGGCTGTCAGCAAGAGTAAATCTTAGCTATGCTAAGCCACCCAGGAAGGTTTTTCTTCTGTTGCTTCAAAAGAGATGAATAAATGGTGATGAAACTATTATTATTTTCACTTCCCAGTCTAACCATGTTCAGATACTGCTATGCATCAGAATTTTCATAATTTATCAATACAAAATGTGTATCGTGCAGTGTCACTGACTGATGCCACCTGCTTATTCCTGCATCATTTATGTTTTCATCGTTTTCTTAAAGTACATTTCCTGTCATCGTACAACTGTCAAGTGTTTTGGGGTGAATATACATTTGGAATTGCAAAAATGGTTTGGCTATAAAGTTGAAAATGGAGTTATGATGCAATGCCACCCAATCAAGCCCTTTGAAATAATTATCACAGGACTGATTTCAGCATAGCAAGCCCTCTGCAGAAATGATAATGGGCATTGCTCAAGCCTGTCACATCTAACCTCTTATTTCCCAGGCCATCTAAATAGTCTTCTTTATGCATTTAAGTGTATCCACACCTCTCCTATCCCATTATTTCTGAGCAAAGAAGGATCCTTCATCTAGATTAGCAGGAATATTGAAGTAGACACCCTCCTATTTTCATAACACTAGGTATCGTTTTGATATGCTTGCAAGTAGAGAAGATAATTACCATTGCTGGTACTATCGGTGACATTGGTGTTTCTGGTTTCCAACCTTCATTTTTAGGAACCTGATTTTATTCAGTACCAGAAAAGAAACTACTAAAAAGTTCAGCTCAGTTAATGATACATTTTCTCTCACATTCAATTCAACCTTTTATTGCTTTTTATAAATAGTTTTGTTATGAAAAAAATATTCTAAGAAGTAGCTGTAGATTCTGTACTTATGAATTTGTTTCTAGTCTTTCCAACATACTGAACATGCTCTAGAAATAGTTTATGACTTGTAGTCTTGTTAATGAAAATTACATTTGGCTCTCACACAGTATATGCTATGCTTTTAATTTTCATTTGTCATTAGCACTTCACTTTTGTAGGATCTACTGGTTTTCTGCATGTCAAGCAAATAATTTCTTGAAAGGTTTCATTTTTTCTTATTCAAAGCTCTGAAATAATATCAATAGGTCTTAGGTAATTAAGTAGGAAGTAAGTCAGGTTACTAAGGTATGTTACCAAGTCCCTAACAGCCCAATTCAAGTCTCATGCTATCATCTAGAACTTTGGAATGCAGTAAATAATTTGCTTTATTAACCATCGATGAGCTTGGAAAAAGTTTATGGTCTAGAATTATCATCAGTTCAGTGTGAGCTTCTAGAGCACAGAGCTAGGAAAGAGTAGATATCCTTAGGGTGCTGCAAGATCTGTCCCTAAAATTAATTGTAGGTTAAGCCTGATGAAACTGTTCAAAACAGGATATGATGAAACACAGAGCACTCCCTCAGTTCCCTCAAAAATCCCTCCCTCCTCGTTCAGTATTATCTTTCAAAATAAATAACTGGCTAGTTGGAATCAGAGTGCCACTAATGCTAAACTTTCCATTTTAATTTCTAGGTTACTGTGTTTGTTAAATACTGTAGGATGAGACTCACATATATGTGATTTTTATCCATCTCACACTTTTTTGCTCTTTTTAAATTTTTTGAGACTATCTCAGTTATTATCCACCATTCATATTTCCTTATATAAAAATTCAGGGCCATACTGACTAGTATTTCTTTAGGACTATGAGGATTAAACTTGATCCCGTATAATAACAAACTCATGGTTGCACCCTGTACCAAACTTCTCACTGTAGTGAACAATGTCTAGCTTAGCAATGTTGCAGCTTGTGTAGAGTATCTAGGTCTTGCATTACACAAAAGTTAAAAAAGTTATATTTCGCCAGATTTCTGACATACAAGAAGAGGTTCAAAAAGGCTCTGATTAAATTAAGAACCTACCTAGAAGTTTGTGTCTTGAAGACACTCAAACATATGCTTCCTGTTTTAGAGGTGAGTGGAAACCACTGCACTAATTTACTATTATTAGCATTTCTTAAATATATTAGAAGTTCTAAGAAATTGTTATTTAATGGTGTGAAAGGTCTTTCTCTCAGCCACTTACAAGTCCAGTTTGTCATTTCCACAAGCAGCAGTGCAGATCAATAACTGTATCATGGCTAACATCCTAAGACAAAGCCAAGGGAACAATTACATTTTGACGTGATTTCTTTTTTGATATGAGGGAGTGCTACAGCAGGAGAATCTTCTGTTTAGCTAGAGAAGCAAAAGCATTGGGAATAGATCCAGGGTTGCAAACATACAAAACCACACAAAGATATGAGGTTTGAAAAATACTAATTACCGCTCTCAGTATTTAAAATGCAGATGATATTTTCAATTTTTGTGTATAACTAGAGCGAAAAAAGGAAGCTGATTATGTAAGAATTGTAATAATTTTTCTTCTGGCCCTTAAGAAATTCATTATTGAGTCATGAGGGTTGAAAATACTGCGTTGTTTGAAAAAAAAAATTGATTTTTTTTTTTTTTTTGCAAAAGCCTATCAGTTGGATGAATTTGCCCAGATTTTCTGATAATTTTTCTTGTGCTTTCCTCTTCATTTGCATGAAGCTGCCGCCTCGTACTGTGGTACATGTGTATCCTAATGAGCTTGTGTTTCTGTAGCAAAGGAATCAGAAACGAGGTTACCATTAACCAAGAGGCCAGAAAATTTTGTGATGTGTCTCAGCCAGCATTATAATAAATTAAGGGACACCCAAGTTCTCTAGGGCTCCAAGCCATCACCACACAGGTGAGTGTCCACTATTGACCTTTGGGTTGCACCCTTCTAACCCAGTGGCCCTCTACAATTAAAAGACACTTAAACACGTTCAAAGTACAAATTATAAATGTCTAAAACTTTAGGTACCTTGCAGCTAACAACACAAACATAACAATTTGAGAATTGTTCTATATATGAATTATAAAGAAAGTTAATTCTTATGCTCTCTCTGAAATTATGGCCTTCCTATAGTTACCCATTAAACATTTAATATTGATACAGGAAAAAGAAATAAATTTCATTCAGAGGACAGCTAGGCCATTGATCATTTTGTTGATCATCTATAAACTTGCTCTTGTAACTGTCTGTGTGGGGGCAGAAAACAGAAAGACTTTCAAAGATCTCTCGTGGCTCTTAGCAAAAGCTGAATTGGAAAGAGCTGCATTTGAAGATAGTGATTGGTGTTCTGAGTCCTTTACAGCTACTTTAGAAGCTCTCAGACCTGAAGCTTTGAAAACGTTAGACTAGAAATTCCATACGGTTTACACTTACTTCGGGGACTCAATCCAGTGGAAGGCTTACTTCTCTGGCTCCCTTTCTCCCATTTTACTTTTCTCATTTCTCTAACATTATATGTTCCTACCTTCTTAGCAAGGCAGAAGAATTTATGCAATTTAGGAGCTCCGCAGTCTTGGCAGGGTAGTTTCTACAGATGCATGGAAAGGTATGTCCCTTATAATTTCACACAGTTCAAATTAAATTGAAAGAGATTCAATTAGGTAATTTGAGAATAAGCCGGGCATGATATACAATATTATATCCTTTTTTTCAGCTTATATAGTCAAATACATATCAAGAGAAAGATTCAGGGGAAAATAAGTAATCTGTAACTTCTTCCTTTATTTTTTAAATTGTCTCTTCACATTTTCCTAAATTTTCTTAATCCCTAATTTGCATGAGCTTTTTATACACATTTTTCTTCCTAAAGCTTTTTTTGAAGAGTGGTTTATTTTTATAATTTTTTACATACCACCTATATGGTACCTTGTCCCTGTAAAATCCTTCAGTGAGCATTTCAGTGGAAGAAATAGGCCAAACTTTAATACTTTCAACTTTGCCCATTCCAGTTTATCCACTCCCAGCTGTACATCTTCTAATGCCTACCTTAGTCATGCCAAGCTCACGTTTTTCTCCACTGAGTGTTAGATCCTGCTGGCAGACACTGGCTTCTGATTTAAAAGTAGGGCTCATTCTCAGTTGTAAATCTCTGTGTTGTTATAAGCAAGGATAGAATTGTACAGACCTGTCAGTGATGTAATCTTATACAGTGTAGTTACTGCATTCCTTCTGCTGAAAGCAAATATTTGGAGCTAACATGCTTTAATTTTAAAACCACCAATTCTAACATGTAAGTCCATACTAGAAAAGTCCCAGTTTTAGAGGTTGATTGGTTTTAGGTGTTGGGTAGGTCTTGCCACAGTACATCTATTTTTTGGTGATCTTCAAAACAGGTGAATCTTTCTTGTTTTAAAATTTGGGGTAAAGTTAATCCAAGAGTTTTCAGAGGTTTAATGTGTCACCTATAGTATATGAGCTATGGTTTGTTTTGTAAGAGCCTGCATTGAGCACTTCAGAAGACAATATAGTAAACATGATTCTTGTTGCAAAGGCTTAACAGAACACAGAAACAGGCAGAAAACAATAAGATAACAGGAGGAGTCCATTCAGGTATTCCTACATCTAATTTGTAACCTTAACATAATAATTCATGATTCATCTACTTAATGTACTGCTGCTAACACAATTCGCATTATTCAGATACTGCCAAGCAGAAACAACCACAGTGGTCCTATGTTACAGATGCCTATTTCAACACTCATTTGCTACTGTGTTTTCAGAAATTGCTATAGTGAATGGTAACTTCTTCTTCTTTTTGAGACTTTGACTAATTATCTCATGTGTGTTCCACAAGGTGCTGGTTGTAGAATGAATATTTTAACCTGTTGCCCCACTATATGAGTTCTGGCCACTTATATATCATAGTTGGTCTTTTGTTTCACTTGGATGGACATGAATCAAGACATTCAGCAATGGAGCTCAAAAGTGCAACTAACAAATCTATTTAAATTATGTCTTTTAACTCCACTCAGAATTGCTCACTTTCCAACAATATAGTAGCTCAAAAGGCACTAGTGTGATGTGGAATTCCCTGGTCTTTAAGATATGAAACCATGAAATATGAATCACATGAAAGGATCCTTATTCAGCTGTGTTGCTGCTGAGAGGTTGCAAAATGGTGTAATGAGATCTTAAAAACTGGTTAGCTAGATAGTTGCCCTGTGTTTGATAGAGCAATATGTGAACTTCATGTTTATCTCAAGAATTCATTTTTTTCTGAAATGTGGATCTCTTGTGGACAGATAATGTTTCCTAGAAATCTAGTTAAATTTCATAAGTATTGTGAATTGAATGGATTCGATAGGATCAATGCTACAATTTCTAATGTCACTGCCATTAAAAGACCTTGTTTCTGCTATGTTTGTAATAATATTCCTAGCAATCCTAGCAAATTAGGTTTGAGAACGTATTTGGTAGACAGTGGTACAAGAATAGCTTTCTCTGTCTCTTACGTACTGTTTTTCTCTATTACATAACACTATTCTATTTCCTTGATATTTCGTAACATGCATTTGGTGAAAGCGAATGCTTGATTAAGTTCCTTTTTCAAGTAAACAGCTGGCTTATTATTTCTTGTAGTCAAGGTACTGGCTGTGGATATCAGGAATTTTGTAAGGTATCATTAGTGGGATATTAGGTATTTACAAACAGTTTATATAAACAGATCTATTTACTTCAGGTGACCTTTTAATTTGAAAAGGAAAGCAATACATGTTCGCTGACATTTTACCAACATTAAAACAACTCAGAGGGTTTTGATCATAGAATCATAGAATCACTAGGTTGGAAGAGACCTCTCAGATGACCGAGTCCAACCATGCCTGTCTCCTTACTAAACCATGTCCCTAAGAAACTCATCCACCCATTTTTTTAAACACCTCCAGGGATGGTGACTCCACCACCTCCCTGGGCAGCCTGTTCCAATCCCTGACCACTCTTTCAGTAAAGAAATTCTTCCTAATGTCCAGTCTAAACCTCCCCTGGCACAACTTGCGGCCATTTCCTCTTGTCCTATCACTTCTCACTTGTGAGAAGAGATCAGCACCCACCCCGTCACAGCCTCCTTTCAGGTAGTTGTAGACAGTGATGAGGTCTCCTCTCAGCCTCCTCTTCTCCAAGCTAAACAACCCCAGCTCCCTCAGCCATTCCTCATAGGGCTTATTCTCCAGCCCCTTCACCAGCCTCGTCGCCTTCTCTGCACACACTCCAGCATCTCGATGTCCTTCCTGTTGTGAGGGGCCCAAAAGTGAACACAGTACTCGAGGTGCGGTCTCACCAGTGCTGAATACAGGGGCACAATCACCTCCCTGCTCCTGCTGGCCATGCTGTTTGTGATACAGGCCATGATGCCATTGGCCCTCTTGGCCACCTGGGCACACTGCTGGCTCATGTTCAGCCGGTTGTCAAACAACACTCCCAGGTCCTTCTCTGCCAGGCAGCTCTCCAGCCACTCCTCTCCAAGCCTGCAATGCTGCATGGGGTTGTTGTGACCTAAATGGAGGACTCTGCACTTGGCCTTGTTGAACCTCATCCCGTTGGTCTCAGCCCATCGATCCAGCCTGTCCAGATCTCTCTGCAGAGCCTCCCTTCCTTCAAGCAGGTTGACATTTGCACCCAGCTTGGTGTCATCTGCAAACTTGCTGAGGGTGCACTCAATGCCTTCATCGAGATCATTGATAATGATGTTAAACAAGACTGGACCCAGCAGTGAACCCTGGGGAACATCGCTCGTGACCGAATTCCAACTGGATTTACTTCCATTTACCACAAGCCTTTGGGCCCGGCCATCCAGCCAGTTTTTAACCCATCAGAGGGTGTGCCTGTCCACGCCTATGGCAGCCAGTTTCTCCAGCAGGATACTCTGAGAAACGGTGTCAAAGGCTTTACTGAAGTCCAGGTACACCACATCCACAGCCTTTCCCTTGTCCATTAAATGGGTAACCTTGTCATAGAAGGAGATCAAGTTGGTCTGGCAGGACCTGCCTTTGGTGAACCCATGTTGTCTGGGTATGATCACCCGGTTGTCCCCGCGTGTGCTGTATGATAGCACTCAAGATGATCTGCTCCATGACCTTCCCCAGTACCGAGGTCAGACTGACAGGCCTGTAGTTCCCTGGATCTTCCCTTCGACCCTTCTTGTAAATGGGTATAACATTTGCCAGTCTCCAGTCAAGCGGCACTTCCCCAGTCAGCCAGGACTGCTGGTAGATGAGGGAAAGGGGTTTAGCAAGAACTTCTGCCAGTTCCCTTAAAACCCTTGGATTTGGCCCCATGGATTTGTGTATGTCTAGCTGGCCAAGCAGGTTACTAGCCAAGTCCTCCCGAACAGCTGGAGCTTCATTCACACCATCCCCTGGCTGAAGGGGTTGGGTATCCCTAGCACTTTCCCCTTTGGGGTTAAATACCGAGGCAAAGAAGGCATTGAGCACCTCTGCCTTGTCCTCGTCCCTCATCACTACTGTCCCTTCTGCACCCAGCAAGGGAAGGAGAGTCTCCTTGGTCCTCCTGTTGCTGCTGATATATTTAAAGAAGTTCTTTTTATTGTCCTTGACTGAAGTGACCAGCTGAAGTGGTAGTTGGGCTTTAGCCCTTCTGATTTTTTCCCTACATGATCTCACCTCAGCTTTGTAGTCCTCCTGGGACGCCTGCCCCCTCTTCCAGAGCTCATAGACTTTCTGTTTTTTCCTGAGATCAATACTAAGCTCCCTACTCAACCAACCTCGTTTTCTTCCCTGTCGACTCGTTTTACGGCACACGGGGATGGCTTGCTCTTGTGCCACCAGGATTTCCTTCTTGATGAGTGTCCAGCCCTCTTTCACCCCTTTGTCCTTAAGAGCCACCTCCCAGCGGACTTCATCAAGCAGCCTTCTGAAGAGTTCAAAATCTGCCCTACGGAAGTCCAGGGTGGCAGTTCTGCTGACCCCTCTCCTCACTGCCCCCAAAAGTGAAAACTGTACCATCTCGTGATCGCTGTGTCCCAGGCATCCTCCAACCGTCACCTCTCCCACAAGGCCCGCTCTGTTTGCAGACAGCAAGTCCAGTTGGACACCCTCTCTAATCGGTTCACTTACCAGTTGTGTTAGGAAGTTATCATCCATACACTCTATGAACCTCCTAGACTGCTTCCTTTCTGCTGTGTTGGACTTCCAGCAGACATCCAGAAGGTTGAAATCCCCTACGAGAACGATGGGACGGGATCGCGAGACTTTTCCTAGGTGTTTATAGAAGAGATCACCAGTCTCTTCATCCTGGTTGGGTGGCTGATGGCAAACTCCCAGCACAATGTCTGGGTTACCACTCACACCACTGAGTTTAACCCATAGACACTGTACCTTATCATTGCTATTACTGAGTTCTGTACAGTCAAAGCACTCTTTGACATATAGAGCAACCCCATCACCTCTCTTTCCTAGTCTGTCCCACCTAAATAGCTTGTAGCCATCCATGGTAGCACTCCAGTCGTGCGAGTCATCCCACCATGTTTCTGTGATGGTAATTAGATCATAGTCGCCCTGTCTAACCACAGTTTCCAGCTCATCCTGTTTGTTCCCCATGCTGCGTGCATTACTGTAAATGCACTTGAGATGAGCTGTTGTCACCTCCCCTTTTACTGTCTGTCTACCATGCCCCTCAGATTATGGGGTGTTGTCCCCATATTCAGTTCTATTAGAATGGTTGCCATTCCCCTCCCCCTTCCAATCTAGTTTAAAGCCCTCTTAATTAGTCCTGCAAGCTTTTTTGAGAAAGCCCTTCTGCCCTTGTGGGTCAGGTGCACCCCATCACCTGCCAGCAGGTCTGGCATGCCCACCACCCCATTATCGAAGAACCCGAAGTTTTGTTCTTCGCACCACGTTCTCAGCCACTTATTTAACTCCTGGCTCCTTCTCTCATCATACTCTATGACTGAGGAGAAGACCACCTGTGCCCCCGAGCCCTTGACCATTTGTCCTAGAGCTTTGAAGTCCTTTTTAAGAACCTTTAGGATTTTGGTGGAACTTTCACTGTTTCCTAATTGGAAGACTACCAGGGGGTAGTAATCTTTGGGTTTGACCAGTTTGGGAAGCTTCTTGGTCACATCCTTGACTGAGGCCCCAGGTAGACAGCAGACCTCCCTCTGCAATGGGTCAGGTCTGCATATCGATCCCTCCGTGTCCCTAAGGAGGGAGATGACCAGTCATGAGATAGTCATGACATTTTTCATGTTATGCTGACCAAAAGCAGTATAGAAAAGTATTTGATGTCACATCCTCTTCTCAATCAAAGGAATATAAACCTGAAAAAAAAAAAAAAAAATAGCTAGGAAATATTTATGAGAAAGGATGGGACACTGGAGAGAGCTGAGGCTTTGAGAAGTTAGAATTGGCAAGTATGCGTGTCTAACACCTACATCCATAGAGAAGTTCCTAAAAAGGTTATATGGATTTTTAAGAGATTGTAACTGTCTGTGGTTCCCACTGACTGAATTAATTAGATGGTTTTTCACAAATGCATTCAGAATCTGTAGCTGCATTCCCATCTAAGAGTATGTGAATGCTAGATACCTTAGTTCAAGATCCATTGTTTCCTAGAATATCGCAGGAGAAATCGACAAGGAACTAATGTGCTGCTGTCTGACCTGCTGGAGGGATGTACTAGTCTATAGCAGATTTCAAATCCATAGGCATGTTTCTAAACCTTTTGTAGGCTGATGCTTGCAGTTAGATTCTAGACCAGAGAAAGGATGTATCATTTAAAGAAAGTATCTCTTTCCACGGACATATAGGGTGTTAACAATTCATCTTGACTTTGGGGTCCAGACAGTATGCACAAATATCACAACACAAAGTTGTAAGTGACTCTCTTGATTATCCATGCTTGTCTGTGTAATGCAGAATTGTGATATTGATGTTTCAAAGTGACTCTCCTAAAACTTTCCCACTAAACATAATCATGCTGTTACTGTTTACTCTGACAGCAGCTTCCTCCATCCAAGGAGCTCAGCCCATTTCACAACCGTTAAGCCTCCCAATGAAACAGTTAAATATCATTATCCCATTTTCTAGATGAGGCATTTAGAGATTAATGACTTGCTAGAGTCACACAGGAAATTTGTGACAGAGCAAGGAACAGATTGCAGCTTCTTCAGCTCTTGTGCCTATTCTTTTATTTACAAACTTACTCTTTCTGTTTCCAAAGAAAAGGCACTCCTGTTTGGAGCAGTACTACCAATGCATGAACTGAAAAGGTGGATTACCGAATTAGTAAAAGAAAAAATCAAGAGCAGCTCTGCTTCTTTTCTACTAATATAATGGAGGAACTGAGTTATCCTTGGTATGGGATTGCTTTTAAGTAGATAGAGGTTATAAAGAATGCAAGAATTCTAGATCTGATTTTGAAGAAGGTGAGGGAGGGAAAGGGGAATTTCAGCAGGGGGATTGTACCAGAAATCTAGTATGACCAGCATAGAAGAAACAGCTGTTAATCTGCACTTGAGACTTGAACATACTGATTCATTCTTGGGCTTCTCGTGAGACCCCACCTGGAGTACCATGTCCAGTTCCGAAATCTCCAACATAAGGATGTGGAACTGTTGGAAAAGATCCAAAGGAGGGCCATGAAGATGATCAGAGGGCTGGAGCACCTCTGCTATGAGGACAGGCTGAGAGAGTTGGGCTTGTTCAGTCTGGAGAAGAGAAGGCTTGGGGGAAACCTTATAGCAGCCTTCCAGTACCTGCAGGGGGCTACAAAAAAGCTGGGGAGGGGCCTTTTACAAGGGTAAGTAGTGATAGGATGAGGAGGAACAGCTTTAAATTGGAAAGGGGAAGATTTAGATTAGACATTAGGAAGAAATTCTTCACATTGTGGGTGGTGAGACACTGGCACAAGTTGCCCAGGGAAGCTGTGGATGCCCCCTCCTCGGAAGCGTTCAAGTCCAAGCTGGATGGGGCCTTGAGTAGCCTGGTCTGGTGGGAGGTGTCCCTGTCCATGGCAGGGGGGTTGGAACTGGGTGATCTTTAAGGTCCCTTCCAACCCAAACAATTCTATGATTCTATGATTCTTGATTTGAGTATGGCTGAATCTCAGCATTTCTGTTTAAATTGAGCAAAATTCAGTGCTCACTGCATGGGTCACAGGGGATAATGATGGTGTTTTCCCCAGTGCATGAAAAAGACACAAACCACTTCTGTGGCCCATATATGTATCCATGTTAATTTCTTTGCTGTATACAAACAGGCCCATATTAAATTGCAGACTCATGGGCTATGTCCAGTTTCTGAATTTAGTTTAACATACATAAAAGAGTAATGTTTCTCTCTTTCCCCATCCCACATAGCTAACTTCTCTTCATGGATTAAACACAATCTTCCCAAATTCACATTGACTATTTTTTTCCTTCATAGAATTGGTTGCTCTGTTTATTGTCTGCCATGTTGATCTTACAAAAAGCCTGGTATTCAGTGGAGAGATTGTTTCCTAAGATGCACATGAAATGCATAGTATAACATGAATTGTATGAAACTTTGAGCTGATTTATATTGTGTAGAAAAAGAATGTGGGGTTATTTTAAGTCCAGTAGATATTGGAAGGTTTGTGTCCTGTGTCTGTTCTGAGAGAAAATAATGACTGTATGTGTTTATGATATGATCTATTTGTGCAGTATTATTCTGCCTAGCTACATACTTTCAAATTAGAGGAGTCCATAAGGAGGAATTCCTGGCAGAGGTGATCTTGGAGATCCTGAATGAAACAGCAGGAAAGCCATTAATTGGGGATCATGCTCAGTCTGATTCTGACCTGGGCCGAAGAAGTTTCTTTTCTAAGTCAAGGTTAGGGTGGAAGATGATACTTAAGCAATCTTAAAGATGCTGGCCTACACAGAGAAAGGGGTTGAGTGAACTTTTCAGGGAGTGTCACCAAGTGCTGACAAGGACTGATGCATACCATGAGTGGCAGCAGACTTTCTATATGACCTTGGCCAAGTCACTTAATCCTTTTGTAACTCAGTTTGTTCATCTGCAGAATTAGGTACAAATAATAATACTTCCTTGCCTCACAAGGAGCTGTGGGGATTACTTCATTACTGTTTGCAAGGTGTGTTCAGAGACAAATAGAAAAGATGCAGTGGAAGTGTTATTATTCATTGCCGGAAAACTGTACATTACTGAACTTCTGAACAATTCATGAGTTGACCACACATGCATATATATGCATTGTGTTAACTCCATTATGCAGTTGAATTTACAAATAACCTGTAAATATATTTCTACTAAGTATTCTGAAGCCATAGATACAAATTGCGTTCAAAGGTAATTTTTCAGTAATACCAGTAGGTGAGACCAGTAAGAGAGACCATTTAGCTTCTCTGTTATCATGAAAACGATGAATTTTTATTGTCAATATTAAGGCTCCATTTTTCTTTTGGACTGTGTATCTGAGTAGTGGGATCTGTCTTCTCTGTCTTCCATTCTATAAACAGATGTTTACATTTACTTAAATCTGAATATTGAATCTGGTAAATCACTAACAAATGGTAGTCGCTGTGGCTCATATGAAATATTGCATATGTCTGCAGCCACACCCAAACACTCACCTTAAAAGCACATTGGGACAATACTATTTGTTAGCTTGCACAATACATGAGATAAGATGATGCAATGTTCGTATGTCATTGCTGTTGTTCATGTCAGGTGTTTCTCCTGAGCAGCATGTATGTGTATGGCACAGATAAGCTATGCACAGTCTTTTTTGCCCTCATCTCTACTGTAGCAAAAAAAAAAATCAGTAGAAGAAATCCATTTGATTACTCCCTTTCTACTCTTTTGTAGTCAAGTTAAACTTTTTTTTTTCCTCAGTAATTCTCATGGAAGTCTGTAGAGGAATTTTTTAATCGAGCAAGGATATGATGTGTTGTATGAGGCCTGTGTGGCCTATGTGCACAATCCAGCCTATACTAAGGATGGCAGTGTCAGTGAACTGACCTCGAAGGACTAAGAATAGAGAAATAAGCAGTTTGCAATCAGTGAAAGAATGTTAAACAGAATGCTAAACCGCTAGTGTAAGAAGGAGCGGGCAAATGTTTAGAGCAAATCCGCTTGTTATTTGTGGCCGCGTGAACCCTTGTAAAAGGTATATAATCTGAGCTATCTTGGCAATAAAGGGGACAATAACGTACTTCTATGAAGATTGTGTATTGATATCTTGGTCGGCAACCCCTTCAGTCTCCCAGCGATACCATCTAACTAGGACTTTCAGGGTGTGGACCGTTATTGTTATTTATAGAGTACCAGACTAACACTAATGTTGGTAGGGTTTAAATCAGACAAGAAAAGCACTAATGTGAACAAAGACAAGAAACTGAAGACAACAGAGTCTAACATTTTTAATATGTGTGAAAGGACAATTTTCATATCTTTTTTTCCTAAACAATGTATAAATTACTGGCTTGCTGAATTATCAGGTAGTTACACATTTATCAAGAGTACATTTAATATATTCCCTTAAGAGTGAAAAATACACTATGTAAATTTTAATTGGCTCTTATAATGTACTATTTTAATGTAATATTTTTTTCAGAAGAACAACACCATACTTAGTTATAGCTAAAGCAATTTTGAGTAGTAAATAATTCTATTATATTATTTGTTGGCATATTTATAAGAAAGGATTATAACTATTGAACATAGGAAGTATAATGTACCCTTAAAAATAAAAAATGTGGTAATACTTAAAGGTCTTTTAAATAGGATATAAATATTGACATACTAGTATAAGGCAGAAGAAATGCTGGTTTTGAAAGAAAAGTAAATAAATATATCTTCTCATATAATCATGCTACAATTCACCTAGCCTATTAAGAATCCTCACCACTAAATTTAGACTAGAATATGTTTCAAAATAACTTCACTCGAGTACTTTTGAGATACAGAAAGTATGCTAGAGGATTGCGACAATGATATCCTCTTAACAGCACTAATAGTCAGCAAACCACTTTTGTTTGGAGATGAAACGTAGGATAGTAGAGAAATTTCTTGTGGTTGACAAAGTAGGTGTCAGGAAAGCAAACATTTATAGGAATTTTTCTTGGCCTTCCCTCTTTGAGCAAAGAGGAACCAAAGAAGAGGACTGAGAGAGCTCGAAAAGGCAGCTGACACTTAAGAGGAGACAAAGATGCTCAGTAGTAATTGTTTTCTTTGTCAGAATTATGGAAAACAGTGTTCAGAAGTAATAAAGTTTGTTGCTTTCCCTTCCCACTCACTTTTACTGTTTCTAAAATCAGTTTGGTGTACTCAACTCAAGGCTTATATGGTTGTAATCTCACTTCTTCATATCTATATGATAATTCTTATGCACATTTTCTCTGGAATAATTTTGGAGTGGTTACTGTTTTATCATTCATTGTCTCCCAGCACACTTGAGGCATCCAAGCAAATAGATTTTCAATTCTCCCGTAAAGTCCAGGACTCAGTGGTATATCAATACTGCATACTGGAAACATCAAAGCAGTTTAATAAGAATATCAGACTCTGATGAAAATAACTCACATCTTTTACCTCGTTATTGACTTTCCATTGATGGCACAAGTCTAATGTGATTATTTTAAAGAAAGACCAGCTAACTCTGTATGGACTACCATACAATCAGAGATCTAAGAATAAAAAAAAAACCAAAAGCAAAACCCAACAAACAACTGGCTAAGAACCTGGCTAAGATTCCCACAGGAACATGAACTGAAAGCATTCCAAGCACCAGGGAAGTCCATGTGCATACAGCGTAGTGTTGATCTGCACTTGCACAGTGGTTTCAGTACATAGCAGACTTTGTAATCATGGTTTCACCAGAGTCAGAAATTCACTACTAGTTCAGTCAGTGTTTAATTTATGATGTCAAAACTGTACTTTCAAGCGTGGAGACCTGAAAAAGACTTGTTTGTTTGTTTGTTTTAAACTGGCAGTTCTGGAGTACAGCTAAATTAATACTGAATTAGTGTCCTATGTTTGATTCAACGGAAGTACTGTTCCTTTGAAATAAACCGCAAGTGCAGAGGGGGCCCCTCCGCTGGGTCCAAGAGTAACCCTTTAACAGATCGGCGCGGGGAAGCAGGCAGTCGACTCAGTATGAGTGATAAAGCAAGCTTCAACTTTATTGCTCCAAGCCATCACTTATATACACAATCAGTTAATTATGCCTACTAGTCATTATCTTATTGGCCAAGCTCTAAAGGTAACATTAACATATTTCTCCTACTTGTGGTTACATCTTCTATGTTATTTTTTCTTATTCCCGGATCTCAACTCCTCTTTAGTTGTTTATCTCCTTCTCAAGGGCAGACTGTCCTTGCCGACTTGCCAAGTTATGCTGCCTTGACAAGTCCTATCCCTGGCCTACACGGCCATATAATCTTCTGACCCTGACTTGTACAGCTCCTCCCGTGTCCTTGCTCTCTGAGCCAATTTTCAACACGCAAGCAATATGTTGTGTAAGATCTGGGACAGCAGATTTACAACTCTCATGTTGTAAATTAATGATCGGAGTCTTCACCAGCTTATTCAATATCATATTTTATTAGTGTTACAGTCAGCATAAGCGTATTGCTTGTCTTATCTATGCTTCTTTATAGCCATAATATTACCGAGATTAAAGCAATTCATTGCCTGTCATTTATATATCTGCCTGTCAATTATTTATCAAGTACTTGTTGCTGCTCCAAGTAGCCTGGAGTGATAATTCTGATAACTCTGGTTACCACCTCTCAGTATCTCCTAGCTAGTAGTGAAGGAAGTCTTGTATTGCATTCCTAAAATTCCATCTCTTTGTGTGTTTCCAGTGCAATAATTGGTATTCTTTTACTGCATCATTTATTTGAAAGTGTTGTCAGTATGCTATTGCATTTGTGGTGTGAAGTGTGCATTTTCATTACTCTTTATAACAGTGGTATCAATAGTAAGTTTGGTGGTCCGGTAAGAGAAAGAAGATTATGATGTCCTCCCTGATGGGTAGCAGTAGAGGAGTAATGTCCTTCATAATGGAATAATGTAAATAAAATGCTACTCATTAATTAAAGGCAATTAACTAAAAAATAATACCATTAGTTAAATACACAAAATCTTAAAAATAGGTAAAGTTCTTAAAATGCTATTGGCATTTTGAATTTTAAGTACATTTTAAATGCACGAACATCAAGGAGTTGAAGTGTTTTCTGAATAGTCTTTGGTTTGTGGCTTTCATGATATTACCTGGTTAAATAGAAATGTCTGTCATATTGTTAAGGTCCTTGAATGCATTCAGAGGGTGAAAGGGCTGAAAGAAATGTCCTATAGGAGCAGTTAAGGAGTCTGGATTTGTCTAGTTTAGAGAAAGGGAAGCTAGGAAGTGACCTCATTGCTCTCTACAGCTTCCTGAGGAGGGGAAGTGGAGAGGGAGGTGCTGGCTTCTTCTCCCTGGTATTCAGTGATAGGACACGTGGGAATGGTTCAAAGCTGCACCTGGGGAGGTTTAGACTGGACATTAGAAAGTATTTCTTTACTGAAATGATGGTCAAACACTGGAACAGGTTTCCTAGAGAGCTGGCTGATGCCCCAATCCTATCAGTCTTTAAGAAATATTTTGACAATGTCCTTAATAACATGCTTTAACTTTTGGTCAGCCCTGAACTGGTCAGGCAGTTGGACAAGATGATCATTGTGGGTCACTTCCAACTGAAATTATTCTGTTCTGTTCTGTTCTATTCTATTCTATTCGTCATCCAGCTTTTCAACTTCTCCCAGTCTTCAGCAGAGACCTTGTAAAAATGCTTCTGAAGAGTGTTTAGTTTTTAATGCAGGTCAAATGAAATAACTTCAAATCCTTCCCATACGGTGCATGAGATGAAACAATCTCATTAACTCTTTGCTCTCAGAAAATGCATAGCAGTTTTATGATGATTGGAATTTTCTGATTGTAAGAAAGGAGTAAAAAACTGAAAAGCTAGCAGCAGAATATTCTGAGGTCAAATTAAACAGACTATTGTAGAATATTTTACTGGAACTGCTCATGAAATATTAGCAAATCTTTTGCATAGCATAATTCTGTAGAATTTAGTCAACATACTAGATTAGGCTATCAACCTTCAGAAGCTTTACCAATCCCAGATGCCTAGTTAAAAGTCATAGGGGGCATGATTCACCTGTGAGGAGTGTGTATTGTCATCACCCCATCTGGGCAGGGAGTCCCACCTGTGCTGTCCTAATTTCCACAGCAGAACCACAGTTGGCCCCCGATGGTTCCCCGCCTGGCTGCAGATTGGCCGAGCCTTCCACCTCCTATCTCTCATCTTGCTGGGAGAGCTGCACTGTCTGGCTTTAACTCTTCCATGCTGACCATTGTGGGATTGGAGGATGGCTATGCATCAGCATTTGGTTGATAAGGTGTGTTGTTGGGGATATGGTGGATGGGGTGCACACTAACTGATGATATTTATTCTCAAAGGCTAAAGAGAAACTCTGTGGATTGTCATGAGTGTTTAGGAGGAGAAAAGAAAGGAGAAAGTTACCCATTAATAATGGGATTAGAAAGGGGTATGCAGGACTGAGTCTTAAACTGTTGGTGGGATTGACTTGCCAGGACTATGTTTTTCAAATTACAGAAAAGTATTCATCATATTATTTAAATGCTCTATATTTAAAGCCTTTTAAAAAATTGTCTCTATTCAGAAGTTTGCCCAAGGCTCTGGAGAATGAAACTACCAAAGTGTCTCTTTCTGAATCCACTAGACTTTGAAAACAGTAGCTAGCTAACTAGCACCCAGAGATTTAGTTGTTGGCTTGAAGTCTTATTAGACTAAATGTAGAAGTGAATTCTTAAGGTAGCCGCTCAGGTGCTGCAAAGATGAGGGTTATGTAGGCTCGTAGGAAGAAGGGATTGCATCTGTGATTAAAAAAAAAAAAAAAAACAACTAAATTTTTTCCATGAGAGAGAAATGAGTATGCAGTTATTTTTTTTACAATTGTATCCAATTAGAAGCTAGCAAACAGTATTTATTTGGTAGAATTCCCTATGCTTCTATTTTATAAATATTTACTTTTGTTTTCTTTACGTTTTTCATGGAGAAAAGGTAAATTTGTGATGCAAGATAACATAATTGCATTGAATATATATTGGAACTCGGCTTCCATGGAAATTATTTTCTGCTTCTGCCTTAAGTATGGACTTGGAATTTTGTAAGATGCTAATATCTCTTTTTCATCTACAACCTAGTTCCAAAGGATGGCAAGATGAGAGTCTTAGGATAGCTCTTGAACTGTTAAATCAGAGAGTTGATGCAAAGAGAAGGCATCTTAGCCATGTTTCATCTCGTTGTGCTTGTGTTTCTGGTTCTCTTCTAGCCAGCAAAAGGGAAGGTTTCAAGCTGGCTTTTGTTCATGGCAGAGTGCAGCTCCAGATAATTTTCCAGTCCCAGCTGACCTAGTGCTGAGGACTTTGCGTTTTGAAATAAAATATCTAATTAGAAACAGATTTTTTTTTTCCATCTCTCCGTGAGTCAGACGAAGATTTCAACACATAGACTGATTCATATTAAATCACTGTTTACCACATCTGTGAATAGCACCTACATACTGTATTTAAAACTTAATTAGAGGTGGGCCATGTCAAAATTGCCACGAGATTGGATAACCGCACCCAGCACACTGATACCAAAACATAATGCTTATTAGGATGTGACATTTTCATGAGGCTTCTGGGAGGAATAGTCTTCATCTGCTTTAAAGACGATTGCTGCACTTACTGGTTGTGATACCATGCAAACTTTCATCATCTTCCTATAGGGAAATCTTTCAACACTTCAGTCCCCTGTTTTATCATCTATCGACTCATTGGCTTTATAAAAGTTGTTTAAGTTCAAAGTTAAGTGCATGGGTGTTTGGAATTGTGTTCTAAAGTCTGTGTCCTGTCCATCCCCCCAGTTTCTAGATGCTTCTGTTACTCGTTTCATTAGCACGTACAAAACTGAATGGTCTCTTACACACTTGTGCACAAACTGAGATATACAGGTAGATAATACAAATAGAATATATCTCATACTTTGTGTTTTAAATGCTTTAAAAATCTTCAGTAAGTATCTCCGTTCTTTCTGTTAAATCCTGTTGTATCAAACAAGACAATCTTGTAGCAGACAGGCAAGAAAAACAGTGTTATCAAGTACTACTTGTGATTTCACAGTTGTATCAGCATTTTTGCAACTGGAACAGTGAGATATTCATAAGATGTAATGGTCTTATAGATTGTGATATCAGTGTATATAGTTTTGTTGTGGTTTGTTTTTTTTTTCTTCAAAATACATTAATGCAAACAAAGCCCAGCTTTCTAGACCTGTTCTGTTTCCTACCCTGAAGAAAAACAGATATTTGTCAAACTTGGAAACTACTAAAAAGTTACTATAAAAGATATTGTCTTTTTGCTCAACAGATGAGGAGACACTCCTGCTTTCTTTTTCTGTTCTGTGGGGTTTTTTTGCCCAGAATCCTTGGTTTTCCATGGACAAATGCCTCAATTAATTGTGGTTCTCTGTTACCAAACTATGAAGCTAAACCACAGACAACTGCAGCACCATTTATTATCAGTGTATCTTTCAGTAACTTTGAGACAGGAAATGAAATCCCAGGTAAATAATCTGAATGACATAAAATCTTTATCTGTGTCTCCCAGAATTACCAGTCTTCACAAAAATTCACCCATTTCCCCCTTAATGTAGTTTAAATTTAAACCTCATTCATCTATACCTGAGATATTACTCTTTTTTGAAATGTTTTAATATGTATACCCGTATGTATATATTTGTATAACTGAAAATATTCTTTTTCCTTTTCCCTATCTAATAAATATATTGTAAATTCACGCTACAAATTTTGTGACAAAATGAAATGAGACAGCTGGCCAAACTGGACTAATAATTAGTAGTTCTTTAACTTCATATTTGGGTATTTGCTGTTGTATCAGGCCTCTGCAATACAAATGGATACTATACATTAAATGTTCACATGCTGTCATCTTAGAGGAAAATAAAAATTCAGGATAGGGTATAAGACAACTCAAGAGTGAGACATTTTGAGTCATCCTTCTAAGAATGCGTCCCAGATCTTATCAAATTGCAGGAGGTAGAGTTATTGTGGCTTGAACCACCTTTTTATCTTCCTAATCCCAAATTGCTGGCTGGCTGGAACACCTTGACAGCCTTGTTTCTCTGCACTATGATGCCATCTTATGGTGCTGTCACATTTAAGCAGCTTGTGAATGCTTCTTTTTTCTAGCCATTTGCTAGAAGAAGCATGGAAGTGGAAGTGAGTTGTAACCCATCACATGTCCATTGTTGTATCTCTGTAGGTTAAAAAGAACATTGTTTACTAAGTAGCTACTGTTGAACTGGGATTCTATTTTACCTGAACCTAGCAGCATGTATGTGCTTCCATGGTCATCCAGTAACTGCTCTCAGGGAGCTGTATTATGTTTTCCTTCAATTCAATATATTGCAGTTTCACCCATGGCTTACCATGTGCCAATGCTCTTCAGCTGTGTTTGATTTAATACTGCATTGAAGTGTTGGATGTCATCCCTCTTGTGAGACCTGTGAAAACTTAGGAAAGTAGGACTGAAACTTGATGCAGGTGTTTGGAAATGTTAAATTGTGAAGGTATGACTGGTCCTTGCCTTGACTTCTGTGTCATTCCTGGTTTATCTGTCCTTATTTTTAATGACTGCACATACCTTTGGGCATAAACTATTATTATTTTATTTGTGAAAGTGGCATAGCAAGAGCAAGTTTATAATAGATCATAATAAATTTGTTTATGCTTATTGAAAGTTTATTACAATTTGGATATACACAAAACTATTCCATATTTTCCTGAGCTTTTTCATTAATAAAATTTGAGTAAAATTGATTAATTCATAAGTATTAATTCTTCATAGTTAATATAGAACATGAGAGCCAAATTGTCTAGTTTATCTTTTTTCCGGTTGTAACACATAAAAAAAGTGGTTCTGCAGTTCAGCCTTAGGCAAAAGTTAATCTTTTCTTTTGAAACAGAGGTAGAAAGAAATGCAACTTTCTCTCCCGTGGCTATTTTTACTTTGTAGGCCTAATTAGACAGAAAATAAATAACCTTTTGGTCAGCAAGGCCATTGGCCAATATTATGAGTATGCATGGCAAGCAAATGAGAAGTTGTTGTCATTTGGTAGAGAGGAATTACTTTTAAAATTGTAAATAAACCATTTTTCATGTTATTTTACACAGAAACACCTCTTCAAATTTCTTCCTTTTCCTTTGTCATTTTCTTGATAATAAGTGTAATAAATCCCAACATTTTTAAAAATTGTAAAAAATTAAGTGATTTTTGCACATTCAGTCTTGTGCCTTGGGGTGAGGGAAATTAGTTGTTAAACATTTAAGAGGTTTCAGTTGTGTATTAAACTTAAATTTCTCAAAATGTCTGTTTTCATAGTGACTATAGAAGCACTTAATGGTGCTGGTTTTAAAGGATTTCATCTACAAGCTCAAGAAATAGACGGAGATGTTCCTGTTGGTACTTTTAATATTACAGATTCAAACACTAAAGGCTTGGAATGTCATAACATGATGGTATGTGTTCAGTCTTTGGAATACTTTGTTTTTCTTTTAAATGCCTTAATCAGAATTGGTGGAAGTAAGCATTTTTACATGGTAAAGTTAATTCATCAGCAGAGCTTAAAAATCTAGACTTTTTCAAGAAATGCATCTTTTTTTTCTATATATGATATGAATCTAATGTAGACGCTACCTGGCACTTTTTAGGAGGACATCAGTGTTACCTGAGACAAGTAGAGACAGTTTGCTAATAATATAGCTAAAAGTAACTTTCACATCTTATATCATTGTATGTATTTCTTTTTAATTGCAGAATTCAGCAGTAATTAATGCAAATTCAGATGTGAAGCAGAAAGTTACAACAAAATGGATTGCTCTACATGGTGTTAAAGATCTTCGATTTATGTAAATAATTGTTTTTCTCTTTTTTTTTTTTTTTTTTCCTTGGGATTTTATTTTTATGCATTATTTTGACATGGATCTGTGTTGCTGTTTCTGATGTTTATTGTCTTGCCGCAATCATGGGGGGTTTTATGGTTTGTCAGAGCTTCCCATTGCATTCATTAAATGATATGATTTTTATTTCAAAGTATAATTGTAAGAGGTAAATAGTGTCCTATAGATGTTAACATATGTAAAGAATTCCATTAAGCACAGTGTTTTAATAGATGTCTGAGTGACCAGTTTTTATAGTTTGACCTCTTTAATTACAAAAGCAACAATATGAATTGGACTAGTTCCCTGAATAAGTGAAGATCAGACTGTATTCAAATATAATGTTTTTCATTGTGAACAGCAGAAGAATAGCAGTTTGATGTAAATACTTGTAAGATAAATTTTTTAATAAATTCGTGACCCACAAACTAACTACTGAAAACATAAGACAAATTTATCCTGTGTTTAGTGCTACCTTTCTTGCATATCTAAAGCTTGTAAAAACATCAGTTGGTCTAACAAAATGCATACTTGTAATTGAAAAATATTTAGATATTTGACAGCTTGGTATTGTTTGAAGTGTAGATTTATGATGGGGGCATCTTGGCCTTGCTTCATTAAATCTTGAGGAATACAAAAAGGGGCAAAAGAACACATTAAAACTGCGATCAGTTCCACTCAGTAATGCCATGAAGATCATGGATATAGATTGAGAGGCATGGCAGTTTTTATGGACATTTAAGCTGATACTATCCACTGGTGTCAGTGCTTCTTAAAACGGTGTCCGTTTCTCCTTTGCTCCTTCTCAGCATCTGTTTTATTTAACCTCAAAATTATTTCAGATGAAAATACAGTAACTGGGAAAGAAAAATGTTCTACAAAAAATTATGTTCTCTTCAAACTTGTACTGTATACTGTTAAAATCAAATAGACTAGATTTTTTTGGGGGGGGGGGGTGTGTGCGGAAAGCAGGGAAGAGTTTCTTGCTCCTTTATACTGAAATATTTGGATAGAAAAATAATTATTTTGTTTTCTGTCCAGTGCAACTGTTCAAGATCTAGAGAAATTTTGGGTTGGAATTCAAAGCAAAACTCTCACACCTATGCATTCTGAGTCAGTTAATGGGACAGGAGAAAGTAAAAGGAAGGTATGTATTGCGTGTATTTGTATAATAGAAATTAATAGTGAATTAAAATATCTTTGAATTAATAAGACATACATTCGTTATCATGAATTCATTAACAAAGATGGCAAAAATCATTAGATATTTCCAACAATTTTAACTCCTTAATCCTCATACTAAATTGTTGAAAAAATAAAACAAATATTCTTCTCCCCTCACAAAAAATAGGAAACTAATAATCCAGTTAACAAAACAATTCAGAGCAGAAAGACAGAAAATTAAAATTGGTCATAAGGAGAACTCTACTGTACTTCTGGTGTACTGCACGTCCTTAACTGCTGCCCCAGGCCCTGGGAACGATATCTGTGTAGCATATTCTCATGAGTGAGTTTGTTTTGGCCAAGAATTATGCTTATATGAAACATCTTAAACCTGGTAGGCAGTTGAAGTAAAAGTCTGTTCAAATTGAGTGCGATGGTTCTTGACTGTAGCAACACTGATTTTTGTCATCCTGTCTTCTAAACAGAAGTGAATCCCTGTCTTTTGTCCCTCAGCTCACCAGATGTTTCCCATTTCCTATAATTATCTGCTTTTTTTCTCCTGGTAAATAATTTGTAAATGTTTCCTCATTTTGTTTTTTTCACAGCTAATGATAGCACTAGAATGTAACAAGGTAAGAACAATTTTTCTTCGGTTTCCCAATATCCACATTTTAATCTCAATTTTAGAATTGCTGCCCTACTGGTGTAGTTGTGTACTAGTTTTAGCATGAATATTATATCTACCATTCAAATTACTTTCCTAGAGAGATCTCATTTATGCTTGCATTTTTGTATGTGGTTTTGAAGGAATTGTTATTTTTAATTACTTAACCTCAGTTCTGGGATCAAATTGTTACAATGTGTAAGATAATGTAAGGAATGAAATACTTCACTCAGATTGGATGTTAAGTCAGTTGATGTTCTGTTTAAAATAATTTGATATTAGTACAGCAATCAATGAACAGTAACAGCAACCTGTACTTTCTTGCAGCATGGAGGAACTTATGCATCACAAGGCCGATGCATCTTGGTAAATATTCTTTCTCCAAAGACATTGACATACTATTAATTGCCCAAGTCCTCAAGACCAAGTCAAAAGTTATTTCTAGTCGCATTTTTCTCCCTCTTGTCGCTCAATTTATTTTTCTTTTGGGCTATTTACCTTGGTTGATTAAAATCATATAGTTTTTTTTAAATGGTTGTCAGCCCTGTTATTTCCTTCTGCAGCTTCTCTCTAGCTAATCTGGACTTACTTTCTAATAGAATTTTTTTTTCTGTCTTTAGTCATAGTGTTTTCTTGCTCTTCAAGATCACTTATTTCAACAGCTCTGAAACTTTGCCTTCTGCAAATCAAGATCTAGATCTAAAATTTTTTTTTCTTAAACTATTGCTATCAGCTCAGTGAAAAAGCCTCTTTATCTTCTTTCCTTCCTCTCAGGTGATGTGACCTACATTTCGCAGTGTCTAGTGATTCCATAAGTCATATCAGTAAAATATTTTCATCTGCTATTTAGTGATCTTGACAGTGTAGGTATGCTCATTGATGATAGTCATCAAGTATATGAAGCCAGATGAAAAAGGGTGCAAGCAGCAGAATTATGTTAATTTATACCAGCTGCTTTGGCATAGTTCTGATTAGTTGTCTTTAAAGATCTCTGAAATAATTTTAATAGTATCAGCTGGTGGAATGAAGTTGCAGAAAGCTACCTTGTGTGTTCTTCCTTTTGCCACCAAGTAGATCAGTCTTTCCTGAAAATCATTTATATAAAACCCTGTTTTCTGCTAAACAATAACTGGCATTTTTTTCTTCTTTGCAGATTGGACCTTCTAGTTCAGCTCAGAGCAGCTATTCAGGTAGTCAGGTAAGAGTCCTAACTTTCAGCACTTGTATGTTTTGTTACCAACCTTGAACAGAACTAAAATTCTGTAACTACAGATTACTGAGGTGATTTAATAGTGTACTGAAATATCATCTCTGCTAGTTAACACAAAATGCCAGAGTTATGCATCTAGTAAACCGTGCATTCAGCACATGTGCATGCAAACACAATCCCAAATCATTCGTTTTATAGTTTTAAAGACATCTGGCATAATGAAAATGTAACTGTACTTATTAATTGATTTTTAGGCATTTTTCTATGATCAAAAGAAAAGGAATAGTTACACTTGTTTCATTGTCTTCTCCAAAAGAACCCTGCAAAATATCTTCAAACTTCACCAGATACTCGTATTCAGATATTGAAGCCTCCAATATGATATTTGGGGATTTCACTGTCTAGTTAGCATTTTAAAAGTTCTGGGGTATGTGCATCTGTAGTCTCAGTGGTCACTTTAACTTCTTTAATTACAGAACTGTGTATTTAGGTAATTATCTTCACTACCATAATGTGCCTGTTTGCACTTGAACTGCTAGATGTGTTCTGGTATGTCTCCAAGTTTCTTGAACTGAGCTTCTTTAATGACATATACTAGTGATGATAATTATTAGTGAATTGCCTGGTAATATTCCATTTGTTCAATCTTCAGTATTTGTAAGTAGAATTACCAGAGTCTGAGAAATACCAGTTCTTTTGATGTGTATACTAAATACTGATTTCTTTTGTATTTCTTTCATATACAATATGTACCCTTTTCTAAAGAATAGAGTTTCTTACCTTGTCACATAACTACCTGAAGTTATTAATTTTTTTTTTCTAAAATATAGGCCATTTAGTAGAACAACTTGCAGATTTTGAAAGGTTACATGACCAATGGCAAAATATATATGAAATCCAGATGATGACTAATGTCTTGTAGTAAATTAGAATTCTTACAGGCCAGGCCGGTTGCTCCCCTGGCCAGTGGCCCACCTGTCTCTTCTCCCTCCCCACCCCTTCCCCCCCCAGCTTTTTTTAAACAGAAATATTTGACTTCTGTTTTTATTTCAGGATGGTACAGTCTATACAATAAGCACCAATGGATGTAGCCCTGTAAGCATTTTTCTTTTTTCTTTTTTTTTTTTTTTTTTTGTTCACAACATAACTATATCTATAGTAACTCCTAAAATGCAAAATTCATCAAAATGTGTATTGGGGTTTTGCCGAGAACAAGAAAATTAGTTTGAGGGGAGCCTATTGATATAAGAACAAGTGAGATTTACATTAAAAATTGAACTATTACTAGTTATGCTGGATATTTTATATTAATAATCAGGAAGTTGTTAATTTTGGTTTCTGCTTCCTGCTTCCTAATTTTTACATATGTTTGTACATATTACATACATAATAAGTTTGAATTCTAAGCATTATATAAAGTCTTTATAATTTATTTCTATTAAAATAACGTCTCAACAGTGTCTGCTTTAAAATGGTTCCCAAGTATCACTAGATGACTAATATCACTAATGTGCCTTTCCCTTATATTCACACATGGGTGTTCACACATTAATAGTGGAGACTACAATACTCTCTATCATCTATTCTTTACATACGCTACATAAGACTGGGTCAGAATTGGGGGTGTTTGAAGTGTCTCTTCTAAAGCAATTATAGAAAAGAAATAAATGGTTTGGCTTTTTTTCTTAAGGGAGGTGCTGCTGGTGCAGTCAACACACCTGTAGAGATGTAAGCTGGTTATATGTATATTTACTGATTGTCTAATGTTATGCTGCTTAACTCATCTCCTTATTGCAAATTGCATTTTATTCTCTTCTGCAGAGCTATATTATTCTTACCAAATATATTAAAGAAAATGGTAGTAATCTGGCATATTATTCAGATATTAAACCCCCAATTTAAAAGGTTCTGTATTGTCAATTCCTTGAAGTGTAATCAATTATGTTATAGGGGCTACTCATCACCTATTATAACTGTTAAATTTCTTAGCATACTAAAAATGTCAGAATTCTTACTGTGTAATGCTTTTTATCTGTTAGAATAATTGTCTTTGGATATTGCATATTGTGCAATATTATTTGGGGGTTTTAACAATCTTTGAGTATGAACCAAATAATTCTGTAACTAGTAGAGAAGTTTCTGTTGTCAATCTAATCTATCTAACTTTCATCTGAAAATAGATTTATTTTAAAATCTAACGTATCTTCCATTTTTAAAATCATGAAAACAAGTGTAAAAAAAAAAAAAAAAAAAAAGACAACATACTCTAATGCCTGTTAGACCAAGAAACTGCTTTATCATATACTTAACTTTAAATACATTGTGAGTTATATTCATTCCTAAATACTAAACATATTTTATCTTTGTTTAATATGTAAGTGTAAAGTGTATTTGTGATAGAGTAATGTTAATCTTAGGACTATAGTAGAATGTTGGAAAATTTTTACTACAGTTATCTTTAAGGAAGTCCAGTATACTTTACTATTGCCCTAGATTTATTTAAATATAGATGAAATTTAGTTTGATTTGAAGTGTACATACTCTAAGGAAAAAAGCAATGACATTGAGATATAATTAAATACCTGATATACGGTTTTATTTCAGAGTGCATCCAGCAGTGCTATTTCTCATGGCCAGGTAACTATGTGCTTTCCAAAATGTTTTCACTTTGCTAAGTTATTCAGAAACTAAGCAGTTATGCCCAACTTCTACCAAACAATAATAGAATTCATTGAAGGGGATAAAGGAGGACCGTATTCAGATGGCTAAGTAATAATCACATCTAGAAATAAGTTAAAAAGATTATTTACATGTTTAGTGTATGTTGTGACTTTGTTAGAAGTTATTTACTTCTGTTTTGCACAGAAAATCAATTATAAATGAACACCAGTTGCTTTTTTGATTTTCCAAAAGTCGGTGCTTTCTTTGATAGTTAGTAAAAATTAAAACTCTTGTGGCTTTTGCCTATGCAATTGTACAGATTGTTTTAAATGAAACAAAAAATAACGTGTAAAGTTTTTTCCATTTCATCATATTTATTCTTATGGCACATCTCATTTATTCCAGTTCATATTTCAACGGCAGGTTGTTTAGCTTTGGGGGCATGGGGTCTGGTGTTTGCATTCGTTTCATTTTTAATGAAGGTAGAAGAGAATAATTTTTTTTTCTACCAATAATTTATTTTTATTATAAACAAACTTCCAATGATGATAGATGAAACATTTGCGGCTTTTATACAGTGCTGTGTAAAACTAACAAAATAATTAGAGTTTGTAGAGAAAAATAGAGCCAGTTGATTGATTTCAGTTGTTCGTTTATTAATTGTCAATACATTATTTTTTCTTCAGAATCTTATTTTGTTTGGTACTTTATGGAAATTAAGTATACCATTCTTGTAGAAAATATTGCTGTAGTTAATTTATCGTACATTTACCTAAGCAAAAAATTGATTCTGTCTTCTTTACAGTCTGTCCCTTCAAGCATTTCAGATTCCAGTAAGAAGGTAAGCAATCCTTTTCTTTTCAATACAAAGGGGAAAATTCTTACAGCTGTAACTTGGCATGACTGTTTTTCTTTCAGTGGCACTACAGTTCCTTTTAGCAGTTAGGACTTTCCAAGGTTTTAACCCAGATAATTGATTCATATGATTTGAGTCAGTTTGGTTCTTAGATGCCTTATGCTAGTTGTGCTGTCATGGCTTTTGTTGTTAGTTGGCTTGATGGTGTATATAATAAAATTTTGCACATATTTATGCAATTTTTTTTTTTTTAAGAAAAGTTAGAATAGTGATTGTGATGTAATTAGGACTTTTAAGGATACAGATTACATCATTATTCAGATGAGACTGGATAATAAGTGTGACTCAAAGGAAGCAGAATTCATATTACTGTTGAATTTGAGTCATAACCTTTAAGTGGACTCTTCCTCTCAGTTCAGCCCCCACAAAGCTCAGGGCTAGTACTATAATATGTCCAGCAAACACACAGTGTATTTACTCATTCATGTCCAAATAGATTTTTTTTTTTTTTTTAAATTTTACTTTCCCACTGCTTTAAGAAGTTATTGCATTTGGCTAACTTTTTTTTTAATAAACTCCAGTATTAAGCCTGTTTTTAGCATAATACTGAATAAAGAAAAAAAATTGGTCTTCCAGTTCGGGGTGAAAGTTTAAGATCAAAAAGGACACACAGCATAGGCCAGCAGATATAGCACAACATACGTAATGCTGCTTCTGACTCTACAGCTGAGTCATTGTGTAACTGGGAGCAAGTCTTGTCTCCTTACTCTTGTGTAAACCATGTATGCAAGTATATTCTTCTTTGCTTGGTAACATGCATTAAAAATTTTTACAAAAATAGTATTTTAATAAGGGAGTTAACTATAGCATTATTATCAGAGTTCATAAACTTACAGAATTCTGTACTCTTCATTTTATAACATATTTAACTATTTACATAAAGTCTATGAGTAAACAGCTTTCTCCAATTTCTCTATAGGTGGTGATTGTTGCCAACAGAAACCCTTTTCCACCTGTGGTAAGCAGTTTTTCTCTACAATGCTCAGAATTTTCAATCAAAAAGCTTTCAAATATCTACGTACTTCATTTGACAAAGATTCCTGGTCTATGGAGACTACTCTTAGTCAGACAAGGCTTACCCTAGGTGTATAATTATCTTCAGAGAAAGCCAGTAGTAAGACAGCTACAAATCTCGTGGTTCTATGACTGCTATTGGTACTTCCAGAGATAATGGATTAGCTGCAGATTCTGGGGGTCTCAATGCATACAGCCACTGTGTTTCTGAATAGTTTTGATTTTCTGCTTCTATTGCAATTTTCTTTTGAAAATTCACTTCTATTCTCCTCTTTAAACTATTAAACTTCCACTCTGCTTACTTGGAACTCTTACAGTCAGTAAAAAGTAGGTTTAGCCTTCAGGTGGTTTGAGTGAGTTTGTAGGATATGACATTTGATATATACATATTTTTCTGATATCTAGTTTCTAATCAAACATGTTGTTCTAACCTGAATGAAGATTAAGATGCATTAATTAATTTATCTACAACTCCATGCTTTAGGCTTTACTTCCCTCAGCCTGTGACAAAAAATTATCACTTTCATTGAAAGAATACTAGCAGGTTACCCTGGTGAAATTTCTTTTGAAATTCATTGCTTTCAAAATGCATAGAATTGGATTCTTCCATAAGTACTGATGAATTCTGGCAGAGAAGGGAATAAGATTTTCTTGTTATTCTATTTCTGAATTTAAATGTATAGTGTTTTGATTACAAAGGCTAAATATTTTCAACATGTATATATAAATGAAACTGAAGAATATTTGATTGCTCTCATAATCCACATACTTCATGGCAACTGAGAGGTTTTCTGCAGTGACTTTTCCTTTGGTTGATTTGTAAATCTGTCTTTTCCAATTTCTGGTTTGCTGAAGACTTTGTCAAAACTTTGTTGTGCTTATTAATGAAAAAATCAATCATAATATGAATATAAATGGATATTAATTTAATGGCAATTTGTGTGACACATTTGAAGGGCAGAATTATTTAAACTCACTTGAAATGCCACAATATGACAAAACGATGTTGTTATATGATGAATTTTCATTAAGAAAATGACAGAGATGTATAAATATTTTTAGCACTTTACTTATGGAGGATCTTTACATACTGAATATTGGGCATTGTAGGCCATGGAGATGGCATAAATAAAGAAAAAGCTTAAGAAACTCTGACTTTCAAACTGTCTGGCAGATACTAGAATAGAGTTGTCTCTTGAAATGTCTTAGTATGTAAGATATTCCTCTTAAAAATATTTTTTTGTTCCTCTGTAGAGTGGACAAAGACAGCAAAGCAGCAGCAGCAGTTATGTTCAGGTAAATGAACTTATAAAGGACTAGAAATATTCCTGTAGACTTCACTAAAAAAGGGCTAGCACAACTTGTAAATAAATTATTTCCCACATTTTTAAATGTATTTTACAGGCTGCAGATATTTGTTTCTCTAATTTTTGTTCATAAAACTATGATCTGGTATTGATGTTCAACTCTTTGTTTGGAATGCTCATAAATCTATTTCCATCCTTGACAGGTTGAAGTGAAATGACTTTATTCCACTCAACATGTCCTCTAAAACATGGATAAAGGTCATGGCACTGAGAGGAAGTGATTCTAGGCTCAGTGTCTCACCATAAATCCCATGCTGGTAGATTTAGACTCCATGCGTTAAGTCTCACACTTCTAAAATTTGTGAAGGATAGTTGCTTATCCATATTAAGAAAGATGGAAAGTCATAACTGCAGATCTACCCACAACATTTTTCAGCCTTATTTAAATCCATGCAGGTAAAGCTACCTGTGTGAAAAACAAGTATGTGAATTTGACAAATGTTAAACTAGTGATGACATAAATGGTTGCAGAGTAACACATGAGAATATTCTTAATGTGAACTCAAGTATGAAGGCTCTTCAGACTTCCTCCTGTTTGGGGGCGGGAGGGGAGAGGGACAGATGTCTGGCACTATTCTCTGTAACACTATATGTAAAATGATTCACAAGGGTACAAATGACTTCTAGGGACTAAGACCACAGGGGGGGTCAGTACTCAACATCACAAATAATAACTATGCCCAGGTTGATAGTCTGCAATTGGGTTCAATTCATGGCTTTTGCTGAGAGTAGGACAGTCTGCTGCACAAGTGTTAGTGTACTGCTCTGTCTCCTTTGGCTCAGGAAGAGCCATAAAGATTGTGCTCATTACAGAAGCCCTCTTGACTACGTAGTAATTCTCTTTATTAAAGCGTTCCCAAGGCAGCCAGTCCTTTGGCCAGGTGAGGTTTTGTTTTTTTTTTCTGCCATGTATTGAGTTTTTTGTTTTGTTGTTTTGGTTTTTTTTTTTTTTTTGTACCATTGAACTAGAGTGAAGGAAAAAGAACATAGTACAGTAGTACAGAGGAACTTTTAGTGGAAATGGGCTTTTCTATCACAGCTGTGCTGAGATTAGTTTTGTTTACAGATGAGTTTTTGCTTTTCTTACAGGGCTACCAGCTTCAAGGTGGTAGTTCCTACAGCCAGGTAAGCATCCATCAGAATACTGCATCTGAAATAGTGGAGTGCCATGGTACTGCAAAAGAGAGCAGATTTTATTGTTTTTCAATTAACATTGAGTTCTTAAAAAAAAAAAAAAAAAAAATTTCTGAATCTGTTTCAAAACTTTGTTGTGAAAATCAGAGTTGCATTTTTAATGGATATTTGCAGGAAGCATGGTTTCTTGTTGCTATTTGATCTTTTCCTCAGGTATTGAACTATAAAATTTATGGTAGAAATAGTCTATTTGATGCTATTCCTGTTCCAGTTGATTTACATGGTACAATAGAAACTTACTGTAAGTTCTTCACTGCCTCCTCTGGTCTCAGTGCACAGAAGCAGTGTTGAGGAGCTAAAGAATGTTGAGTCAGGTCCTCAGCTGCAGGAAGATTTGCTGTTAGGGCCTGCAGCTGATGAATGTTTACCTCCCTTTTAAGTTTTTATGTGAACTAAAGCAGCCTTAAAGCTATGAATTTTGTTAGGATCTTTAAGTCAGATAGTAGAAATACACAAGATAGTCCAAATCTTTTATGGTAATGTGTGTCTTTATAACTCTCCCAGATAGATGTGACAGGTATGGAAGTACACAAAACATCTGTTCTTTTTTGATGTTATTTTGAAGGTGGGTTGCATCATCAGTTTACCCACAATATCTTTATATTACTGGAATTTTTTCAAAAGGTACTTTTAATTGAATAGTTTTGTTTCCATTTTATGAATCTGTGGGGTTTTCTAGGGTCCTTTCTTAAATTTTTAAGATTATTTTTCATCTTTATTTTCTGTCAGAGGAAGATAATTGTGAAACTAGGGCCCACCATGAATACAAATATAGAAAGTAACACTATTGAACTACTGTTAGCCCTCTGAGCCTACTTACTGTCAGAGAAACTGCAAGCAAAAGAAAAATAATAAGAAAATGCTGCATGTCTTCAATGTCCTGGAAAACCTTCATAAGACTAAAGTCTCATCTGAGATAGATGTAAAATTACTCATTTATCATTTATCATATCAAGTATCATCATTTGATAAATACAATATGATCAGACATTCATCCCAAATAAGAAATATCAAATCAATTTAATTGGCAGAGACTGTACGTTCTCTGTCTTATTCTGAGTTTTTCCCCACAAAGAGACAAAAAGGAGAGGCGTCTGCTTCACAAATAGAATAATTTTGGGTCAATAATTCTTTTCTTACAGGGCTACCAGCCTCAGGGCAGCAGTTCCTACAGCCAGGTAAGCATCAATCAAAATACAGCATTTGAGATAGTGGAGTGCTCTGGCACTAGAAAGCACTTAATCACTCAAAATTTGAACTTTAAAGGGCATTCTCTGAAAATGCATATTCTCACACTCAAAATTTATCCACATGCTACTTATTTGACTGGAATCCCAGCATGTGAAGTCATTGCACTCAGCACTGTGAGAGCCAGGAGGAAGTCCAGGCTCTTCACACTGTGCTGTGGAGCTTTAGTATGTAGTTGCTTGCTTTTCCTAATGCAGGATGGATCTCTTGAAAAAGGGAAATAACCAAATATTGTCCTTGTCTTAGGGTGGGCCAAGTTACTCAGGCAGCAGCAGTTCCTATGGGCAGGTAAGCAGACTGAATATTCTGTCGGAAGGTCTTCACTCATCTCTCTGTGACCAGCACAACAAGCAGAGCTTTGAGAATATTTCCTTTGGCAGTCTGTGTCTCTAGTCAATTCATGACTTTTGCTGAGAGTAGGACAGTCTGCTGCACAGATGCTAGTGTGCTCTGTCTCCTTTGCTCAAGAAGAGCTTCTGGGGAAACCCTTATGCAGCAGTATTTCCATAAACATTGGGCTCTTTATAGAAGCCCTCTTGACTGCATAGTAATTATCTTCTCTCTCTCTCTCTCTCTTTTTTTTTTTTTTTTTTTTTTTTTTTTTCCCAAAGGGTTCCCAAGGCAGCCAGTCCTTTGGCCGGGTGAGACAATTCTGCTGACGTGTGTTCAGCTTTTCTGTAGGAGCCTGCCTGGCAAATGTGGTTTTGGGGGTTGGTTGGGGTTTTTCCTTCTTGGTATAGGTCAGTGGTCCCTGATTTTTGGGTTGTACCACTGAATTACGGTGAAGGGAAAAGAAGGTCACAGCTGTGCTGAAACTAGAGTTTTATTTACAAAAGAGTTCTTAGAGTTCTTACCTTTCTTACAGGGCTACCAGTCTCAGGGAAGCAGTTCCTATGGCCAGGTAAGCATCAGTCAGTCGCCAGTCAGTATACAAGGTGTAGGGGATATTCCCTTATAGGTATTGAGAGTTATGTGGTTTGTTTCTTGAAATAATATAGTAAATTCTCATTAGAAGTAAGAGTTGTGAACTTCTTTTCATATGGATTTAAGGACAATCAGCTCGTTGCCCCATACAAAGGAGTACATGTATGTGTCAGCTTTTTGATGCACTTAAATATTTAACATACACATGACTTTACAAGAAAATTCACACCAGGATGTAGATGGTCTTCTACCTTTTAATCAGTCAAGCAGCTAAAGCCCTTTAAATTTTATTTCTGTATTTGAAATGGAGAAAAGGAATACCTGGATTACTGAGCTGCTCTTTTTTTTTTTTTTTTCCCAGCAGGGTGGATCTTCCTCCAGTGGCAGCAGTGGTTGCAGACAAGTAAGTCCTCTTTTTTCAAACTATTTGAAAACTAGACCTAGCTTTCTTTGTAGTCTTAACATATTTTTCAGTAAGTTACATAACGTTTGTAAGTTAGTATTTTGTTTTCATTTTTACAAGGAATTATGTAACTTGGAGATCAAGAAAGTCTGATAGTGTTGGTAATTGTAACCAAAAGGAAGTGTCTTCTCCCATGTGTTACATACAGAAGATGGACAAGTAGTGATTCATCTGGTTACTCAGTAAACAGACAAAATCTTTGCTTGGAAATTATTTTTGAAAGTTGCTCCATTTAGTTCTTATAGAAAGTTATAGGATCAGAGAGTGGCTCCTGTCAAATAAGAATTAGACTAGTAGTCTTCACCCTGGTTACATTTGAATTTGTGCATGCCTACAATGGTGTGAAGATGGTGTCTTCAATGATGAGATCCCAGGTGAAATATAATTACAGAAATTTTTAGCAGAGGTATTTAGCAGAAATATGAGGATTGGTATGAGTTAGGCATGAATGGAAATGCATTTGAAAACATCTTAAGAAGCAGCACAACAGGACACATTTCACAGCAACAAAACATAAACACTGAAGAATGCGTTACGTCCATCAAAGCTGTCTTACAAGTTGACTTACCAACATAAGGCCTGTGCTATAATAAAGGGAGGCTGACAACACGTTTCTCATCCTGTTATCCCAACAGGAAGACTGACTTTAGCCAAAATATACCCAAAACAGGGAAATAAAAGGCAGTGGACAGCAGCCTTACCTAATATCTAAGATAAGTGGATCTAGCGAGATTGAGGTAGATGTTCATTTAACAGGAACTGTTGATTCCTAAAAAAAACCCAGTTCATCTTTACCAATTGAGGAACTAGGATGATAGAGACACATCAGTTGCCTGCCTACCTTGCTTTCCATGTGGCACACAAATAGACAGACCTGCTTTGATCCATGTATCTTGGTGCTTGTGAGTATGTGGGTATGGGAGTGACAAAGGGTAAAGTTGCAGACTTAAAGGGTTAAATATAATTACTCACCTTCTAAAGCTTTATGTTGAGGGTTTTTTACATAAGAAATGTTAAGCTACATACTTTGCAAGAAAATTTGGGCACTTACCTTTTGATTTGTTTGGGTTTTTAATAGGGTTATTCATATGATAGCAATCCCTGCCACCAGGTAAATGGCCTTCTTCCTCTGATTTTAAGGTGTATCCGAAATGAGTTTTGCCACTAGCTCAATTAGTACCAACTTCAGATTCATAGAGTACTAATCCTTATCTTACAAATTATGTGATTTAGAACTCACTGTCTTCCTATACACAAGAAATCACAGGGGCTTGGGGTCTCTTTTCCCCCTTTTTTTTTAGGATGATGACTGAAATGTCAAACCCTATAGGGTATTAAGGCCAGATTGTAGAAAGAACAAGTCCACTGCAGAGTTCAACTGGCACTAATTAAATCAAGGCCAGAGCTCACTAGCGTCTCTGTGGACATTTCCCATCATAAATCAGAAAATACTTTAGGACTGCCACTTGAGGTTCCTGAAAGAGACTGGCTTAACGATTCATTCATTTTGTGTAGTGGAGTATAGATAGATATGTGTGTATTCATTAAAAATTTCAGTGTTGGAACTCTAAAACCCACTTTCTTAAAAGATACCTGCTATTTTTAAAGAAACAATCTCTGTAAATGTTAAATTAGTAAGAAAACAAGTGATTATCTTCTTTTTTTATTTTTTTCCCTCCTGTGATACTTCTATTGATTCTTACTGATTTTTTTCCACTGGAAATAGAAAAATCTGATAGATTCATTGTATTAAAAAATACCATGTTTTAGCAAGATAAACATAATGATAATATAAATATACAAACATAGATGTTCCTATATTATAATGCAATATAGTATATACAACGTGTGTTACATATTGTTGTAACTTGAAAGAATAGTATATGATATAGGTATATAATTACATTATTTTATAATAGCTTTTCAAGTTTTTTATAAAGAAGGGCTGTTTCTTCCTAATACTAAAGGAAACACTTAGATCTTATTCTAAAAACTGCTAGAACATTGAAAGAATATTTTTCATTCCATTTTCCTTTGCATCTTCTGGATGAAGTCTCAGACTCACTTTAGTGAATGGCAAACATCCCACTACCTTCAGTAGCTCAGGATTTCGTTGTTCTTATCATGCACTTCTGACGCTAATACTTCTACAAATGTCTCTCATTTGGAGGGTAACATTCCTGTTCTAAAGAGGGCATATTGAAACATACTTAGTGTTTCATTTAAAACCTTTTCCTCAAGGCTACTGTATCTCACAGCTTTCAGTGTAACAATGTGAGCAGGGGAATTTTTTATTCCATTTTGTATAAATTTAGGTTTACTACAGGAGAAAAAAATGCATTCTCTAGATACTGTTGAGAATTAAACTCATCTGTATACTAGGCATTACTTAAAGATAAATGTTTGTAGTTCCTTGCCATATGTCTCATCTAGTATTTACCTTCACGCTATTGCCAATCTATGCTTACTACATGAGAAATAGTATCTATATTTTTGTATCTGCCTTTGCTCCTTACTCCTCCTAAGCAAGTGTTGTAGCTTTCATTAAAAATAATTCACAGCCAAACAAGAAGTGTCTAAAGCATGAGCAGTTTTTGTCTAATTTACAGAATGGATCACAGAGTGGTCAGGTAGATAGCTCTTCATTATCCGTTGGTAAAAATGTTTTAAGGAGCTTTAATCCAGAGTACACTTTTCTTGCTTGTGAGAGTATAGACTCTCACAGACTCTCGCCAGCTCAATCCTGAAACTCATTTTGTTCAAGCATACTTTTTATCAGCCCTGAAATTCCACGTATATAGAGAGAACTCGGAACCTAATAAAGCTAGCTCTGCAGATTCTGATTAAATTCAGCTCTCCAGCATTATAAGTGTTGCTGTTTTGTTTTCACAGGGTGGATCATACTCCTCACAAGACTATGGTGGTAGCCAAGTAAATAATAGATTATTATTCCTTCATACAGGTTCCATGATAGCTGATCAATATCTGATTTGCAATACCATAATACTAATTCTAATCGTGAGGTTTTTCTATTAGCAGAGTGGATCATCATCCTCGCAGCAATATTATGGTGGCAACCAGGTTGGTAGACCTTGATTTTTCTACTGGAAAGTATTTTTATCATTTCTGTTGTTATCTAGACATCCAGAAAGTTGTATTTGTTCAAAGAAATACCAGGCAATTGTTTATTCCTGCTTGAAAAACCCCAAACAAATCACTGTTTCTTCTGAAGTAGGATTTATATTTGTTTGTATTATAGAATGGATCCTTCTCACAAAACTATCGTGGTGGCTAATTAACTACTGCTATATTTCCCTACTTGTACATCACTTCATACAAGCTTTCAGCCTCTGCTCAAAATCAGGCTTTCTCTATCCTAATTATCTACGATTTTTTGTTTGTTTTAAAGGATGGATCATCCTCCTTGGACAACTATTATGGTGGACAGGTAACTAGCTCTTTCTTTCTCCTAGTTATATAATATTCCATACTAATCTTTCCTAGAATCACTAGGTTAGAAGAGACCTCTGACCGAGTCCAACCATGCCTGTCTCCCTACTAGACCATGTCCCTAAGAAACTCATCCACCCGTTTTTTAAACACCTCCAGGGATGGCGACTCCACCACCTCCCTGGGCAGCCTGTTCCAATCCTTGACCACTCTTTCAGTAAAGAAATTCTTCCTAATGTCTAGTCTAAACCTCCCCTGGTGCAACTTGCAGCCATTTCCTCTCATCCTATTGTTTGTCACTTGGGAGAAGAGATCAGCACCCACTCTGTCACAACCTCCTTTCAGGTAGTTGTAAACAGTGATGAGGTCTCCTCTCGGCCTTCTTTTCCAAGCTAAACAACCCCAACTCCCTCAGCTGTTTCTCCTAGGGCTTATTCTCCAGCCCCCTCACCAGCCTCGTTGCCCTTCTCTGCACACACTCCAGCACCTCAATGTCCTTCCTGTAGTGAGAGGCCCAAAAGTGAACACAGTACTCGAGGTGTGGTCTCACCAGTGCTGAGTACAGGGGCACAATCACCTCCCTGCTCCTGCTGGCCGCACTGTTTCTGTTACAGGCCAGGATGCCATTGGCCCTCTTGGCCACTTGGGCACACTGCTGGCTCATGTTCAGCCGGCTGTCAACCAACACCCCCAGGTCCTTCTCTGCCAGGCAGCTCTCCAGCCACTCTTCCCCAAGCCTGTAACGCTGCATGGGGTTGTTGTGACCTAAATGGAGGACTCTGCACTTGGCCTTGTTGAACCTCACCCCGTTGGTTTCAGCCCATCTATCCAGCTTGTCCAGATCTCTCTGCAGAGCCTCCCTTCCTTCAAGCAGATCCACACTTGCACCCAGCTTGGTGTCATCTGCAAACTTGCTGAGGGTGCACTCAATGCCTTCATCGAGATCATTGATAATGATGTTAAACAGGACTGGACCCAGCAGTGAACCCTGGGGAGCATCGCTTGTGACCGAATTCCAACTGGATTTACTTCTGTTTACCACTTTGTAGTCTGTGCATCATCTTTCTCAAAGATGTTGTAAAACATAATAGTTTCTGTGCTCATTTTGTCACAGATTGGTTTGGGGTTTTTTCTTTACTGAAGAATGGAACGTTCCCTGTAAGCAAGTCTTGCAGCCATGTATTTGGCTCCTTATTTTCCTTACAAAGATCTTACTGCAATTAAACTCAGCTTTTTTTCTCTGAATGAGTCTCATTGCTGTCTTGCAGAGTACATCATCAAAGTGTTTTCTAACAGTCCATTTTTGTGAGTAAACAAATGGTATCTGATGTCATTCTAGGATTCACAGGATTCATCAAATCATTATTCCAGTGCTTGTGATGATGTGAGTATGTCTTCTCCAATATATATTTTCATCACATTTTTCCTGTAGATGGGAAAATATTGCACTGCTAAATGAAGTCTTGGGAGCAGAATGATCCAGAAATAATGTTGAGTTCCCACACTAATAGCTGTTTAAGCAACTACATGTTTTCTTTCTGAAAATTGTCATATAAGTGTTTAAAGATAGATTTTTGTGCATTTAAATGCATTTAACTTAATGACATTAAATATGTATAAAAATATTTTGGTGGCTTTACAGTAAGAATATTTTAAATTGCCTAAAATCAAAGGATACATTTTACAGTAATTTTGCTAAAACAGAAAAACCCATAGACAAGCTTTAAATATGTGAAATGATAGAAAGAAGAGAGATACAGTGGTAGATATTCCACGGTTTTTCATGTTGCATTTCTACCAATCTGAACTTGCTATTGAAATGTTTTTCAGATTGGAATAGTAGGATTTCAAACTAATTTAGGCAAGGCTGTGGTCTGTATGCAGTATCAGAATCAGGTTTCTGTAATCTTACTGTATTGAAATAATTCTTAAAGAAGGAAATAATTTATTCTTTTCCAGAATGACACTACCTATAGTGCAAATAGTCTGGTAAGTTCTTTTTTTTTTTTTTTCTGCAGTATTCAAATCCCTGTGAATGACAGTGTTAGTAACTGAGCACTTAGAGGCCCACAGGTCTAATGTATAATTGTAGTGTATGATTGCTTCATAATACCCTTCAAAAAGTTTATTAAAGAATGAGATTTGATGTTACATTTCTCTGTACTCAGTCCTTTGTAGCCATTCTCAAAGCAGCTGTGTAATTTATTTAAAACTGCACAATATTACTTAGAATAAGTACTAACACAGGTTTTCTTGTAGTATATGTACTTGACTTGTTAGTTATTTGAGCATTAACTATCTGTGTATATGATGCACGTAGCCACCTCAAGATTTTTACGCTTGATCTAATTTGAACTCACATGTATGCTAGTATTGCAAAGTAACATTTATACTCCAGTAATAACCTCTCTGTCAAGACTTTCCTTCTGTCCTACAAGCAGAAACTGATTCAGCAAGCCCTGTTTAAGAGTCTCATCGCTTCCTCCTTTGTTCACAAAAGATGCTATTATTCCCTTGGTTGTCCCTATCCAGTCTGTATTGCTGGACTTCATTGTGAAAGAGTTTGCTTCTAAACAGTCCCACAAAGAAGGGGTGGTGAATGTTCAGAAGAAAAGAGGGGAAAAAAAACCAACAACAACAACAAAAAAAAAACACACAAAAAAAAACCCACCAAAAAACCCACAACAACCAACACCCAAAAAAACCCCCCAAAACAAACAAAAAACAAACCAAAATTCATTATGCAGATTGTTATCTGAACTACAGGGCAGAAGTGAAGGAGACTCTGATCTGATGAAGGAGTGATAAGGCAAAAATAAATGAAGAATGTTTTTAAAGATTCTTATATATAGTAAAATTATAGCTCTAGGCATTTTTCTGTCCTGAAATATACCGCCTTGACAAATTTAGGTAGGTTTTTTGCTGAAAGTATTTTTTGTGAATGGCTGAATCTATAAAGTAATAACTGGCTTCTGGTTCCTTTACAGAGTTCTGGTTGTGCACAAAAAGTTCTTGTTGTCCGAGTAAGTGACTTTTTTGTATCCTTTTTTACTGCTTGTAGGATTTTTTGCCCTAACTATACTTGTTTTGTCCCAATTATGCCTAATTTTTCCCTAATTATGCTTGTCCTAATTAATATTCTCCTATTTAAGGAAAAAGTAATATAAAGTAACTTGGCTATTTGTTCTCTGGGCGACATTGCTTTAAAATAACTACATATGCATAAAAAAAGACATGAAAATCCTGCTATGAGGTATAGGGCAGTTCAAATTCCTCCTTTTCAGGGAACATATACAGAGTTGGTCCAAGCTGAAGTTAAAAATGAGTGTCATACAAACAGGGGACACATAGAAAATTTTAGCTGAAGACAGAGTAATGAAGTAAGAAAGAAAAATACTTGGTAACTTACTGTGTGAAGCATGTTGTGGAGGAGATACAAGTATGTGTATTGTATGGCTTCAAGCCAGACTCGACAGCCTATAAAAATTATGTGTGAATAACCTTTCTTAATAAGGCACATTAAAGGGTCTGGAGTTGTTGTAAATAAATAATACGGGGGGGAAAAAGGAAGACCAAAGGAAGACCTGTCATCAATCAAGTTTTCATCTCCTAATAGCAAATACTTTTTTTTTTTTTTTAACAGGATACATCACATCTTTTGAGCAAAAGAGACTACGATACACAGGTAAACCATTCTTTTCACTTTTCCTGAACTACTGCTGGTATTACAGCTCCTTGGTGTATTACCTACAGAAAAAAGAACAAGGATACATAAAACTTTGTTTAGGGTTAGGTAGTTCTTTCCCAATAGACAACGTATTTTCACTTATTACCCTTGCAGAGAAATGAGTTATTTATTGTTTCTTCACAGAATGAGTCATCTACTTCAAACAGCAGCCACACTAACTTCCAGGTAATAACATAGTATCTACTGCATGATCTCGTTGCAAGGAGCTTTCTGATAAGTTACATTTTATTTCTGAAAATTAGGTTCCACTAATTTATCTGTGCTGAAGGATGCTATTTTGATTTGGCAGCATTCTCCCTGTAATGTTACAATTTTGCGCGGTTGTAAATAATGATAATGGACCCATAATATACTGTCTCCTCTGTTCCTTTCCTCTGCCAAGCAGATAAGCATTGCAGGTATTTCTTGACATAACATTTTGAAAAAGTTGTTTGCAAAACAAAATAAATACTTTTAGAATCTCTTTTTTTAAAAACAGTCCTGCTCTAGTGATGGCAATGGCCAGATACACAATCCTTTTTCATTTAGAATTTGGTAACAAGGTATGTCTTTATTTTCGTTACAAAAATAGGTCTAATTTTGATATTCTGTAGAATTAAGTGCTGTCACAGCATTTTATATGTTACAGAAATATGTGAAATTGAACTGATCCAGAGTGACATCTGATTGTAATTTTCTTAATGCTTTGTGCTATCTTGGTACCTATCAGCTTCCCAGAGATCTGGAATCCCACTATGCCCAGCTTTGTGTAGATGTAACACTAGCACAGTCCTTTATCTTGGAGAGTCTGAAGTCTAATTTAATAGTATAGTCACATCTCTGATCTCCAGAGATTAACAGTTTGCTTAATTAGTTTTCCTGATATTGAATCACTACATATTGTATCCAGTCACTAATTAAGTTTCATCCAAATTTGTTTTTACAATGATTCATACTGAGAGTTCTGAACAGGTAAGATTTGTTGGTGAAGGGAAGTAGTAGATTTTTTTTTTTCACTTCTAAATACATAATTTCATACACGTTAGATTCTGATTAAAGTACTTCTATAAAAAATAACTGGTTTCTTCACAGGGTGGATCATTTATTGCAACTGGTGGTGGATCAAGTCAGGTCAGGATTTTCTGGTTTTATCTAGTCTTGTACAGATAACTTTCTGGTAATTCTCTAATTAAATTCAGGACTTGGAGAATTAAGTCCAGTAATTTTACATGGGGGATTGGTGATGTTATGGATTAAACTGTAAATGAAGTGATCTCATTCAGATTACATTTCTCTGAAATGGTTCTCTGAAATCACTTCTTAGCACTGTTAAAGTTTCACATATGGTTAATGGGTGATAGCACAATGGTGATTCTCTGTATGCTTGAGTAATCCAGTTGATTCTCTTTTGATGAGGCATCTGTCATTGAGACATAGCTTTGAGATATGTAGCATCATTCTAACTTCCAATACAAACACTAAATGTGTAGAGCTGTGCTCTCCCCTCCATTTGTTCTATGTATCAAAAAGTTCACAGCTACTCTGTAGTCCTTCCCCTAAAAACAGTTCACATCTGAAATACTACTTTCTGGAAGTTTAAAATGAAATCTTAATTGTTTCCTTCTATTTTAATTTAAAGGGTGGTTGTATTTGTCCTGATGGAAGCACTGGTAACAGACAGGTAACTATTTTTCCTGAGTTTGTACTTTCGTCTATATAATAGAGTATTTTGACTTAATCATCTAGTAAGTATGGACACTTGGGTAACACTAAACATTATCAATAATTTCCTTAGTATGGATAGAATTCTATAAAATTAAATGGAAGAATGAGTCCTGCTTTACTTTAACTGCATAATTACCATTTGGCCACTAACTTTCTGAAGCTGTGCTTGGTAATCAGATGCTCTGTCAGTTGACTGTTATGTGTTAATTATGCAGCACTTTCAAAAACCAAAATCAATATGCCTTGTAGTAACCACAGAATTTAATTGTATACAGCTATGGTTCCTTGTCCTTCTCACTGGTGCAACAAATTATTGTGACTAATTGTGTCAATCTGATAAATATTTCAAAAGATAATATCTTCAATGTTTAAACTGTTCTTTAGAATAAAGATAATTACTTTTAATTTAATGGCCAGTGTCACTAGATAAACTTTTTGCTTAGGTAATGTCTCTGTACCAGGAAAATGGAGAAGTAATACAGGTTACATGGGCATTATAGGCTATCTTTTACCAGGCTTCTGGCTTCACTTGGCTTTGCCAGGTGAACAAGGATTCTTCCACCTGAAAAATATTATTTTTTTCAGTTAACTCTGTTAATCTGGTAACAGATGATCAGGTATCTAAAGATATATGATCTGAAACAATGCAAAAACTATGACGGGCCAGTACTTCTGTTTTGTTGCAGTAAAAGCAGTTCTGGCCTTGTTCCTACCCTCCAACCTGCTCTCCTCATTCTGGACCCACTTCCCTTCTGCTGCTGTTGTGGTTTCTCAACTCTATCGGTAAGGAGTGACTGAAAGCAAATTGCATTCCTCCTCTACCTCAACCTCTGGAATACCTCATTTCCTTCAGCAAAAGGCAATATCGGAGTTGATATCAGCAAAGCAGCAGGTTTCAGAAGGGGAACAGGGGAGAAGATCAGCTATTAAGAGGTGTTCCATGCCATTATGAAATGAAAGATGGTGGATAGGGTTCCTACTGCTACCTGGCGGTATAGCCTTTAATATGGAGTGAAATCCCCCCAGCCTCTGAAAACATCTATTGTCAGATTTATTGGAGAGGGAATTAAAGGAGAAAGAGAATTTCAGTCCAAACAGTCTCCTGAAACTAGGTATATTCTCCTAATAGGTCATGACCACTATCATGGAAGATTCATATGTTAGACAATTCCTCATTTGCACAGAACACATAAAGGAATAGGTTGAGTGTTTATCTTCCTGTAGTCTTTCACTGTACAACAAAGAAAATAGTCTTTCAAAAATCCTTAAAGAAAAAAAAAATTCTTTTTAGTCTATTGGCAAGCATTTGAGTTCAGTATCACTCTAAGAAGATCATTTCTTGTAGCATGCAGAGGGTTTTTTTAAAGCTGCAGAAGAAATTTTCCCCAAATTACTTATTTGGACTAATAAGGAAGCTCTTAAAATAATACACATGATGTGTTCTGAACATGTTTGAGAGGAAAATTAAAAATAAAATGCCTTTTTTTTTTTTCTTTATTTTTTTTTCCTGTCTTGAACAGAGCCATACTTAAAGACACTTTGTATATTTATGTCAGAGAATAGCCTTAGCTGGACTTCTGCGACTGCCAAATTTACTACTTTAAACTGTTAAAGAACTTACAGGAATTAAGTCAGAAGTCTTTCCTTGCATCTTTTTAGATTAATATACTTTCCAAATTCCTACTGAGATCTCCTGTCAAAAGGTCCTTCTGTCATGTTTCATTCTGCATAGAAAAGAGAGAAAAAAAAAAAAAAAGAATGAAAAACCACACAAAAAACCCACAACAAAAACCAAAACTCACAACTGAGTAACTGCTGTTATTCCACCAATGCTTAAGCACTTAAGTATACTGTGATTTTGTTTTAATAGGTATCTTCTCTCTCAGGAAGCAGCCAGTATGGTGGGCAGGTGAGTATATTCTCTCCCTATCACTCCTAACTCTTTCCCTGCATTGTCTGGATCTGGCCAGTTAATTGATGCTGAAAGTTACTTTCATTTGGCCATTTTACTGAGCTTAAATAGTTTAGGTAATATCAGTTAAAGCAATTTCAGCAAGCTAAATGAAAGAATTGGTTACAATGAATTACTGTTCTGTGTAAAACATTTCTTCAAACACACTATAATTGCTATATTTTATTCCATAACACTGCTTATTTGATTCAGAAAAACAAATTGTCATTGTTTTGGTGTGCAGTAGATAGCTTAAGTTTTAGGTCCTCCAGTTATATTTTGTTCAGACATCTGAATAAGTTTGTCTTAAGTACTGCACAAATTGTCCCAAGACAGTGAGAGAAGACTTCTTCATTAGATTAATAGATGTTTGACTTATTACAGGGTTCATATCCTTCTGGAGGCAGACAACATGGTAAACCAGTAAGTAAAAAAATTTCTTCTTTACCTTGGCTATTTATTATAAGCCTGTTAAAAATAATTACATGCAGTTAGTTACAGGCTATACAGTTTTCTGAAAATAACTTAAGTAGGTCAAGTGTCATGATTTACTTACATGGGATAACATCAACAAATGCAAACACAATATTTACTTTCACACAGTTTCATAGTTTTGAGCCAGCATTTTACTCTGTAACTGAACTTCTAGTGAATCTCTAGATGAGTTTTAGTAATCACAGAATGAGATTACAGGATTTTTTTTTTTGGGGGGGGGAAAGGATTTAGGAACAGCTATTTCTGTTAAAATTTATAGTAATCACACTTTGTGCTTAGGGCTCACTTTTTCATTGATTCATATGCATTTGAAGTATTTCTGGATTGCTTTGAATAAAATACTTGATATATAAGAAATAAAAACTATTATTTCCTTATAAAACTCTGTGTATTTTCATCTTCTCCCATTTCAGACCACTTTTTTACTGTGTAATTTAGACCTTGCTCCTGTTGTCATTCAATGGCAGGACATTTAAATAAGCATGCACAGTTCTAGCTTATCTCTTATAGAAAATAAGATTTATCCAATTGCTATTAAAATGTCACCACAGAAGTTAGATTTTCTTATATAGGAATCATAAAGTTGAGACATTTTGTGTACTATATTTGATGGCGTTTCTTAGAGTCAATGCTTACAAGATTTCCTACTGGCAATGCCATTCAAATAAGGACAACTTTGCCAGAAAACTGATTAAAACTCTTGTAGTACATCTAATTTTTCAGTATCTGCTTTTATTTTCAGTTACCTCCCTTATTAGAGCTTTCAGGTAAAGGACTCCTAATATTTACCATCCCACCTTCCCCCCCCCCCGGCAAAAATTTAACTGTAGACTAATTCCAGGTGAATTCATGTTTAATTTTAATTGATTATTATTTCCTTTCCATATACTGAACACATCATAACTAGAAAACAGCTCTTTCACCTTGAGAACTCCTAACTTGAATTCTCTAATACATCATTCAAAAGAATACTTGTAACAGAAAGATGTTTGTTTTTCAGATAAGCTTTTTCTGGGATTTTTGGATGACTGGACACAAAACAGTGTTTGTTCTCCTGGTCCTTTATTCCAGATAACAAGAATATACTGAAGTATTAATAGGTTTAGACTTAAACATGGGTATCTTTTTTCAGGGTTCATCTTTCTCAGGAGGCAGCAATCAAGGAAATCCAGTAAGGGTATTCTTCTTTCAGTATTCTAGAACCAAAGTAGAAATATGGATACTGGCATTTAAAATAGGTGTAACAATAATGAGGGTGAAATTTAAAATTGTTACAGTGGTAAAAGTCTGAGAAACCTGGCCAATAAAAATTGGAACATTCTGCTCAAACTTGATGAGGCAGCATTCATTCCTCCCATAGCAAAGTTTCAATGTACTGTTACGGGAACACCCTTGGATCATCCTATTAAGAATAATGTATCTAAATATCAGGATAACTGTTTCAGTTTCAAACTCTGTAGTTCAGTCATTGATACATTGCTTTGAAAATCCTCTGAAACAGTTAATGAAATAGAGGACATAATGGTCTCAGGTAAGCACAACTCAGTTCAAGCAAGGAAAAAAATAAAATCAAAATCAGTATCAAAACTACTAATAGCTAGGGCATTTTTGAGACTGCTGTGTGTTCTTTGGGTACAATTTACTAGGAGTCTTGTACAACAAAAATAAACAGTTTATAATTATTTTACAGGGCTCTTCTAGCTCGGCAAGCACTTATTCTGGGAAACCGGTAAGAATACTTTCGTCATGGCATTTTTATCTTCTTTTCTTGGTAGATAAAGAACTGGGGTGGTTGACAGAACAATTTTGGGATGACTCAGTCTGAAGAAAGCATTCTGTATTAGCTCCATTTGTATTAGAGCATATTTAAAGAAACTGCTGTGGAAAATACAGACTTGGTCTGGGAAAGCTATTTAAATATCAGTTATTTTAAATCTGAATCTGTCTTGCTTCACCTTCCCATTAGTGGCCTTGTTACATTTTGCTGCCTTCTGTTTTTAGATTCCTGCGTGCTCTCTCTCAGTCAATCCTTCACCTTTTTTTCCTGATAATCTATACTGTTGAGGTTTTTCACTGGCAGGTTACCTGGTTTTACACTTTTCTCTTTTTTTCATTACAATTTTTAACATTTTCTTTCAGCTAGAGGGATGGGGAACTCTGTATGGAATATGATAATGGAATGCGAGAAAATACTTTTTCCTTTCCATCAATTTTAGCTGAATCTATCAGATGTAGGATGAGATAGAGAGTGTGTAACTAAAACTATCTATGCAAAGCTACTTCCCTCCTGAAGAACTCAAAACCATGCTGCAGGTTACTCTATTAAAATTTGTTGATAACAGGCAAAATTAAATTCAGAACCATTGGGTTGGAACAGTTCTAGATTTATTTGTTTATTTCTTTCCAGAATTCACCTTCCTCAGGCAGCAGTCAAGTGGTAAGCACTTTTCTTTGTAGTCATGTTGTAAAAAATCACATGTATTGTATGTACTGCGAGGTATCTGACACATTTCCTATATATGAATATATGTTTGAGAATACATATGCAATATAATAAATGGGAATAGTATCAACAGAAATGAGGAAAAGTAGGATCATCGAAGTGCTTCATACTTTTGATCCTGCCTGACCCTTAAACTGAACACCTGTTGACGTAGGTGTGCTGAATATGTGGCACATCATCTTTTAACATCAGAAATGTCTACATAAGGGGCTAATAAGAGAAAATTTCTATGCAAATTTCTATGCCTTTATAATAGTAATAAATAGAACAATTTGGAACTGGCTTAATTGATTTTTTTTTTATTTATTTTTTTTTTTTTTTTTATATAGAGTTCTGCTGGGAAACACTCCAGTCCTGTATTCCTGCTTTTATTCAGTGGTTTGAGTGCCTTTGCTCTCTCTGCTGTTACATCAAAATGGTTTATATGAACTTCTGAAGAGCTGCTTGGCATCCTAGACAAGGATTATATTCAGTAATGTTAGATTAATTACTTGATGTAAGAAAAGAAATACCCTTAAGTCAAATTGGCAGGTGCTACTTGGCTGTTACATAGTATGTCTAGGTAGTGTCATGCCTCTTATTAGTTTACCTTTGGTTTTAGTCATTAGCAGATATCATTAGTTTTGTCAGTGGTTTAAGCATCATTTTAAGACAGCATATTGTACCCTACCTATATGATTTATTTTTGGTTTTATTTCCAATGGGGAATGCAATGAACATCTACCTGAAATCTGACTGATGCCACAAACAAATACTTGGAATATTTGGTTATAAACACAAGTGGAGGAGGTCAAACAAATTGTATACACAAACTGAGCACTGTGCCTCATCATCATCACATCAAACAAAGCTAATGTAAACATCTGATAAGCAGTCCTCTATGGGACAGAAGAAAAGATTCTAAAATCAGAGTATTGGTTTTAGTCTACTGTAATCAAATTCAAGTTCAATGCAGAGGTTGAATGGCAAAAAAAATTCTCTGTAAACCTGAAATTTTGGAGGGATAAGCGAAACGGCTCAGAGCAATGAAACACTGAACTCTATTCAAACTCATTGCAAATACCTAGTATTCTGTAGAGAAGCATATGAGGCAATGCACCCCGAATTAGGTTGACCAGTCTAAAAGCTAGAAATTCAATTAAGTTCATCAAACTGATAGTCTTTTGGCTCCTTTTCTCAAGTATTTAGTCTGACTTGTGATACCTGCTGTATCTGCAATTTTAATGTCAAGACTGATGCTGATATCTGCAAGTAGGTACTCTAAATGTGGCCACAGCAAAGACCATGGGCCATTGTTGAGTTCAGGAGCAGCTCTACATCTTGCAGCAAACTCCTCTGTGCCGTGCCCATTGCTCTGGCACTGTGGTGTGTCCAGCGTACTACTGCTCCCACATCAGCGTTAGCCATGAGCTAAGCTCATTTGGTGTAAACAAAGTGCATTCTCCTAAAGCATATTTCTAATTAATGTCTTGTTGAATGTGTGCGTGGTATTAAAATTATTAGTAATATTCTTGTCTCATGGTTTAAAACTAATAGAGGGAATATATTTCCATTCATGTTCTGCAACCAACTTCAGCAGGGCTGGGACTTCACCCAGGTTTGATATGCTGCATGGGCCACACTCTACTTTGCCAGCCATCTGTAAATCAACCTAAGGATCAGAAGCTGTAACTCAAGCATAATGAGTGTTGTCTAAACATGATCTTTCTTTCCCTAGAACATGTGATAGAGTTCACTATCTGTATTTAGGAGGTATATATTTCAACTGAAACCTGTCTTGCACTTCAACAACCCTATCGTGGGTTTCCTACACCTCCTTGACCCCCTTGCTGCATTCACCCTCTGGAGGGGCTGTTCCTGCTGGAACACCTGCCAGTGGAGTGCTTACTAGGAGGAGGTGGGTGGCTGCTGCTGGGGGTCCCTCCCCATGCACAGACCCAAGCACGCTACCAGGTGATGGTGTGGGTAATGCTCACCTCCACAGGGGATCCCTCCTTTCCTGGCCCCCACTTCAGCCCTAACTCTTTGCCCCATGGCCTTGTGCCCTGGTGCCATAGCCCCTGCTAAGCCCTGCTTGCCTCCACAATAGAATCATAAAACCACTAGGGTAGGAAAAGATTTCTAAGATCATAATGTCTAACTGCCACCCTAACACCACCCTGCCTCCTAAAACATGCTCCAAAGTGCCATGTCTACATGTTTCTTGAACAGCTGCAGGGATGATGACTCCACTGCATCCTCAGGCACCCTCTTCCACTATTTCACCACTTTTTCAGTAAAGAAACTTTTCCTAATATCCAAACAAAATATCCCCTGGCACAACTTGAGGTAATTTCCTCTCATCCTATTGCTTGTTACTTGAGAGAAAGACCAACATCCACTTTGCTACACCCTTCTTTCAGGTACTTGTAGACAGTGATAAGGTCTCCCCTCAGCCTCCTCTTCTCCAAACAACCCATGTTCCCTCAGCTGCTCCTCATAACCCCTGTGCTCTAGCCCTATCACTGGTTTTGTTGCCCTTCTCTGGATGAGATCCAGCCCCTCAATGTCCTTTTTGTAGTGAGGGGCCCAAAACTGAACGCAGGATTCAAGGTGTGGCCTCACCAATGCTGAGTACAGGAGTGCAATCACTTAAAATCATAGAATGGTTTGGGGACCCTAAATCTTCCTCCTTCTTGACCACCTGAGCACACTGCTGGCTCATGTTCAGCCACTGTCAACTAGCACCCCCAGGTCCTTTTCCACCAGGCAGCTTTCCAGCCACTCTTCACAGAATGGCCTGAGTTGGAAGGGGCCTACAAGGACTATTGAGTCCAGCTCCTGTCCCTGTACAGGACACCCCAACATTCACACCATGTGTCAGGGTATTGGCCAAATTCTTCTGGAATATTGTCAGGCTTGGCACCGTGACTGCTTCCCTGGGAAGGTGTTCCAATGCTCCACCACTGTTTGGGTGAAGAACCTTTTCCTAATATCCCACCTGACCTGCTCCTAGCACATCTTCTTGCCCTTCCCTTGAGTCCTATCATTGCCACCAGAGAGAAGCGATCAGCGCCTCTTCCTCCTTCCCTTGTGAGGAAGCAGTAACTATGATGTTCCCCCCTTAGCCTCCTCCCCAAGCCTGTGGCGCTGCACAGGGCTGTTGTGGTCCCAGTGCAGGACCCGGCCCTTGGCCTTGCTGAGCCCCATCGCCTCGGCCCGTCCCTCTGGCCCGTCCTGGCCGCCATCGCCCTGCCCGCTGCGGCGCTGGGAACGGAGCGGGCGGGGCCGCGGCGGCAGCCGGAGCCTTTGCGACACGGGACCGCGGCGCCCGGAAACAGCGCGGGGCCGGGGTGAGGGGGTCGGCGGTGGCTGCAGGTGGGAACCGTGTGCTGGGGCCGGGGAGGGCACGGGGAGTGGTGCTGCGGGGACGGGACGAGGGGACGCTGGGGCAGTGTCTGGGGGTGGGAAGGGGTCTGTGGGGGGCAGGATGGGCTGGGGAGATGCTGAGAGGTGTCAGTGAGTGGAGCGGCCTGGGAACGGGAGAGGATGACGTTCCTGTGGGAAGCAGCTCTCTGTGAAGTTGGGAAGGGGCGTGGATCAGGCCAGCACCTGTGCCGGTGCTACTGATGTGGTGGCTCGCTTGCTGGGTCTCTTGTTAGTGTAGGTGAGGCTGGAGCTCAGCTGAGAAGGTGCTCGGTGTAGGGCTGGGAGTGGAGTGAACAGAAATGCATTCTTTATGGGTATTTTCATGGTATCACAGTTTCATACTGGGTATTTGAAATGAGAAACTCCCTAGCAATATAAAGCTTAGGGATTAAGTCAGAAACCCAGAGGAACAGGTTGTCCAAGGAAGCTGTGGATGCCCCCTCCCTGGAGGTTTTCAAGGCCAGGTTGGATGAGGCTTTGAACAGCCTGGTCTGGTGGGAGGTGTCCCTGCCTGTGGCAGGGGGGTGCAACTAGATGGGCTTTAAGGTCCCTTCCAACCCAAACTGTTCTATGAAGATGCAGAGATAATTAACGTAATAATACGTACCATGGAATAGACTGGAAAGTAAACAGTAGATACCAAATGATACTCCAAGTTGTTTCATCGTATTGAATCTTGTAAACTGTATTTTAAATCAGAGGAAGGAAGACTTGGATACCATAGAAAACGTTTTCCAGGAATGATTGGGTGGAGAAGACTCAGAGTGCTTTCTGCAGTGGAGGGATGTGTTATTTGGGACACAAAGAACCTGTGAAACAATCCATTTTAAAACTGAGTGAGCACTATACTGGGAAGCTTGTCTGTCACTGTAGCCTCTACACAGGAGGACTGGGATTTAAGGTGACCCTTGCTTTTCCAAGAAAATGCGTGCAAACTGACAAAATGGGGTTAAGAAAGAACATTAAATCATGGACTGCTTCTCCCAAAATCTGTGGGTTTGCCTTTCTCCATAGACACTTCACTTGACTCATCTGAACTCTTTGTATGTAGACTGAGTTAAGCCAAACCTGTTCAGCTCTTCCCTGTTAACTTAGTACACAGGGCCTGCTCCCCAAAAACTATCACTGTGTAGATATTGTGCTAGAGTAGACTCTAGCTCTGTGATGTAGGCTTTGTTTTATAAAAGAATAAGCAACATCAAACATCTTTAGAGGCTGCAGTGTGAGAGGGAGGTTGTGGGGAAACTTGTTTACAATAACCTCTTCCTGTAGCTCTGGACCATCCAGTTCCAGCCCCCCTGCCATGGGCCGGGACACCTTCCATCCACTGGATCAGGTTGCTCAAAGCCTCATCCAATCTGGCGTCAAACATCTCCAGGAATGGGGCATCCGTGACTTCTCTGGGAAACCTGTGCTAGTGCCTCACAATAAAAAATTCCTTCCTAATATCTAATCTAAATCTCCCCTCAAGCCCAACTCTCTCAGCCTGTCCTCATATGGGAGGTGATCCATCTCTCTGATTATCTTTGTGGCCTCCTCTGAACTCGGTGTAACAGATCCATGTCCTTCATGTGCTGAGAACTCCAGAACTGAACGCAGTCCTCCAGGTGAGGTCTCACAAGAGCAGAGTAGAAGGGGAGAATCCCCTCCCTCAACCTGCTGGTTACACTTCTGATTCACCCCAGGATACAATTGGCTTTTTGGGCTGCAAGCACACATTGCCAGCTCGTGTTGAACTTCTCATCTACCAGCACCCCCAAGCCCCATGCCCTTGTACATTGTTAAGCATTGTGAGAACTTGTGATTGAAAATTACAGTTCTGGGAGATAAGGATCTGTTGGTTTGGGATGCATGATGTTCTGGTTTGTAGAAGTAGAATGCGTAGCAAAAATACTGGGTTTGGGAAAGACTAGGGTCATTGTAAGTGTATGTTTGCTCTATTACAGAAATGTATTGTTAGGAGTGACTCTGTGTCTTTAATAATCCTGTAGGCTACCTACCCAGCCTAATTCCTTGTGCTACTTATGCTGTTGTTTGCAATAACAAGAAAGTGGGACAGATCATCTGAACCAGGTACTAGGAAATCAGATTACCTATTTCTGCTTAAAATTGTTCCAGATTTCGCAATGTTGAGGGCAGCACATCCTTGATCTTTGGGGCAGGCTTGTTAGATATAGTTTTTCTTGAATTTCTTGCCATGTGGGCTTATTCTTCACCGGTTACTTCAGTCCGTACCCATGTGCATGTCAGACTTTAGTCTGAGTAATTAGTAATTCATAAATAGCCTAAGTGTAAGATAAAGCTGAACCCTGGTTGTATTCAGTGTTCAGTCTTTTAGTACCTTAAATCAAGCTCCTTCATTGGGTTGATACATCTGCAGCAGTTGCATTCAGGGCAGTGCTTCAAGTCATGGTGTTGTGCTCCTGTGTGCTTGAGAAGGGATGGGCATTTGAACTAAAACTGAGGGCTGAGTGCCTCCCTGCTCACAGAATCTGACTGTGACTAGTAGGATCTTTCTGTACTGTGATCTATACAATTAATGCAGTGTATGTACTATTTGAAAAAGAGTTGGCAGTTAAGAGAGGTTGTGTCAAATTTCCATGCTGGCAGGCGGAGTTTGGCTTAATGACTCCTATGTCAATATAGAACTATTGCACTACTGTGCACACAGTTGAAGTCTTCATCTTACGAGAATTACTGGTGTTAGATTTAGCTGAATGAAGCCTGAATGTCCCAAATGCTGAATATTTATAATCAGTTTGATTTATTTAATATTCATCAAACCAAATTCTCATCAAAGAAACTTTATCTTTGGATTCTTAAGTTTGATGTAAAGGATAAAGAGGATGAGGTGGGATTTAAGAGTATGTAGCTGCAAATTTTACATTTAAGATTCACAATGCCCATTTTTTCCTGTCTGATAGGTGGATTGGAATGGTGATTTTTTTTTTTTCTTTATAAAAGAAAAAAAAAAGTCAAAACCAAAACCCAGCAGTGTTTGGTCACCTTTCTGCTAGGCTTTCTGTCAACCTGTAAGAAAATCTTACCTGAATCCCAAACAATTTATAGCATTGTCTGAAATTAGATGTTAGTTAATATGTAATTGCATTCCCATTGTTGGACTTGGCAGTGGTGGAGTTTCCTGGTTGAGCCAGTGAATCACTGATACGGCCTCCACCATCCTGGGCAAAAGCCTAGGGTTTTGTAGCAAAGCTGAGACAAAATCATTGGTTGGTTGATCTTTAGCAGTTACAGTTTAATATGTAGCTGCTCTGTGCTTAAGTGCACTTGCCAGTGCTAAAAAGTATTTGCATTATTTCAAAAAGGCCAAGATAGGGTTGTGAGATGACGTTACAGGAGCAAGGTCCAACAGCATTCTACTGTGTTGTGCTCAATATCCTTGTCAGGAAAATATTTGAATGCAGTGATATTTTTAATATTTTTCACCAGTTTAGAAATTTTTTACTATAAATGGAGAAATTGGACAGACTCCCTGAAGGAAGCCTTCATGTGAAAAACATCTTGGTTTCTCTGTTTCTGCTAGAAGAGCAAGGAAAAAGCTTTATTAGAGGATTTGCTTTTAGTAATGCTTCTGAAGAAGAATCCAACCTCTAAGAAAAACAGCTTATTTTTTCCATAGTGTACTCGATACACTTTATAATGTATCCAGGAAGAAGAATGAGTAACAAACTGAAAAACAAAAGAAAGAGCAAGGTAAGTTTTAAAACAATGAAGTGATTTGCAGTGATTTAGTTAAGAAGAGCTATGTATTTGGGGAGGAACAGCTGACAAGTATAGAAAGCTTATGGGAGGGAACAGAGAAGAAATCTGTATCAAGTATGAAGAAGATGGAAAACATTAACAGTGACATTTTAAAATAAGAAATACAAGTTTAAAATTATTAGAAATGTTTATAACATTATGTTTTATTAAAAAAACAATTGTACAGACATGAAAGATTACATATTTGGGGGTGGAGAGCAAAAAGAAAGGCATTGTTGAATGATAACAGTCCAAATTTGGCAGTTAAAATATTCATATATATGTAAAATCTTGTTCATAGCACAGTTCAGCACAGTGATTTGGAAAGGACTGTGCCTCCTCATTACCAACTGGGATATTTTTCATAGAATTGTAGAATGTTTGGGGTTGGAAGGGGCCTTTAAAGATCATCCAGTTCCAGCCCCTTGCCACGGGCAGGGGCATCTTTCAGTAGACCAGGTTGCTCAAAGCTTCATCCAACCTGGCCCTGAACACTTAAAATGATGGGGCATCCACAAATTCTCTGGACAGTCTGTTCCAGTGTCTTGCTACCCTTATCGTAAAAAATCTGTTCCTTGTATCCAAGCAAAATCTACTCTCTCTCAGTTTAAAATCATTGCCCCTTGTCCTGTTGCAACAGGCCCTGGTAAAAAAGTCTCTGTCTTTCTTACAAGCCCCTTTTAGGTACTGAAAGGCCACATTAAGGTCTCCCTGGAGCCTTCTCTTCTCCAAGCTGAACAACCCCAACTCTTTCAGCCTTTCTGCATAGCAGAGGTATTCCACCCCTCTGATCATTTTGAGGCTCTCCTCTGGACCTTCTCTGACAGGACCGTGTCTTTCCTGTGCTGAGGACTCCATAGTTGGACACAGTATTCCAGATGGAGTCTCACGAGAGAAGAAGAGCAGAATCACTTCCCTTAACCTACTGGCAATGCTTCTTTTGATGCAACCCAGGATACACCTGGCCCTCTGGGCTGCAAGTGCGCATTGCCAGCTCATGTCCAGCTTTTCATCCACCAGTACCCCCAAGTCCTCGGCAAGGCTGCTCTCAATCACTTCATCCCCAAGCCTGTGTTGATACCCGGGGGTTGCCCTGACCCAGGTTCAGGACCTTGCACTTGGCCTTGTTGAACCTCATGAGGCTCCTTCCATTCATTTATTTCTATACATAAACTCTTTGTTGTATAAGCTACTACTTTTAGTAAAAAGAAAGTTATAATGAGACCAATAGAAAGAAGATTTGGGAAATGGAACTTTTCTCTGAGGAATGTAGTTGTATCACGAGCATGTTACTTGTGTGTTATCCAACACTGGGAAGAGGAAAATGCATGTGCAAAAGCTTGGAAGGAAATCCTTTAAAAATAGACTCCCCAGGCTCTGTGAGCTACCTCTTGTTTCACCTTCCAAATGTGCTTTTCCTCCTAGTTGCCCACATATTACATTTGTATAGATGTAGTGTCAGCACTGGACTCGCACTTCATTTGAGAAATATGAGAACACAATCCTGTTTCTCTAATCTGCTATCTTGATTTCAAAGCAAATGCCTAAGAAGTGTGTCCATACCTGTTCCACTGAAATGGTGTTCTTAGCTTCCTACTCTGTTTTTCCTTCTGTAAGGCAGATTCAATCAGTGCTTATTTTGTGGCAGATCCCAGACATAGAACTTGGTGTGCTGACACACAAACCTTAAACTTTGCCTTTTGCAGTTTTAAGAGGTTGTTGTCTGCTTCTTTTTGGCTTTGTATTTTAACTAACGTGCAAGTGCCATTTGGTCAAGCAGTCTTAAACTCATTCATCATAAAATGGAGTAAAAACTAGTAATGACTCCTGTAACTCGGCCTTTTACTCTAAAAGACTATCAGCAGTGAAAACATTTCACAATTAGGCTGGAAGGAATGCAATTCTAATCATGGCATCACTGCAAAGACAGGAATCATGACAGTAGTTTGTAATTTATTCTTTTTAAATTTAACTTCCCTGGTGACAGAGTACGGAGGAGTAAAGAAATAGTTGCCAGTAGAAGTTATTTCCATGTCAACTCTTTTGACAAATGGGTAGCAATTAATGTGAATATTAACACTGTAACCTGTGGAAAGACCTCATTTCACTATTTTCAGTTACTCTGTATACATTTGTTTTCCAACGGTGCATTCCTAGGCCATCACCTAGGAAGGCCTTTGCTTTTGTGCCTCTGTAGAACCCTTGCTCTGCCAGTGAGGTGTAAATGGGAGCTTAAACCAGCGGTACCTTTTACCTTCCCTCTGTCAATTTCTCTCATTTTATCTGTATGGACTTGCACTGAAGATGTGTCAGTGGTAGGTGGTAAATGGACCTTGATTTAAAGACATCATAACCATCAGTACCCCAAAACTATTTTAAGTGACTTTCAAATTGTATCTTACAGTGAGAGAATCCAAGTACCTGCAGCTCATTGACTGTAACATGGCCTGGCATATCTGTTGCCTGGTAGTAATTGCATGCATGTCTTTACTGTGGATTGCTCGGTTATTTGACAGAGAGCATGTTGTTCTTTAATCTGTGAATTTAACCTGACATTGGAATTCATTGTTAGTTGCTTGTTTTTGTTGCATTAGCTACTTCTTGAGATAGTATTGGGTGCTTGGGGGTTTTTGGATGCTGATGTCTTTTTTTTTACGTTTTCTCTGATATTCTCATGAAGTTTCAGAAATTTAAGAAAAATCAAATTTAATGAATGTAACAAAAAGTGAGTGAGCTGCAGTGACTGTGAGAAAAGCTTTCTTAGTAATTCAGGCTGAATTAATGAAATATAATGCAGAATACTGGGTAGTTTGGGGTACCGAAAGAACTTTCAATGTAATTGATGCAGGAGAAATGCAGAGTCAAATAAATTAAATTTACATCATTTGTGCATGAATTATCATCTTTTTTATTAATAAAATAATATGTGAAAATGTAAGGCACCCCAACATTAAAATTTCAATGAGACTAAAACATGCTGATCAACTAGATACTTGATGTTAGACATGTCTTAACATTTCTGTGCTCACTTTATCTTAGTATATTTGTATCAACATGGTGTGAAATTTTAGAAGTGCCAGTGCTTGGATCTGTGTAGTTGCCCCTGCTCTTTTGTTCTTGCAGATGGTGTTAGGCCATGCTAGCTGGAAGGGTCTCCATGATAGGCAGTGTAACTCCAACCTTCTTTGGAAAACATCTCAAGACAGTTTCTAGTCTCATGAATTTGAATAAATAGTATTTAATATAAATTAGTCATGTTTCCTTCTAGAGTTCTCTTTTTTGGTGTTTTAGATACCTCAAATTAAAGTACTTCTGTCAGATTTTAAGACTTTCTATAAACTCAAGAATAGGATAAATTCATAAACTAATCCTCAATTTTGCACAAAATTCTGACGCAGTAGATATTTAGCAGCTGAAAAGCTCAAAAGTTTATACCATCAGATCTTTAAGAGACAAAGTCTTAAGGTTAAGAAAAGTCCTGTAATAATCTTGTTGCTCATGCAATAAATCCTGATTAATATTAGTGAGTTTTGTTAAGAATGGATAGAGGAAAATAAAATATATATGGTATGTTTACTGTTCATTTAGTCAAAGTCATTATTTTGGCCTAATGTATTTAATCTGCAAACATTAGTATTTACCAGTATTTTAAGAAGTTAAATGTAGATATGATATAAAAATAAAATGTAAAATATGAATTTTTAGCCTATGGGGGAGAAATTACTAAGGGAGATGAAAACTGCAAGTCAGAAATTTATTCCTTTTGTCAGAATGAATGTTATGAAATGGAAATATGTGATTTTCCACTCTTTTTAAAAAAAAGCTTCCTTTGAACAGATATTTTTCAGACTTTGCATGGTGTTAGAGTTTGATCTGAAGGCATTGCTCCCTGTATAGACTGTTTTTTTGTTTTCTGAGTCTGCAAAACTTTCCTTTAGAATTTTAAGGAAAACAGCTCTTCACACAGTATCCATCTGTGTTTTATCCACCTCTGTCCACTGCAGCTGAATGTTACGTGGCTGTAAATACCATCTTGGCATACTTCATGTTGACTTTCCATATAGACCTGCCTTTAACTCTTTACCTGCACTCCATATAGTTGGCTGTAGGACGTGTCCGCATGGGATACGGGAAAAGCCTATGCAGAAGTGATTTACTTCTTTTTACCTAGACTAATATAAGAAGAGTGAGCCTTGTCACTGAGTTGGCAGATGTGTGGGGCTACATTATAGTCAACGAGTTGCAGGTACTCATCACTTCTCACTGTAAGATACAGTTCAAAAGTCACGGAGTTAATGTGACCTCTTAACTTCCAGTCTTTGAATTAGCAAACTTAAATCTGATTTTTGGAACAGATACATCCTGCAGAGTACTGCACAGTCTGTCCAAAGCCCAGTAAGAAATCTAAGCCTGGTTGTAACTCTGTACAGGAAATGCGTTGGGAACTTTCATTTCATTGCTGGTTTAAGACAATGTAAGTGTGGGCTGTTATGAAGACAATGGTTCATTTAGTATGTGACTGCACAGCGTGCTGCAGTGAGGGCAGGAGGAACTGAAGGCTGAAAGAGAGCAATTACACCTCCGATTAGTGATCTGTAAATCTAAACCTGCTGTGGAACTGCAGCTGAAGACAGTGCAACCTTTGGAAATTTATCACTTGACTCCTTTTCTGGATCCAGTCCCCAGTTTGTACTGAGGTCTATGAACTGATAAGCAGCTCTTTCAAAAGACCAAGAAAGCTGGTAAGATATATGTGCTCAGTTAGAGGGTGGTTATTTTATTGATGTACGTAAGTTTCAGGACTTGGTAGTTCCTGCTCTGTGAACCAGCTGTTTATAAGTACAGCATGAAACTTCACACCCTTGTTCTCTACAAGCTTCTCTTGCTGACTGCTGACGGGACAACTTTTAACAGTTACCCTTATTTCAGCTATCAGACAGGACACTTTAAATCTGTTTGTGTGAATTTCAGAAACTCTGAAACTGCTTCAGTGAATTATGGTAAGGAAGTATTTCCTGCTACTGGCACCTTTATGAGACACGTTGTCTAGGGGAAGTTCCCTTTTTTATCATGACTACTAATGAAGATAAGACTGTTGTTCAGGATAATATTGTGGTATGTATTCCTTACGTCTTTGCTGATGGGTTTATTAAACTGTTGGGCTTATTGGCATGTTTTCGTGCTGAATGCTTTGATACTTGCTTATAAACAAGATATTAGTCTGTGAAGGACCCGCTTCCCCGTCATCATCCACTGGACGAACCGATTTGGTCTTATATTTTCTTTTCTGGATAGGGGCAACTTTCATCAGTTCGGATTGTTCTTCGGGTTTAACCACATCCTGAGCTACCATGACATCAGGCATCTTACTCTCTCCTTTTTCTCCCTGGGGGTGCTTCTGGGTGCATTCCTGACCAACCCTGTTCCTGGCTTCGTACACAAGATAGACCGTAATGAAACCAACTTGCAGACAAATCACCAAAAGTATGATATAAAGTAGGAGATCCCTGACATCTAGCGAGAGGTTAAGTTTCCCAAAAGCTGTTGTAGTGAACCTAAAAGGTGACTGAATAAAAGGTTGAGATGAAACACTCTCCTGTGTCCCTCCCTTATCACTAAGTCCCTAGAGGTAACAGCTTGAGCTAGTGCAGGAGAACAACCTTAAGAACACATTCCAAATGAGACCAACAGACACTGAATCCATAACACTATAGATCCAAAATAAGAACTCGATAATAATCACAGCTGTCTGAGTTTTACTAGCTGCTGCAATCAGATGAATTAAGCCCACCAGAACTTTTGGCATGGTTCTGTACCAGCAAGAAGCAAATATGTAGTACAGTATGGTCCATATGGACCCTAAAGTCACAACACACATCATGATGCCAGAACTGTTGATCCCTCGATAACTTTGTTTAATATGCTGGTTCCCAAGGGAAACCATCTATCTGCAGTATTACCTTTTAAACCTGGGTTTGTTTGGTTTTTTTCTGTTTCAGGAAGGAGGAGGTCAAGAAATGTCTACCAATTTAAAATACCTTTCCTTGGGCATCCTGGTTTTTCAGACCACAAGTTTAGTCTTGACCATGCATTATTCTCGGACGCTGAAAGAAGAAGGACCTCGTTATTTATCTTCTACTGCAGTAGTTATTGCTGAACTTCTGAAGATTTTGGCCTGTGTTCTATTGGTCTACAAAGACAGCAGTACATATCAAATTTTCCACCAAGTAATTCTCCTAATCAATATGCTGTATTGTAGTGGCAACTGCAAAGCAACCATATGGGTACAGGCATCCAACAAAGCATTTCCTTTCTCACGTTAAAGACATTAATCATACCTCACTCCTAAACACACAAGATATTGTGTATTTGCTGAAGAGAGCGCTCTTTAAAGAATGAGGATACTGAGGAGTACAAGAATAAATTTTCTACTACCAGCTTGAAGCTTGTGTTTGCTCAGATATTTTAAAAAAAACATATGTAGAAGTAGGAAAAAAATGAAAATATTTAATTTGTGTCCAAAGCATGAATGATAGTTTAGAAGCCTATAATGAACAGCAGATTCAGAAGGGAGGAAGCAATTTCATTACTACAGGGAGAAGCACAGTTTTAAGATCAAAAAAAGTATGTTTAGTTTTACTTTAGTTCTTACTTTGTACATTTTATACTGAATTTATCTTGTTCTTTGACATATGCATTTGATCTTCAACAGCTTAAAAATATAATTGTACATGCATAAATATTGATGACTGTAGCCTCCTAAATGGGCAGGTTTTGGGTGATACTCTGTAAGGTATCATCTTCAAATGTTGATATGGTTTCAATAAGTTTTTTACTTAAAATATTTTGAATAATTGTTATAGTTCTGATATTCCAGACTACAGGAAGACACTTTACAGCCTTTTTTCTCACATATGTGAGGCTCATGAAAGACGAACATACGTAGTATTTTGAGGTCTTGATAGCAATGATAGCTATAAAAAGGGACAACAATCTTTAAGAACAGAACATTGCTATCTCTCTTTTTTTTTTTTTTCCTTTCCTTTTAGTGAATGTCTGTTTCTTTTATTTTTTTCTTTGGGTAGAGTGCAATTTACGGACTCTGAACAGAGTGCTACATGATGAAATCCTTAATAAACCCATGGAAACTCTTAAACTTGCTATTCCTTCAGGAATTTATACTCTTCAGAATAACTTGCTGTATGTAGCATTGTCAAACCTAGATGCAGCCACATACCAGGTATTGTACATTTGGATTTCTCTGTAAGATTAAAAAAAAAACCCAAAACATGAATTATGCGGTAGTAACTTCTTTCTGGGTTCTTCTAGGTTACGTATCAATTGAAAATTCTTACCACAGCATTGTTTTCTGTGTCCATGTTAAGCAAGAAGTTGGGTGTATACCAGTGGCTTTCATTAGTAATATTGATGACGGGAGTGGCATTTGTGCAGGTAAATATTAAGAGGTGGTTTGTATTTATTTAATGTGTTTATTCAAGGAACATGGGTTTCTATACTGATGATACATCTTTCTGATTCTGCCCATGAGCACCAAAGTGTGATCAGGAGCTACAAATCACAACTGGCCAGGGCTAGAGGACACCAGAAGTGGTTCAAAGGCTGAAGATAACACCTGTTTTGTGTCCCAGTGCTCTGCTGTAGAATGTGGCAGGGCCTCTGGAGCAACCTGCCAATAACAGTGATAGCAGTATTTAGTAGCACACTTCTTCAGACACTAGATATTTGCAAATCTTCTGTGCCAGCACTGTCCTGCTGCTCACCTTACCATACGGTTATAGCATAGCAAATTTACTTGAACTTTTTCTAGAGTCAAAATTGGCCTCTGTTTTAAACAGTGCAGGTACAGGAATTTGTAGTTTTCAGAGGGCAGGATCATGGGATAAGAGAGTATTCTAAGACTTTTTAGCAGATTTTAGCATATTTTAGAAATTTTTATTTAAAAACTTATGGATTTGGAAAAATTCTGGGTATTAAATTTATAGATTTTCAAATTTAATTAAAAATTAAAACAACCCTTTTTGATTGTGATTAACAAACTCTTTGGTATGGTTTTGTCTGTGGCATTCCATTTTATTCTGCATTAAATATATTGCAGGATTTAGCTTCATAAATTTCAGCTGGTTTAGTCATCTGCGTAATCACTGAAGCACATGCAAGTGTGCTTCATCCCATCTTAAAGACATCTGGTGTAAGAGGTTTTCTAAGTGTGCTTATATACGTAACTACCTGTCAGGTGACAAAAGTTGGTGGTGGTGAATGACGGTAATAAGTCATGCTGTGATTCGCAAACAGTTCTCGCTTATACAACATAAATCCTGGAACTTCAAATTGGTGGGTATTATCACAGTTCTGGTACAATTTTACTCCTCACAAGTAGAAAAGGTAGAAAAATTAAGACTTTGCAGTCCTTTGAAAGTATTCATGGTGCAAAGCAGAAAACTTCACAAGCATGTGATTGCATTTAGAAACTGTTACTGTTGCTGGAAAACAAATTTGCCTTTTATAGATTCTCTTGACTTGATTTTATCAGTGAATTTTGTATAACTGTTTTTACTTGCAGTGGCCTTCAGATTCTCAAGCAACAGCTGCTAAGGAACATTCAGCAGGATCTCAGTCTGTGGGACTGATTGCGGTTCTCATAGCGTGCTTTTCTAGTGGATTTGCTGGGGTTTATTTTGAGAAAATTTTAAAGGAAACTAAGCAGTCTGTGTGGATCAGAAACATCCAGCTTGGTAAGTTTACTTTTAGTAATCTCTTACAGATAATGCCTTCTGAAGAATTAAGGTAAATGCACAAAATATATATAAACGAAAAATATCACTAACATTTTAGTATTCTGCATAAATGTACTTTGAAAGAATAAGGGTATAAACTATGCTAGACGGAATTCTAGCAGTTACTTTCTCATCTCAACCTAGTCCTTGACTTAATTTGCTTATAGAGTGTAAGTTTGCACAGAATCTTATCCATTTAATTTTTGTTTAAAATTTTTTAAAGAAGATTCTCTTATGCGGGTTTATGTATATCCTTTGTGTTTAAAACTTATTCTCTTTTGCACTAATTCTTAAGATCTAATAAATATAGATCATATTCCTTTTTTTCCTTGTTCTTTTAGAGAATATAGAAACGTTAAAACAAAATTTTTCTAACTCAATGTTTTGAGATACTGTAGAATTAACACTTTTTTTCTCTTGTGTCCAGGTAGGCACTTTTAATATAAAATCTGCTTTGTTTGTGTATAAAGTTGAGATAATGGATTTTTATTATTTCAGTACAAAGGTCAGTTTGTTTCAGTTGTGTGTATAATCACTGGAGAGTGGCATATGCTAAAGACAGTTAATCTTAACTATTTTAATGTCCTTAACTATTGTGCACTTATCAATAAGAGAATACTTCCTATTTCCAAAGTAGTTCTGGGTCTTTTAGACCCTAGGTATTATTAGTGACAGAGTTGATCCATTTTCCTGAATGAATTTTCCTTCACCCTCAAAGTAATTTTGTCCAGTTGGAAAAATTACTTCAACCATATCTTTTTGTTCCTGTTTTGCAACAGGTGCAAAACTTACTGTAGGAGTTGCTCTCCTTTCTCTGATGGAATCCGTCTGGTCTTCACCTGTAGGCAAAAATTTTTGATTGTATATATGAATAAATGCTTTCAGCACAGTTTGAACTTTCCAGCACCTTAGTAAGGCCTCTTGATCAAATCCACAATTTGTACAATTAAGTCGTGAGGATGATATAATGGATCAGAGCTGTGTACTGAGCCTGGTAGACTAATGAAGTACTATAAAAACAGGAGGTGTTGTGGGTTTTTTTGTAATTAGATAGTTGGTCAAAAATGGGTATGGTCAAAAATGAATGCAAGCAATATTTTTTGCTTTCTTTTCCTGTTGCTGTGTTTTAATTATAAACGTTGTCAGTTAAAAACACAGAACTGCGTTTTGATTATATTTTAATATTTTTACATGTCCGTTATGTTTTGAAACTTGAGGACAGAGAAGGGGATCAAAACCTCTACTTACTATCTGCTAGTATTTATTGCAATTGTGTATATAAAAACTAAGTATTCTTGAACAGGGTGTAGGGGATACATCAGGAAAGGTTATGTTAGGGAATTCTGGAGGCAGAGAAGGGTGGGTAGCTGGGGCTTGGTCCAGGATTTAAAGTAAGATTTGATGGTCTGGATGGAACTACAATGTAAAATCTCTTACCAAGAAAAGCTGATTATTATTACTCTCAATTTCTGTGCTAAAAGAGCTTTGGTGAGCAACCAATGCAGATATCCAAAACAATTTCCATTTAAATATCCATAATTGTTGAAAAATCAATTATTACCTCCGAAACAGTCTTCAGATTTTTCTGCAGTGCACGGATGTATGAAAACAAATGAGTGCACTGGTTTGATAGTTGGCCTGGTCATATATTGAATGTTAGAGTAATTGCTTTGTGAAAACAATGAGATCGGAACAGACTGTAAACACAAATGGTTCAAGGTAATGAATAACTCAGACTGTGATATATGAAGACATAAATGCCTGTGATAATAGTGGGAATCAAAACACCTGGGGTTTTTTTAATCTTTTTTTTGCCAGTGAGCTTCATTTGCCTCAATACAAAATTCAGTAGGATATGTTTACTATTAAGGTTGTTTTCAGTTCAGAAATGAAATTAATTTTGTAATATTTCATAGGGACGCAGCTTTTAGAAAATATTTTAAAATGCAAAATCACAATTTCAAAAATACTTTAGTGTATCCTTACTGCAAGTGCAAGATAGTTGCCCACTTAAGGCATTGTATAATTCAGGAGCAACTCAGTCATAAGCAAGAGCTTTGAAATAGAACTTCTCCTAAAACACGAACAATGAAAAACACTTGTTCACCTGGGCTTTCATTTTCATATCCGTAGAGAATTATTATAACTGTAGAAGAAAATTTGAACATATAATTGAATTATTGTTGAAAATGTCATTATTTAATGCATACCATTATCGTGTTAGGGATGTATGCATAGTTAGCTTTATTTATTTATTTTAGCAGATCAATTGGAAAGCAAGTAATTGGTTTAGTCTGAATGAAACCCACATTTATAATTACGTCTACAAAAAGAATTCTTTCTTGTCAAGCAGAAGGTTTTGTTTTGTTTTGTTCAAAACAATGCCACCCTTTTCAGACACAAAGAAATGTGATGAAAATAGAGGTCAGCTTTTTGCAGAAAAGGAATGGAAGAAATGTTCCCCCTTTCCTGCTCAGGACTAGTGTCACAGAGGAGGTGCTTGCATTACTCCCATGCCTGAGAGGATTAGATAAAGTTTCCCATCTGATACTCGCCCAATTATAAACTTTTTAATCTCATCTCAGTTTCTTCTTTTGACATTAAGTCTCTAATATTAAACATTCTCTGTGTTTGAGACTGATTCAGAAGATTCTCACTTCCAAGATCCTTGTCCAAAATGGCACGCTGCTGAATCCTGGTTTTGCCGGTCAGTGATGATCTCCTCCACTGAAAGTTTTCCCTGTTTTTATCTCCAGGTTATAGTGTGACTTCATCTTCAGTCATGACCAGTTTCAGGAAAACTGGAATTTTTTTTAATCATTTTTGCTACATGCCATAAACAAAAATCACCTCATTCCAGTAGAAAGCAATGGAAGATAAGTATAGAAGAATGTCCTAATGGAAACAGTCAAAACTTATTAGTTTGGAAAATAGTTTTAAAAGAAATCTGTCTGAACACTGATTGCATTTGAATGGGATAGTATTGCAAGTAGCACTCCTCCTTTAAAATCAGATGTATGTGAGGAGTCCTTGAGGACATGGAACCTGTTTGCATGTTTTTCACTTGTAGCTTTTAAATCCATCTTGTACTTACAGGATTTTTTGGTAGCATATTTGGATTGATGGGTGTATACATTTATGACGGGGAACAACTGTCAAAGAATGGATTTTTTCAAGGATACAACAAAATCACGTGGATAGTTGTTGTTCTACAGGTAACAGACCTCATATCTTGTTTCTGTGAAGGCACCTGGGATTTATTGTTTTATAAATGGAGAAAGCAATGGATGTCATTGAAGCTACTGAGAATTCTATAGTTAAAAGTCTCATCTGTCACTGTTGGGATAAACCTCTAAATAAAAACCTGGAAAATATACAGCAAGTATATGACTAAGAATTGTGCAACATGAAAGCGTGTAAGCATTATTTATTTTGCAATGTTTTAAGAAAAAAATAATATATATGCCCTTCCTCCTGTGGCTAAAAATGTATAATATGCGCATTTCCACTAATTTAATGATGGTAATAGGAACAGAACAGACTGCATGATCAGCAATTTCTTTAATGGGAAAAGAACTCCAATATTTAATCTTCAGTAGTGCATATCCATAACATAAATGTAACATTCCTAAACACAGACAAAAGCTTTTCATAAAGTAAGCATGTTTTGGGCGCTCTCAGTGGAATTACCAGGTTGTAAACCCAAACCTCCCTGTTTTTCAGGCACTTGGAGGACTGGTGATTGCTGCTGTTATAAAATATGCGGACAACATTTTAAAGGGATTTGCAACTTCTCTCTCTATTATACTGTCAACATTAATCTCCTATTTCTGGCTGCAAGATTTTGTCCCCACAAGGTAAGAATGATTTACCGCGTATGCTGGACATCAAAAATAGCTGAAAACTTAATGCTTAACCAGATATAACTGCAAAAATAAATAATAATAAAAAAAACAGTGCAAGCCACACTCCTGGAATGTTTAGATACAGCTTGCCCAGAGCAGTTTAGATTCATAACGTGCCATAAGTAAATATTTTGTTTTTCAGTACAGTTGGCAAAGATCAATTCTCAGTAGGATGCAGCCCCGCTGGGCCACTCTGCCCTCTGGCTGGCCTGGCTGGCTGTGCCTGCGCTTCCCAGGCGCTCCCACTGCATCCCGTTATGGCTGCACAGCCGTAGTGGTGATAATAGGGGTTTCATCCAGTCTCGGATCTGTCTCTAATACTGATAACTGCAGACATATGCATGTGGAAGTGACACTGCAGCAACTAACTGCCCACGGACACCCAAAAGCAGAGCTTTTTACTAAAGACAGTACTGTTATCCATTAGCGAAAACACTCAACCGAGAGAGAGTGCTTGCTGTGTGCCCCTGGACCCAGAGCACTGTCCTGACACTCTATGAATCTGATTTCAGTAGCTCTGTGCACTGCATTCTTGATACATGGGCAGGTTCTGGAGTAGTGCTTGTCTTGTCAGTGTGTGTTAATGTACAGAGTATAGAAGTAATGCTCCAGCTTCCAGATATATTAATAGGATTTTGCTTATAATGGACTTACAATCCTCAGGTATGGTACACGTAGTCATAGTGTAAAGGTATTTTAAATAATATTTACAACTTTTGTATCTGATACAAAGGAACAGCTTTTTATTTAAAATTAGTATTTGCAATATTATCAGGAGTTTACTTAAGCGTTCAAAAAGAACTAGACCAACTATTTAGGCTTAAAATGTGGAAGACATTGAACTTCAATCATATGTAGCCTATACTTGTCCTGTTAAAACGAATGTAGAAAGTGCTTTAAGAATTTCTGTGTGCTGAAGTGGAAAATTAATAAGTAACCAGCTTCTGCAAACACAATGAGAAAGGAAATAGTGGTAATAATTAAATGAGATATAGCCAACTAGAAAGCCGCATGTAGAACTTGCAGCCATCTCATTTAATAAGACTTGGTTAACTTGAGTTAATCAGACTTAATCTTTAGTACCTTGCTTATGCCAACTGAATTTATTTGAACTGAAGCTGACTAATTGTTTCTCTCAATTCAACACACGTTTTTGATTGGGATAATAGATTTTACGTACTTAAGTGCTTGAATGTGTTGCAATGGATCATGTCCAGAAATGGGCTAACTGTATTCTCTGAAGGATTATCATGTCACGTGCCACAGTTTTTTTTAGTATTTGATTCAGAAGATCAAATTGTCAGCTTTGTCATGCCTTTATGACAAGGTTCTTTTCTAAAATGTGTACTGATTGTCTGTTGGCTTTGGCTATTTTGTTTCAGACTTGTAGCTATCAAAACAACTTGAAAGGCCCATATGTCACAATACAAGTGATGTCTTTATTATCTTTTCCTTACATAAATCTTTATATATCTGCCAAAAATCATATTATCCTGACTTGCAAACTGATTCTTGTGCCGCAGGAATTTGTTTTGACTTCAAAGCAAATGCAACTCCAGCAACATAACGTACATATGATGTTAAAAATGGCTGGGTAACCGCACTAGTTACACTTCTTTAGCTTCTGCTTGCATTTTGCACAGAGGTTTAGGCAAAAGAGAGAAGAAAAAAAAAGGATTGGTCTGATTACTTTTTACAGTTGTTCCATGAAACTATAATTTTAATTTTCAGAATATCCATATAATTATACATTTCTTTGTGGATGTAAATATCTTATTTCAACTTCTTCCTGCATCCTTCTATAATAAATATATGCAAATTATTTTATTCTTTATAAATTGGATTTATTCTCTATAAATTAGATTTATTCTTTATAAATTGGACAAATATAATTTATCTTTATGTGTTCCCACAGGAAAAATGCCCTTTCTTTTGATTGTATTGCATAAATAAAAGTGCATCAATTAAAATGAACTAACTTTTTTTTTTCCTCTATTCTATTCAGTGTCTTTTTCTTCGGAGCTGTCCTTGTAATGGCAGCTACTTTCCTATACGGTTATGATCCCAAACCTACAGGAAATCCCATTAAGGCATAGCAGACTTCTGTGTCAACCTGATTCTCAAGACCATGCACTGGAGAGCCTTGCTAGCAAAGGCATATGGAAAGTGTTATTGCACACTGCAAGGAAAGGATTGCTACCCTGAATCTATTGAAGAAATGCTTATGAGTAGTTTTGAACAGCCAGAGGGGTGAAAGGTGGAGGATGATACTGTCTGTAACTGATGGGGAAAAAAATATGGCAGGGGAATGCCCAGTGCAACTTGCTAATAAAAACTTGAAAAGAACAGGTGGTTTCCAAGAAAGTGCAATTAGGATTGTTTACAGCTTTGACTGGGATTGCACCAAAAGAATTTACTGTACTGACTGCCGCAGAAATATGTCCTATGCACTCTTCGAAAGAGCACATGACAATGTTGTCAGATTGTATGTTTATGCAATTTGACTATATTTAATCTTAGTAGATATGTTTTTAACTGATTGTCTATTTACATGAAATCAGCTAAATATACATCATAAAGTGATGGTTCTAATTAGGTATTCCTTATTAAAACAGTGAAGATTCAAGTATGATTGAAAAACACTTTCACAATATCAACTATTTCTATATTTTTAGAAGGCTGTTTTAATAACAGAAGTCTGTTATTAAATTATAATATTATAATGCTGTTGCTTATATAAAACTATTGTAAGAATGTTAACATTCTCACCTAAGTACACGAAGGGAGAAATTCAGAGTGAAAGCTGGAAATCTGTGTTGATGCTCTGGCCTTCATCAGGATGGCCTATAGTGGTTCAGCAGTTGTAATAACTGTGAACACAGGCCAGAGGTTACTGCATTAACCTGGTACTAAGAGTAGGGTTATGACAGAATGCTTGCTCAGATGTAATGTTCATTGGTTTTATTTTTATTGATTATAAATCAACGTGTTGGTAGAACCTTTAAAGTAGTTTTTATGCTTTACATATCCTCTGGGGTTTTTTTTAACCACAATTAAAAAAAAAAAAGCCCATAATAAACATTTAAAAAGCATTATTGTTGTCTGTAACAGCTCCATCTGGAGCTATTATGGTATATCATCTGTATAATGGACTGTACTGTATTACAGAGGTGGTTTTTTAAACAAGCGTTGTTTACCCACGAACTCTCTGAGGATTTTTCAGTACATTTCTATGTAATGGCTTCGTTAGAGAATTATTATTATTATTATTATTTTTATTTTGTTCTGGGAGTCCTTGAGCCAACAAACCAAAATGGGTTCTGCAGGCATCAGTCTAGTAGCGGAACTGCTTTAATAGGAAGCATAGAAAAAAGTAATTAATTGTGCAATACGTAAATATAAATGTGTGCTGTTCTTCTGTTTTAAACCAAAAAAATCTTCACAAAGAAACGGAGATGCAATTAGAACTTAGATCAATCAGGCTGTTGCAAACACTTCACTTGTTGAAGTATTTGTACGTAGCCAGAAACACAAAAAGAAAAAGCCAGAACTAATAAACAAAAAAAGCTGTTTAAAAATTACGTGTATTCAGGAGAACTAGTCACGATGGATATTAATGTGCAGTGACTTCTTATTCACATGTTAAACATGTAAAGGTGTGCATTTATACAAAAATGTATCAATAGGCCCTTACCAGTAGAATGGCAAGTGGTAAAAATGTACAATTTCCTTCCCCTCCCTATGCACTTTCTCACTTCTGTCTTGTGCTGGTGAACACATTGTGAACAGAGAGGTGTTTTAAAATGTTTACCAAGTAACTCATCCTTTTTTCCACATTTTGGTGGTGGATTGACAAGGAGATTCTCAAGTATTGTAAATGGGAAAAGAAAAATTCCACTTAGGTCAGCCAAGTAAAAATAGTGGTTTTTCTTCTGTTGGCAATAACACAGATTATCAACTTTTTGTTTGCTTATCATATCAGAATATGGCATTAAAGAAATTTTAGAGTTATGCCAAGGGTTTACTAAGCTTTGTGAACTGTGAATCTATCTCAGCATATCATAATTACGGGAGGTTGGCTACTTGGTAGTCAAAGCTATCTCGTATTACCCTAAATTGGCATTCTATGTTAATATTAAACTTTTTGCCTAGAACACTCAATGTGGCAAAGCCTTTGGAAAATTACATTTAGGCATTTCGCTACCGAAATACAACATGAGATAAGGTGCGTAGAGCAGCACTTGTGGCGTTGTGTAGCGTTAGCATGGGAAGTGCACAACTGAAATGATCAGAGAAGTGCTGGTAGTAATAGCTGAACTGGAGTTTGGCCTATACCATGATACCTTTAATTTCATGAAACACAGTAGTGGAAATGTGGTATAATTGGTTACTTCCTTGAGGAATTTCTCCAAAAAATATAAGCAGCAGGTTAGAAACAGCTTAAAGGTGGTTGCACAGGAAGGGACCAAATCGGCCAAACAGTGGCCACATTGCTGAGTTCTGTTGCACATAACCCTGGTTGAATGCTTCAGATACACCTCTCAGTGTCTGGCAACAAGCATCAGTTTAAAGGAAAAAACAGGAATATGTGTTCTTTGTTTTTGAAGAGGATGTCTTACAGCTTTGGAAAACAATGTATCTACTCTGCTAGGGAACAGAACTCCTGTCTATAGATCAGTGACTCTTCCATGCTTTCAGTTGACAGTTCTGTCACTCCAGCAGAGTGATAGATCTCTTAATACACACAGAAATAGGAATTTGCATTTTGAACTGTCTCAAATCAGATTCCTCTCTGAGGCCCTTCAGGTTGAAAAGCAGTATTCTAACTAGAGGGAAGACAGCATGTTTCCTGAGAACAGAAGGGATTTGAGGGCAGTTTACTGATTTCTGTAACCTATGCAGTCTCGAAGCATATGCGCATTTTCTCATTGAGATACTTTTGTATCTAGATTTTAAAATGTAAAAAAAAAAAACAAACAAACCCAAGCGGTTTTTAGTCTGTAACTCCTGAACTCGCAAAAGAAGTACAGCCAGCACAGAGCATTGGGAAGTAGAGATAATGTGCTTTCAGCTTGCCCTCAAAGCAATCTGTAGGAGTCGAAAAAATAAACCTGTCTTTCTGAACTATTTTTCTGACTTTTAGATAGTGGATTTGTTAGTTTAATTGTATATTTAGGAGGCTAACTAATACTTAGCAGAATTTTATTTAAGTATTTGTAAAGTTATAGCTAAATATTTATTTGCAATAACTTGAATTATGTGATTTTTTTTTTTAAGATGTGTATAATGGGAGTACTGGTATTTATTGAATACTTGGATATTTGGTAGTTTTATTTGCAAATCTCTGGGATATGCGACGAGCGGAGGAAAGCAAGACGCGTATTCAATGTGAATCATAAGCAAGCTTCCAATTTATTGATGTGACACAGCTTCTTTTATGCTCCTTTGCTTTAATTATGCACATGTGTTATAACATAATTGGCTACCTTTACTTTAATTATGCATTCGTATTATAACATTACTGGCTACTGGTGACTTCATCTCCCGGCCACAGTTTGTTTCCCGGCCGCTTATCCTTTCCATGCTGGCTCGTTACCAGGAATGTTGCTTACTCCTTGCTCAAGGTTATCGTAATCTTCATGGGCCTCCTGCATAGCTCACTTATGCTAACCTAGCTCGCTTATGCTAACGGAGGCCTAGGCACACCAGCTCAGGCTTAACGCTGTTACATGCTGCAAACTAACTCGTCCAGGGACCCATGTCCCTGTTCCTTGAGCCATTCCCCAACAGGGATACATGATCAATGGTCAAATAACAATAAATGTAGAACTAGCTTAAAAGCAAAATAAATCAGCAGTTGAATGGTGAAAAATCTCGAGTCTAATAAGTAAGGTAAACTTTTCTTTAAACACTTTGTTTCTGTGCCATCTGCAAATCCCCAATAATCTTGTTTCTCAAAGAATTCAGATAATTTTATAGTTCTATTCAACTTCTTTGTTTTAAACAAACTATAAGAACGCATATTTTTTTATTTGCTTTAAAAATAGTATTAAATTTGAAAAATTAATGTTCTCAATACAGCTTCTACAAAATAACACCTTGGAGTGTTTACTGTAACTTTTTAGAAACTATTGTTTTATTTTTACTTAAAAAAACATTCTTATTTTGGTAGCATATACTTGGTGTTTCTGGTACTAATACAGTCCTCTCATGGATTTTCAGAAGTATGCAATTGTTTTGTGTCCTAACTTATTTTTAGGGCTATAATTCAAAAGACTGTCATGGATTTTGTTAAATTGTTTTAAAATTGATAAATGAAACATTGCATTACTTCTGATTTTCATTGTCAGTAACTTTCATATTTTAATATATTTCGTACGTGTTTTGTTTTATTTAAGGATCATTGTTTTCCAAATTAGAAGTTGTTACTCATTTCCTCCTGTTGATAGTGTTTCTTGTTGGATATTGAGAATGAGGAAGGTTATTCATCGGTTTCTTCTCTGAAACCCATATTTTGTAACAATGAGATATTAAAAATCATTAAGTGATTTTTGTGTATTAGAAAGGTTATGTTTATCGATAACATGGTATTATACCATATATGCAGTAGTGTATCATTACCTATGGTGTTTGGTTATTGTAAGAAAATCCAAGAAGTGTTTCCTTGCCTTTGTTTTCATTATTCTGTTCTTTTTAATGCAGATTATTTTCCACAGGAAGTTACTAAAGAGTCCTTCTCTTCCCAGGTAAGCTCATTATATGTTTTTAGATATCTCGAAATAAGATACTTTTACTGGAAAAAACACAGGGGAAAGTGTGACAAAATTAGTGGGATTAATTAGATGATATTTTCTGCTCTGGTTATTGTGAAGCCAAATTTCCATTCACTTGAATTTACAACTTTTTCTAATTGATTCCTGCTAGCTTGTCTTATTTTAGATGAAACTTAGTGTGAGTCCTGCAGAAGCTGTAGTAGATCCAGATAACCAGTGATCTTTGCTTCAGAGACTGCAAAATGCACACGCACAGTAGCTGCTGCTCTCCTCCCTCCACAAACCACTGAGAGCGAGAGAGAGAAAAACCAGATGGATGTCTGGGCCAAGCGGGACACGACCTCTGTCCCAGTTTCCCTGGAAATGTCCTCCCCAAACCCTTCGCATCCCACTCATATTCCCTTTGTTGGCAAGAGAAAGAAAAATTCCCTGGAAAAATCCGAAACCACAACATTATCCAAGCCGAATTTTTCTTCTCTGTCACCACCCTATTATCGGAATTAAACTTATAACGATATACATACATATTTCAACGATATATATATTTACAAATAGGTACATAGACTATGGACAACTCATCCAAAGATAAGGTCCCCTTGAGGTATACATCATGTTTTTTCATCTTCCTGCATCACCCACCAGGTGCAACCAGGTCCTTGAGCAAAGACAATCCCACGAATGGGCTTGCCTTTGCTTGAGACAGGCTTAACCCAGACGGTTTTCCCTAACATACCTCTCAGGTGGATCACAGGAACCTTATCTCCATCTACAGTATGAAGGAATTCTGACTGGGCAGGGCCGGCCCGATTGACAGAGCCTCTAGTGTTGACCAGCCATGTGGCCTTTGCTAGATGTTGGTCCCAATGTTTGAAAGTTCCCCCACCCAATGCCTTCAAAGTGCTTTTAAACAGTCCATTACACCATTCAAGCCTTCCTGGCAGCTGGTGCATGGTAGGAGATATAATATACCCATTCAATGCTGTGCTCCTTTGCCCAGGTGGTAACTAAGCTGTTATTGAAATGAGTCCCATTATCTGACTCAATCCGCTCTGGGGTGCCATGTCGCCACAGGACCTGCTTTTCCAGACCTAGGATGGTGTTCCGGGCAGTGGAGTGAGGCACCGGGAATGTCTCCAGCCCATCCGGTAGTTGTTTCCACCATGGTAAGCACATAACGCTTACCTTGGCGGGTCTGCGGCAGGGTGATATAACCAACCTGCCAAGCTTCTCCGTATTTGTACTTATCCCAGCGTCCACCATACCATAGGGGCTTCACTCTCTTAGCCTGCTTGATGGCAGCACGTCTCACAATCATGGATAACCTGGGAGATAATGTCCATGGTTAAATCCACCCCTCGGTCTCGTGCCCATCTATAGGTGGCATCTCTGCCCTGATGGCCTGAGGCATCATGGACCTATTGAGCCAGGAACAACTCTCCCTTATGCTGCCAATCCAGATCTATCTGTGACACTGACTCCGTCTGCCTGTTCGTGGTTGCGATGTTCCTCATTAGCTTGATTCTTGGGTACACGTGCATCCACGTGGCAGACTCTCACGATCAGCTTCTCCGCTCGGGCAGCGATATCTTGCCGTATATCCACAGCCCAAATAGGTTTTCCTCTATGTTTCCAGTTGGTCTTCTTCCATCGGTCTAACCATCCCCACAGTGCATTGGCTACCATCCATGAGTCAGTGTAGAGATAAAGCCTTGGCCACTTCTCTTGTTCAGCAATGTTCAGAGCCAGTTGGACAGCTTTAAGCTCCGCAAATTGACTTGACCCTCCTTCTCCCTCAATATCTTCTGCAACTTGTCATGTGGGGCTCCACACGGCTGCTTTCCATTTTCAATTTCTCCCTACAATGCGACAGGAACCATCAGTAAAAATGGCGTAGCATATTTCTTCTTTCGGCAATTGATTGTATGGTGGAGCTTCCTCTGCACATGCTACCTGTTCTTCTTCCTCTTCATCTGCTAAACCAAAGTTCTCACCTTCATGCCAGTTCGTGATGATTTCCAGGATCCCAGGGCGATTTGGTTTTCCAATACGGGCACGTTGTGTGATCAGAGCAGCCCATTTGCTCCAGGTAGCATCAGTAGTATGATGTGTGGGAGCAGCCTGTCCACTGAACGTCCACTTTAACACTGGTAATCGGGGTGCCAAGAGGAGTTGAGCTTCTGTTCCAATTACCTCTGAGGCAGCTTGAACTCCTTCATAAGCAGCTAGGATTTCTTTCTCTGTCGGGGTGTATTTGGCTTCAGATCCCTTGTAGCCTCGACTCCAGAATCCAAGAGGTCGACCTCGAGCCTCACCAGGCATTTTCTGCCAAAGGCTCCAAGAAAGACTGTTATTCCCAGCTGCAGAGTAAAGCATATTCTTCACATCTGGTCCTGTCCTGACCAGTCCAAGGGCTACAGCATGAGCAATCTCCCACTTAATTTGCTCAAAAGCTTGCTGTTGTTCAGGGCCCCAATGGAAATCATTCTTCTTACAGGTTACCAAGTAGAGAGGGCTTACGATCTGACTGTATTCCAGGATATGCATTCTCCAGAAACCTATAGCGTCCAAGAATGTTTGTATTTCCTTCTTGCTGGTTGGTGGGGATATTGCTGTAATCTTATAGATAACTTCTGTCAGAATCTGGCAACATCCATCTTGCCATTTCACCCCTAGGAACTGGATTTCTTGGGCAGGCCCCTTTACTCTGTTTGACAGCAAAACCATCTTCCAAAAAAATCTGAACGATTTTCATTCCTTTCTCAAAAACCTCTTCTGCTGTGTCCCCCCATGTGATGATGTCATCGATGTATTGCAGATGTTCTGGAGCCTCACCCTTCTCTAATGCTTCTTGAATTAGTCCATGACAGATGGTGGGACTGTGTTTCCACCCCTGGGGCAATCGGTTCCAGGTACACTGCACGCCCCTCCAGGTGAAAGCAAACTGTGGCCTGCACTCTGCAGCTATGGGAATGGAGAAGAATGCATTAGCAATGTCAGTCATGGCGTACCACTTCGCTGCCTTGGATTCCAGTTCATATTGGAATTCTAACATGTCTGGCACAGCGGCGCTCAGTGGTGGGGTAACCTCATTCAAGCCACAATAGTCCACAGTTAATCTCCATTCTCCATCAGACTTACGCACAGGCCAAATGGGGCTGTTGAAGGGTGAATGAGTCTTACTGATCACACCTTGTCTTTCCAGTTCTCGGATCAGCTTATGGATGGGGATTACAGAGTCGGTTCTTTCAGTATTGTCGACGATGCACTGTTGTGATAGCAATTGGCACTCGTTGTTCCTCAACTTTCAACAATCCGACAGCAGAGGGACTCTCTGAGAGACCCAGCAATGACTTTAACTGTTCAATCTCTTCTGTCTCTACAGCAGCTATTCCAAAAGCCCATCTATGTCCCTTTGGATCCTTGAAATATCCATTCCTGAGGTAGTCAATTCCCAGGATATATGGGGCAGCCAGACCAGTGACAATGGGGTGTTTCTGCCAGTCTCTCCCAGTCAAGCTCACTTTAGCTACCAACACAGTCAACTCTTGATATCCCCCTGTCACCCCAGAAATAGCAATAGTTTCCGAGCCTACATGTCCTGATGGCATTAGCGTACATTGAGTGCCAGTATCAACCAGAGCCTCCTATTTTTGTGGGTCTGATGTGCCAGGCCACCGGATCCACACAGTCCAATAGACACGGTTATCCCTTGCCTCTACCTGGCTAGAGGCAGGGCCCCTCTAACAGTGGTCTTCATTATAGCAATCAAAACTCTTTCCTGATGGGTACATTTTGGAGGTTCCCTCTAGTGGGTCAGATCCTTGGGAAATTTGCACCACGCTTACTCTTGCCAATTTTCTTCTCTCGTTCTCCTTCAATTCTTGTACCTGGGCCACCATCTCATATCTTCTCCATGGTCAATCAGAAAATACCATAGATCGGTTCGTGAAGCCTGTTCTCTTCTCCTAGCTGGGAGGCGTCCGACTCCGACCCCAGAGGCTCTGATTCATACCGGTGCCACTTGAAGTCTTTGAAGACTTTCTTTAATCTCCTCTTTAAGTTTCCTAATATCCTCCTTCTGCTCATCCCTAAAATTCTTCTTCTCCTTGTTGATGTTCTCAACCAATGTCTCTACTGCAGCGATATGGGTCTGCACTGGACCTTGGATCATTTTCTCATATGTCCTGAGTTTATTTACTGCAACGCCCACTTTATCTTGGTTGTCCTCCGAGTACAGAGAGGCCAAGTGATGGGAGTATACACCTGGTGCCCTGCATGAAAGGTTCCACCACATCTATGTTTTGCACCTAACCTTGTCTGGATCACTGAGGGGTTGCCTATCCCTTCCACAAAGTATTTCTAGCAGTGCCATCTCCCTCAGACGTAAAATTCCTTCTTCCATAGTCTTCCAAGATGTCTTCAGATGATGTGCCTCCAGGATATCCTTGTAGGCAAACTTTTCTCTCACACTGGCTAAAAGTCATGTCCAAAGTGAAAGGGGTCTCAATTCCCTCACAAGTGTCTGTTCGATACCCGCATCCCAGGCCAGAGCACCTGAATACCTGGCTTCGGAACCATCAAGTTGTAAACTTTCACCTATAAGGTCCCAAATTCGGATCAACCAAGTCAGGATAGGCTCATCTGGTCATCGAGTAACATCTTTCCGCAAGTTGCAGAGATTGTCATATGACAGCAATTCAGTAACAATCTCTGATTCCGAGTCTGCAGTCTGTGAAGGACCCGCTTCCCCATCATCATCCACTGGATGAACTGATTTGGTCTTATATTTTCTTTTCTGGATAGGGGCAACTTTCATCAGCTCGGATTGTTCTTCAAGTTTAACCACATCTTGAGCTACCATGACATCAGGCATCTTACTCTCTTTTTTTTTTTTCCCTGGGAGTGCTTCTGGGTGCATTCACAACCAACCCTGTCCTTAGTTTCATACACAAGATGGACCATAATGAAACTAACTTGCAGACAAATAACCCAAAATAGGATATAAAGCAGAATATCCTTGACATCTAGCAAGAGGTTAAGTTTCTCAAAAACTGTTGTAGCAAACCTGAAAGGCGACTGAATAAAAATTTGAGATGAAACACTCTCCTGTGTCCCTCCCTGAGGACAGGTATCATTATCATTAAGCCCCCAGAGATAACAGCTTTGGCTGGTACAGGAGTACAACCTTGAAAACACATTCTGGATGAGACCGACAGGCACTGAATCCATAAAAATATAGATCCAAAATAAGAATTCAATAATAATTACAGCTGTCTGAGTTCTACTGGCTGATACACTCAGATGAATTAAGCCTGCCAGACCTTTCGGCATGGTTCTGTGTTGGGGAATGGCTCAAGGAACAGGGACATGGGTCCCTGGACGAGTTAGTTTGCAGCATGTAACAGCATCAAGTCTGAGCTGGTGTGCCTAGGCCTCCGTTAGCATAAGCGAGCTCGGTTAGCATAAGGGAGCTATGCAGAAGGCCCATGAAGATTACGATAACCTTGAGCAAGGAGTAAGCAACATTCCTGGTAACGAGCCAGCATAGAAAGGATAAGCGGCCTGGAAACAAACTGCGGCCGGGAAACTAACTAACTGCGGCTGGGAGACAAACTACGGCCGAGAGATGAAGTCACCAGTAGCCAGTAATGTTATAATACGAATGCATAATTAAAGTAAAGGTAGCCAATTATGTTATAACACATGTGCATAATTAAAGCAAAGGAGCATAAAAGAAGCTGTGTCACATCAATAAACTTGAAGCTTGCTTATCACTCATATTGAGTCGGCTGCATTCTTCCACCACCTCTCAGGATCCTTCCCGAATTTCTCCAACATATGGTGACCCCGACGTGATCCGAAGAAGTCCGACGTGATACGAGGGACCCTGAGGCGGTGGTCAGGAGCAGAGGCACTGGGAGCAGCGACCAGAGGGCAAGAGCGACCGAACACTGCATGTTGGTGTGTCGACTCAGGACGCCTGGTTACGCGAGCAGAGCGTGATCGCCACTGCAAAGGGCTACAGGTTAGGGCTGCAAGGATATCGCTTCAGGCAGGTATTTTATGAATCTTTTTTATCGTTAGAGGTTTATCGTTAGAGGTTTATCGTTAAAGGTTTATCGTTAAAGGTTTATCGTTAGAGGTTTATCGTTAAAGGTTTATCGTTAGAGGTTTATCGTTAGAGGTTTATCGTTAGAGGTTTATCGTTAAAGGTTTATCGTTAGAGGTTTATCGTTAAAGGTTTATCGTTAGAGGTTTATCGTTAAAGGTTTATCGTTAAAGGTTTATATCGTTAGAGGTTTAACTATTGTTAGAGGTTTCATTATGACAGATAAAGGTTTAAACGCAGAAGTAGCCCTTGATTTATTGCAGCGCTTTTTAGAAAAGCGGGGAGTAGAGCAAGGTTGCATTAAACAACTAGCGGGTCTAGTTACAACCGGTAAGCTCAAAGGATTTTTTAAAGACGCAGATTCATTGTTTGAGGAGAAGGAGTGGAGAGCGTTTGGAGACCATCTGTGGGACTGTACTATATCAGGAAAAGGCAAGGATGTGGCAGCTTTTGGTCCAATTTGGAGAACTGTGATTAATACCCTAAAATCGATAAAAGCTGAGGTGCAAACGAATCCATCTCTAAGTACTCCTTTACCGGATAGTGACTCTGAGGAAAGTGATGCTGTGGCCGAAGTCCGGCCCCAGAGCTCGGCTCCGAGACGGCAACAAAAGGGGACGATTACCGCGACCAGTTTGTTAACTATTTGGGGACTGGTTACTGATTCCTTACGGGACTTAGGAACTGAACATAAGGTAGCGACGGGGGCAGCGGCAGCTTTGCGAGCCCGACCATCGGCACCGCCGCCCCCTGATCAGGAGAAGTCGTCACTGGTGCCCACGGAGCGGGCAGCAGATACTATGGCAAAGGATGACGGTGAGAGCGAGGAACCACCTGACAGAGACACTGTTGTATCCACTTGTTTACCGGTTCTCATTTTCACATCGACTCAGAAAGTAGCGTTTGATCAGAATCCTCCTCGCAGCACCGAGAGGGGGAAACAAACGGACCTGGAGGGGGCAGCCGGGGGGGGGCAACAAAGGGATCCCTCGCCGGAGCGAGTGCTGCCCCCCCCCCAGCCAGGAAATCACGCGCCGGAACAACGGACAGCTCAGGAGCGGTCCTGCCCGCCGCAGTCACAGCAGACTTATTAACCCCTTGTCTTAGTTTAGATGAAAACTAAGATATGTTATCAGATATTAAAGATCTTTAATCAGGAAAAAAAAAAAAAAAAAAAAAAAATTGAATAGAAGAGATAACAGTTCTTAGCTACAAATATATGTGTATACAAAACAGGATCACCACTAATCACAACTAAAACCTAAAAGTCTTAAGAAATAGATTGAGTCCTGTACCCAAAATCTTGCGATGCAGGTCTCTTTAAGAGCTGGCGAGCAGTCGCTGCCCTGCACGGGGAAAGCGCGGCCCCCCCCGCAGCCGGGGAAGGGCGGGGGAGGGAGATGGAAACTTAGTGCGAGTTCTGCCGGAGTTGTGGAAGATTCAGATGACCCGTGATCTTTCCTTCAGAGATTGCAAACCGCATGCACTCAGGGACTGCCGCTGCCGTTGTCGCCACTGCCGTCCGAGAGGAAAACGGATGTCCGGTCACGACCTCTGTCCCGGTTTCCCCGGAAACGTCCTCCCCCCATCCCCCCTCGCGTCTGTTGAAATTCCCTTTATTGGCAAAAGGAAGAAAAATTCCTCGGAAAAATCCCAAACCACAACATTATCCACCCCGAATTTTTCTTCCATGCCAACAATCAGACTTAAATTTATACATACATATTTTCAACTATATACATATACAGATAGTCACATAGAATATGAACAACTCATCCAAAGATAAGGTCCCCTTGAGGTACACATCGTGTTTTTCCATCTTCCTGCATCACCCACCAAGTGCAACCAGATCCTTGAGCAAAGACAATCCCACGAATGGGCTTGCCTTTACTCGAGACAGGTTTAACCCAAACAGTTTTCCCTAACATACCTCTCAGGTGGATCACAGGGACTTTATCTCCATCTACAGTATGAAGGAATTCTGACTGGGCAGGGCCGGCTCGATTGACTGAGCCTCTAGTGTTGACCAACCATGTAGCCTTTGCTAAATGTTGGTCCCAATGTTTGAAAGTCCCCCCACCCAATGCCTTCAAAGTGGTTTTCAACAGTCCATTACACCGTTCAACCTTCCCAGCAGCTGGTGCATGGTAGGGGATATGGTACACCCACTCAATGCCGTGCTCCTTTGCCCACGTGGTAACTAAACTATTCTTGAAATGAGTTCCATTATCTGACTCAATCCGTTCTGGAGTGCCATGTCGCCACAAGACTTGCTTTTCCAGACCTAGAATGGTGTTCCGAGCAGTGGCGTGAGGAACTGGGTATGTCTCCAGCCATCCAGTAGTTGCTTCCACCATGGTGAGCACATAGCGCTTACCTTGGCGGGTCTGCGGCAGAGTGATATAATCAACCTGCCAGGCCTCTCCATATTTATACTTATCCCAACGTCCACCATACCATAAGGGTTTCACTCTCTTAGCCTGTTTGATGGCAGCACATGTCTCACAATCATGGATAACCTGGGAGATAATGTCCATGGTTAAATCCACCCCTCGGTCTCGTGCCCATCTATAAGTGGCATCTCTGCCCTGATGGCCTGAGGCATCATGGGCCCATCGAGCCAGAAACAACTCTCCTTTATGCTGCCAATCCAGATCTATCGGTGACACCTTGACTTGTGCAGCTCGGTCTGCCTGTTCGTTGTTGCGATGTTCCTCGTTGGCTCGATCCTTGGGCACGTGTGCATCCACATGGCGGACTCTCACAATCAGCTTCTCCGCACGGGTGGCAATATCTTGCCATATGTCTGCAGCCCAGATGGGTTTCCCTCTGCGTTCCCAGTTGGCTTTCTTCCATCGGTCTAACCATCCCCACAATGCATTGGCCACCATCCAAGAGTCAGTGTAGAGGTAAAGCTTTGGCCACTTCTCTCGTTCAGCAATGTCCAGAGCCAATTGGACAGCTTTGAGTTCTGCAAATTGACTTGATCCACCTTTTCCCTCAATAGCTTCTGCAACTTGTCGTGTGGGGCTCCACACGGCTGCTTTCCATCTTCGATTTGTCCCCACAATGCGGCAGGAACCATCTGTAAAAAGGGCATAGCGTACTTCTTCTTTTGGCAACTGATTGTATGGTGGCGCTTCCTCTGCACGTGTTACCTGTTCTTCTTCCTCTTCATCTGCTAAACCAAAGTTCTCACCTTCAGGCCAGTTCGTGATGATTTCCAGGATCCCAGGGCGATTTGGTTTCCCAATACGGGCGCGTTGTGTGATAAGAGCAGCCCATTTGCTCCAGGTAGCATCAGTAGCGTGATGTGTGGGGGCAGCCCGCCCACTGAACATCCACCTTAGCACTGGTAATCGGGGTGCCAGGAGGAGCTGAGTTTCTGTTCCAATTACCTCTGAGGCAGCTTGAACTCCTTCATAAGCAGCTAAGATCTCTTTCTCTGTTGGAGTGTATTTGGCTTCAGATCCCCTGTAGCCTCGACTCCAGAATCCAAGTGGTCGGCCTCGAGATTCGCCAGGCATTTTCTGCCAAAGACTCCATGAAAGGCCGTTATTCCCGGCTGAAGAGTAGAGCACGTTCTTCACGTCTGGTCCTGTCCTGACCGGTCCAAGGGCTACAGCATGAGCAATCTCCCGCTTAATCTGCTCAAAAGCTTGCTGTTGTTCAGGGCCCCAGTGGAAATCATTCTTCTTGCGGGTTACCAAGTAGAGAGGGCTTACGATCTGACTGTATTCCGGGATATGCATCCTCCAGAAACCTATGGCACCCAAGAATGCTTGTGTTTCCTTCTTGCTGGTCGGTGGAGACATTGCTGTGATCTTGTTGATAACTTCTGTTGGAATCTGGCGACGTCCGTCTTGCCACTTCACTCCCAGGAACTGTATTTCTTGGGCAGGTCCCTTAACTTTACTCTGTTTGATTGCAAACCCAGCTTCCAAGAGAATCTGGATGATCTTCTTTCCTTTCTCAAAAACCTCTTCTGCTGTGTCCCCCCACACAATGATGTCGTCGATATACTGCAGATGTTCTGGAGCCTCACCTTTCTCTAGTGCTTCTTGAATTAGTCCATGACAGATGGTGGGACTATGTTTCCACCCCTGGGGCAATCGGTTCCAGGTGTATTGCACGCCCCTCCAGGTGAAGGCGAACTGTGGCCTGCACTCTGCAGCTAGAGGAATGGAGAAGAACGCATTAGCAATATCAATAGTGGCGTACCACTTCGCTGCCTTGGATTCCAGTTCATACTGAAGTTCTAACATGTCTGGCACAGCGGCGCTTAGCGGTGGAGTAACCTCATTCAAGCCACGATAGTCCACAGTTAATCTCCATCCTCCATCAGACTTACGCACAGGCCAAATGGGGCTGTTGAAGGGTGAGTGAGTCTTACTAATCACCCCTTGGTGCTCCAGTTCTCGGATCATCTTATGGATGGGAACCACAGAGTCACGGTTCGTTCGGTATTGTCGACGATGCACTGTTGTGGTGGCAATTGGCACCCATTGTTCCTCAACCTTCAACAATCCGACAGCAGAAGGACTCTCAGAGAGACCCGGCAGTGACTTTAGCTGTTTAATCTCTTCTGTCTCTACAGCAGCTATTCCAAAAGCCCATCTATGTCCCTTTGGATCCTTGAAATAGCCATTTCTGAGGTAGTCAATTCCCAGGATACATGGGGCGGCCGGACCAGTAACAATGGGGTGTTTTTGCCAGTCTTTCCCGGTCAAGCTCACTTCAGCTTCCAACACAGTCAGCTCTTGAGATCCCCCAGTCACCCCAGAAATAGCAACAGTTTCCGGGCCCACATGTCCTGATGGCATTAACGTACATTGAGCGCCAGTATCAACTAAAGCCTCGTATTTTTGTGGGTCTGATGTGCCAGGCCACCGGATCCACACAGTCCAATAGACACGGTTGTCCCGTGCCTCTACCTGGCCAGAGGCAGGGCCCCTCTAACAGCCATTGCAGTGACAACAACTCTTTAGTGATGGGTACATTTTGGAGGTTCCCTCTAATGGGTCAGATCCTTGGGAGACTGGCACTGCACTTACTTTTGCTGATTTTCTTTTCTCGTTCTCCTTCAATTCTTGTACCCGGGCTGCCAGGGCATGGGTAGGTTTCCTGTCCCACCGTCTCATATCTTCTCCATGGTCAACCAAGAAATACCATAGATCCATCCGTGAAGTCTGTTCTCTTCCCCTAGCCGGGAGGTGTCCACCTCTGGACCCAGAGGCTTTAATTCGCACTGGTGCCACTTGAAGATTTTGAAGAGTTTCCATAATCTCCTTTTGCTGCTTGTCCATCCTCTTATCCATCCTCTCAATTGCTGTTTCTACCGCAGCGATACGTTCCTGCATCGGGCCATGGACCATCTTCGCATATGTCCTGAGTTTACCTGCTGCGACACCCACCAAATCTTGATCTGGCTCCGAATACATGGACGCCACATAATGGGAGAATGCACCTGGTGCACCACAGGAAAGCTTCCACCACATTTCTGGTGTGCATCTAACCTTGTCTGGGTCGGTGAGGGGTTGCCCATCTCTTCCATAAAGTATTTCTAGCAGTGCCATTTCCCTCAGGCGTAAAATCGCGTCTTCCACAGTCTTCCAAGCTGTCTTAAGATGATGTGCCTGCAGGATATCTTTGTGAGGGAATCTCTCTCTCACACTGCCTAGAACTCGTGCCCAGAATGAAAGGGGTCTTGATTCCCTCACAAATACCTGTTCAATACCTGTATCTCGGGCCAGAGCCTTTAAATACTTGGCTTCAGAACCATCAAGTTGCAAACTGTCACCCATAAGATCCCACACTCGGATCATCCAAGTCAGGATAGGCTCATCTGCATGTCGAGTAACGTCCTTTCGCAAGCCACGAAGGTTGTCATATGAGAGCGATTCAGTAACGATCTCTGGTTCTGGATCTGCAGTATGTGAAGGACCCGCTTCCGCTTCCCCGTCATCATCAACTGGACGAACCGATTTGGTCTTGTATTTCCTTTTCTGGATAGGGGCAACTTTCATTGGCTCAGACTGTTCCTCTGATTTATCCACATCTTGAGCTACAACTTTCATCGGCTCAGACTGTTCCTCTGGTTTATCCACATCCTGAGCTACCATAGCATCAGGTGTCTTACTCTCTCTCTTCTTTTTTCTCTTTCCTTGCTTTTGGTTGCATTCCTGACCACCCCTATTCCTGGCTTCATACATAAGATAGATCATAATTAAACCAACTTGCAGACAATTTACCAAAGGTAGAATATTCCTGGAATCTAGCAAAAGGTTAAGTTTCTCAAAAGCTGTTCTAGCAAACCTAAAAGGTGACTGATTAACAGGTTGAAAAGAAACACTCTCCTGTGTCCCTCCCTGAGAGTAGGTAACATTATCACTAGGTCCCCAGATGTAACAGCTTGGGCTGGTGCAGGAGTACAACCTTAAGAACACATCCCAAATGAAACCCATAGACACTGAATCCATAACACTATAGACCCAAAATAAGAACTCGATAATGATCACAGCTATCTGAGTTCTACTGGCTGCTGCACTCAGATGAATTAAGCCAGCCAGACCTTTCGGCATAGTTCTGTACCAACAGAAAGCAAATATGTAGTACAGCATGGTCCATATGGACTCGAAACTCACAACAAACATCATGATGCCAGAACTGTTATCCTTCTTTGCTCTCGTGCCCCACGTTGGGCGCCAAAAGATGTCTTAGTTTAGATGAAAACTAAGATATGTTATCAGATATTAAAGATCTTTAATCAGGAAAAAAAAAAAAAAAAAAAAAAAATTGAATAGAAGAGATAACAGTTCTTAGCTACAAATATATGTGTATACAAAACAGGATCACCACTAATCACAACTAAAACCTAAAAGTCTTAAGAAATAGATTGAGTCCTGTACCCAAAATCTTGCGATGCAGGTCTCTTTAAGAGCTGGCGAGCAGTCGCTGCCCTGCACGGGGAAAGCGCGGCCCCCCCCGCAGCCGGGGAAGGGCGGGGGAGGGAGATGGAAACTTAGTGCGAGTTCTGCCGGAGTTGTGGAAGATTCAGATGACCCGTGATCTTTCCTTCAGAGATTGCAAACCGCATGCACTCAGGGACTGCCGCTGCCGTTGTCGCCACTGCCGTCCGAGAGGAAAACGGATGTCCGGTCACGACCTCTGTCCCGGTTTCCCCGGAAACGTCCTCCCCCCATCCCCCCTCGCGTCTGTTGAAATTCCCTTTATTGGCAAAAGGAAGAAAAATTCCTCGGAAAAATCCCAAACCACAACACCCCTACAGTTCACCTTGTTCCTCCAGGGGTTCAACCGCCCCTCTTTGAAAAGGGAATTGATTCACAGCTGTTTGCACACCAAGGGTGTTTTAACAGGATTGATGGAGAGCGGCGCTGGTGTTACTGGAACAGCAGCATCTGTGCTCTAGCGCAGAGTAGAAAAGAGCACGAGAGATCCACTGCCATTTAGTAACTGCATTTGCAACGTTGCGGGGTTTTGTAACTCTAAAAACTGATAATGGTCCAGGCTATGTGTCAAAAGCATTGCAAAAATTTTTAAATCATGGGGTCCAATTGGTAAAGGATTAAGCACCTTACTGATAGGAGGCTCAAGTAGTACTTTACAAGGACTAACTGTACATGTAGGAGTAATTGATGCTGATTATACAGGACAAATTTGTGCGATGGTCTCTACAACAATTCCACCTGTTACTATTGAACAAGGCACACGAATTGCTCAACTTGTGCCATTTATAAGTTGTGTTTCTAGGTCTGAACAGGTTGTTTGAGGTGATGGCAGCTTTGGCTCCACAGGGAAACCACTTGTCTTCTGGTCCCAGACTGTGTCAGACAAGGGACCACAAATGGTTTGTACACTTATAATGGACAACACCTCTCCTATGCAAAGTTGTCTGGGCTATTAGACACTGGAGCCAATGTAACTATTATCTTGCAATGAGAGCGGCCTGCATCATGGCCTTTGGTTTCAACCACCGCAGGAGTAGTGGGTCTTGGGTGAATTGCCAATACCCTTATGGCAGCAAAGCCTGCACTCATTGTTAACCCTGAAGGACAGAAGGCTACTGTTAGGCCTTATGTGACTGCAGCACCTTTAAATTTATGGGGAAGGGATTGTCTCGCCCAATGGGGGGTGCAAATTATAAAGGATTTTTGACAGGGGTCACTGTGTTGCAGGATGTGTCACGACCAACTTTGGCATTGAAATGGTTAACCGAAAAGGCAGTCTGGGTGGACCAGTGGCCCCTCAATCAAGAAAAGCTTGCTGCCCTGCATTCTTTGGTTATAGAGCAATTAGCTGCAGGACACATAGAAGCCTCTCATAGCCCTTGGAATACACCTGTGTGTTATTAAAAAGAAGTCTGGAAAATGGCGTTTATTACATGATTTGAGAAAGATCAAAGATGTAATGGCTACCATGGGAGCATTACAGCTTGGATTACCATCACCAACCATGATTCCAATGCAATGGGAAATTGATGTAATAGATTTAAAAGACTGGGTTTTTTTTTTTTTACTATTCCTTTAGTAGAACAAGATATGAAAAAATTTGCCTGTACTGTACCCTGAGTAAACAACGTGGAACCAGCAAAGAGGTATCACTGGAAGGTATTGCCACAAGGAATGAAAAATTCACCAACTACCTATCAGTGATGTCACACATATACCTGACTTTGGTAGACAAAAATATGTACATGTGTCTATTGATACCTTTTCTTCAGTTGTTATTGCTACTGCTCATACAGGCAAAACAGCATGTGATGCTATTCGGCATTTGCCTTTTCTATTGCAGGGGTTCCACAGCAGATTAAGACTGATAATGTTTCGGCATATGTCACGGGACTTTCCCACTCTCCTACAGGCAGGCCATTGTGGAACATGCCCATAGAGCCTTAAAGTGCTAAAAAAAAAAAAAAAAAAAAAAAAAAAAAAAAAAAAAAAAAAGGGGGGGGAGGGGGAAATGGTGGATGAACCTCCAGAGGCACGTTCGAATAAGGTAACTTATGTATTGAATTTCTTGCATATCACTGATGATCTACAGGAACTCCCAATTTTACGACATTTTGGGTCCAGGAGTGAAAGTCATGATGCGAGACTTACAGACAGGTCAGTGCTCGGCTCCCTGTGATTTGCTGACCTGGGGAAGAGGGTGTGCTTGTGTTTCCACAGATCGTGGACCTCAATGGATACCCGCACGCAATGTTCAGCCAGTACTATCATCATCCTGACTTGGGCCATGACTGCAGCATTCTGGATGCTCGCAGAACAGAGAACAAATGTGTGGATCACCCTAACCAACATAACGGGACGAACTTGACATGTCTGGCTACAGCATCCCTGGAAAACCTATTTCTACCTGTCTGATTGACTGGCCTGCAGACCAATGGCTCGTGCTGACATTGCTGCAGAAAGTGTTCTTCCAATGTCAATAATAGTGTTGTTAGGATTAATAAAATGGATGATTGTGTGGTGTTTAGTTATAAGTAGCAGGATAGAAAAATCTTTTGTGTAAAATCTAAGTTCATCTTTAGGGATATTTAGAAATAGTAATAAGTGGTCCAATAGTACAACAGCATACATATCAAAATCAAACAATGCACCATTTGGCTTTACTATCAGGGGTATTCCTTTTTCATTTGTGGGGACAAAACATGAGGAGAATATTCCATTCAATATAAGGAAAGAGCCCTGCAGTTAATGCCCTACTAACCCTACTAACACTAATACTAACATTAAGCCTAACTTCACCTGTCATCACTTTAATAGAAGCAAGCAAACAGCACATGTTTTATAATGGATGGAATATTCTTGGAAGACAGTTTAATGATTTAAGAATTTTGGGTGAAGTGCCCTTTTGGATTTATTAGTTTTTATATGTATGCTGTGTGTCATATAATGTATACAGAGAATGAGAGAAACATAGAAAGGGGCTTAAAGTGACCCTGCTTGCACAAAAAAAAAAAAAAAAAACAAAAAAAAAACAAAAAAAAAAACAACCAACCAAACAAACAAAAAAACAAACAAACAAAAAAACGGGGAAATTGTTGGGAAGCTAACTATGTTTACCCCCTCTTATCGGAATTTAATTCACAATACATATAACATGACTCGAAGCCCACGAAAGCGACGATCTATCAGTAATATTGGTCCTGATTGTGACCCCCATGTTCGAATCTCGTCTCTTGGATCCGCCATAGATTTTTTATTGTTAGCCCAAGGTCATGGATGTAACGAATTTGAAGGGATGTGTTGTTTAAATCTTTCGGATCACGGTAACAGCATTTATAGACAAATTAAGCAATTGCGCGACAATTTTAAGGATATAACAATTAACAACGGCTGGCTTGACCACTTTTTATCTAACTGGGGCTTAACGGGTTGGTTACGGGATCTCATTAAACAATTAATTGTTGTAGGCATAATAATCCTTTTATTAATCATTTGTATTCCTTGTATTTTGCAATGTATGCAGGATTGTATCGAAAAGAGTGTTCAATCGGTGTTTCACAAAGCCTATCCTGTATTAAAAGAAAAAGGGGGAATTGTTGGGGAATGGCTCAAGGAACAGGGACATGGGTCCCTGGACGAGTTAGTTTGCAGCATGTAACAGCATCAAGTCTGAGCTGGTGTGCCTAGGCCTCCGTTAGCATAAGCGAGCTCGGTTAGCATAAGGGAGCTATGCAGAAGGCCCATGAAGATTACGATAACCTTGAGCAAGGAGTAAGCAACATTCCTGGTAACGAGCCAGCATAGAAAGGATAAGCGGCCTGGAAACAAACTGCGGCCGGGAAACTAACTAACTGCGGCTGGGAGACAAACTACGGCCGAGAGATGAAGTCACCAGTAGCCAGTAATGTTATAATACGAATGCATAATTAAAGTAAAGGTAGCCAATTATGTTATAACACATGTGCATAATTAAAGCAAAGGAGCATAAAAGAAGCTGTGTCACATCAATAAACTTGAAGCTTGCTTATCACTCATATTGAGTCGGCTGCATTCTTCCACCACCTCTCAGGATCCTTCCCGAATTTCTCCAACAGTTCTGTACCAACAAAAAGCAAAAATGTAGTACAGTATGGTCTGTATGGACCCCAAACTCACAAACACACATCATGATGCAAGAACTGTTATCCTTCTTTGCTCAAGTTGGGTGCCAAAAAGAATGTCTTATTTTGGATGAAAATAAAAACTCAGATATGTTATCAGAAATTAAGTGATTTTAATCAGAGATTGTACAGAAAAGATAAGAGTTCTTAGCTACAAATGTATGTGTGTACAGAACAGAATTAACAACAATTGTGATTGAGATCTTAATATGAATCAAGTTCTGTACCCAAGCTCTGGCGGTGCAGGTCTCTTTAAGGGCAGCAGGTCCGCTCTGGGCGGCTCTGGGGGTGGGGGCGCAACTTCTCCGCAGAAATGCTAGAGAAAGGAATGTCCAAGCAAATGGGACACGATGTCTGCCCTGGTTTCCCCAGAAATGTACCCCCTCACCCCCTCAGATCGCCTTTGTTGGCATAGGAAGAAAAATTACCCAGAAAAGAAAAAAAACCTGAAACTATAACATAGGGCACCAATAATTTTCAGTCCTCTTCATTTCTGTCAGTTCCTTTTGTCAGTTCTGCTCTTAGTGATCACATGCATCATGATTTAAACTGAAATTTTTAGGCCACTAGGGGACAGAAATTAATTATTCATCAGCTAACCAGAGGAGCAGAGCTGGTACAGAGTACTGGGGTGCAGGGGACAGTGTTCGTTGAGTTTAGCCTAGAAACAGTCTTGACTGAAATTATCGAAGCCATCATCCATCTGTGCTTTAGAATCGATGGTTCCCCTTGGGGAGATGACAAGTACTCTATCTGTTTTCATTCTGCTTCCACAAAGATGGTAGTATCTTGTGGGAAGAAGATTGTTTAGAAATGGAAGATAGACTGTGGAACAATTCTCAGGCGTTAGTCCAAGTACTGAGAAAACTCGTGACCGGCTCATCACCTGTGATAAAGAGTTATGCCCGGCACCGTGTGAGGGCAAAACAGAAGTGTGTTTATAGTTAAGCAACGTGGGACTGTTATGCTAATGGGAAATTACTGTAACCCTCCTAACTGTATAAAAGGCTTAGTGTGAATGAATAAAGCCTCTCAGAATCATCGCAGATCTGAGTCCGTGCCTTTTGGCGCCCGAACAGGGACCAGAGAGCTACAGCTCCTGAATCTGGGTTCAAAGACGGGGGAGGAGAGAACGACCAGTGGCGGCCAGCTGAATGAAAAAAGCAGCGGTGTGAGAGCTGACAGTCGTGACAATTTCTAGCCTGCTGGACAGGTGAGCAGCTGGGAACATGGGGAACTCAATGACAACCAAGAAAAGATCGGTGGTAAATATATTTAATAAAATTTTAAGGAAGAGTGGAGCTAAATATGAGGAAGCACAACTGAAATTAATGTTAAGGTGGCTACAGCATAATCAGGAAGGGGTTGATGCTACCAATATCTTTAACTTAGCAGTACAGGAAGGAACTAAGGATGATCTCTGGGAGGCAGCAACAAAAGGAGATGCTACTGCAACTAGTTTAACTACTTGGAGACTGATTACTGATTCCTTACGGGACTTATGAACTGAACATGAGGTAGCGAGTGGGGCAGCGGCAGCTTTGCAAGCCGAATCTGTTGGACCATCGGCACCGCTGCCCCCTGATCAGGAGGAGTCGCCACTGGTGCACACGGAATGGGCAGCAGATAATATGGCAGGTGAGGATGACAGTGAGGGTGACGAACCATCTGATAGAGACACTGTTATATACACTTGTTTCAATAATAGAGACATTTTACGGGAGCGTGTTCCACAAGGTCGCGGCATTACTAAATTTTGGAAAGAAGTGAGAGATAAACTGTTGCAGGAAGGAGCTCATGAAGCCGCATTTGCTTTAGCCTGTCCAGTGATCCATGATGGACAGGGTCGCGCCGACTGGCAGGGATTGAGCTTTGTTCAGAACCTGCTACAAGCCACCTTTTTGGGGCAAGAATTGGTTCCATTTGATTGTAAACAAATAGCGGTTCTCATTTTCACACCGACTCAGAAAGTAATGTTTGATCAAAACCTTCCTCGCAGCACCAAGGTAGGGCAACAAAGGGACCTGGAGGGGGCAGCCGTTGGGGGGAGGAACAAAGGGATCCCAAGAGTCGCAGCCCGGCCCTGCTGGGGCGGTGCTGAGGGCCCACCGCCCCCCCCATCCCCGTGCGGACCTCACCGCTCCATTGGGGGGCGAGCCCAGCTCCCTTCCCCACGGTGATTCGAGTGCTGGCCCCGCCCCCTGCTCCACACACCCCCCAGTGAGGAACAGCAAGCAGTGCTGGATCGGCCCTGCCCGCCGCAGTCACAGCAGACTTATTAACCCCTACAGTTCACCTTTGGCTTAAGGGGGTTCGAGGCCCCCTAGGGTGAGGCTGTAGTGCTCTTTTGTTGGGAAGATCATCAACCACTCATTAAGGGTTATTTGTATGATTCACAGCTTGCACAGCTTGCACACTAAGTGTGTTTTAACAGGATTGATGGGGAGCGGTGCTGGTGTTAACTGTGACAGCAGCATCTGTGCTCCAGCGCAGAACGGGAACGAGCACGAGATACCCACCGCTATTTATTAACTGTGTTTGCAACGTTGGGGGTTCCTGCAACTCTAAAACCAGATAATGGTCCAGGCTATGCGTCAAAAGCATTGCAAGAATTTTTAATTTATGGGGTTTTAAACATGTTACTGGTATTCCTCATTCACCAACAAGTCAAGCTACGCGCACATGGTACCTTAAAGGCCATGCTTTTAAAACAAAAAGGGGGAGTGTGGGATACACCCTGCATGACCAGTTACAGAAAGCCTTATATGTTCTCAATTTTTTAAATCGCATGGTGGACGACATGTCCCCAATGTAGCGTCACTTTTTAAAGGATGGTGAAATATCAGTGACAAAAGCCTGTGTCATGATGAAAAGTTTAGAATCGGGAAAATGAGAGGGACCATTTCCATTAATAACTTGGGGGAGAGGATATGCTTGTGTCTCCACAGGAGCAGGACCGCGATGGCTTCCAGCAAGATGTATAAAGCCGGACTTGTCGAAATCATCCTTGTCATCATAATCACAAATGGACATGGAGTCTGGATCCCTCCACAGCTAAAACAGAATATTTGGATAACCTTGGAAAACTAAATTGGCCAAGACACGCTATGCCTGTCCACAGCAATATCAAATAACCCCTTTTCTACATGTTTAGTAGGAGTGCCTGCAGACCAATGGTCCATGCCGACGTCGCTACAGAAAGCGTTCTTCCAACGTCATGGCTGTGTAATGTTTAATTATAGTGGGACAAATCAATATTTTGTACAAAATGTAAATTCATCTTTGGGCATATATAGAAATAGTAGTAAGTGGTCTAATTGTACAACAACAAACATATCAAAATCAAGCAATGCACCATTGGCTTTGCCATCGGGAATATTTTTTCATTTGTGGGGACAGAGCGTGGGGAGAATATTCCATTCAATATAAAGGAAGGGCCCTGTAGTTTAGGATGACTGTAGGGGCTCATAGCGGGCCGTGGATCCTGAAAAGGAGACGGCTAGCTTTGACCTTAGTAATATAAAAGTATTCCCGTGAGAAGAAGGCCATGAGAAAGAAGAAAAGGAGGATTGCAGGTGTACAGATTAGAGGAGCTGGGAAAGCATGAGGGAGGAAGTCAGCACAGAAGAATGTGTACACAAGTAAAGCAAGCTAATTAGCAAGTAGAAGCTATGCATACACAGCGCACGGATAAGACTATATAAGAAAACTTGGCACAAATAATAAAGATCGACTGCACATCATATTGGTGTCTGAGTCATCCATTCCCCGTGGCGCTGCAGGCAGGTGCGAGATAACTGTGCTACAGGCAGGCACAACGAACTGCGCTGCAGGCAGACGCAACAGTTGGTGGAGAATGCAGGCAAGATCTTAGACAACTCGAATAAGTAAAGAAGCTTAGCCGACTTGAAGAAGTTCAAGCCACCTGAGAGCCTTTGCATCATTGCTTCGGTAAGAAGCTTTTCTACTTTTGAAAAGAAACGCAGGAAGGGTGCTGGCTGCCCAACAGAGGCAGAGTTGCCCAGCAGAGGCAAAGTTGCCCAGCAGAGGCAAGAAAGGCTGCCCAACAGAGGCAGAGTTGCCCATCAGAGGCAAGAATTCGTGAGTGCTTACGTGTAACCAGCACCAAATAATGATATATATGGTATCCGTACAAGAATATGCAGTTTTAAAGTGCTTATTAAAATTAGCACGAATAGTAATTAAGGTATCAGAGGAAGAAGAAGTTAAGATGATAAAGCATATGCTAAAGAAAAGAAAAATTAAATATGAAGAACAGGCTCTAGAGTTATTATCAGCCTGGCTTAAACGTAATGGAATGCCAGCGGAATCTCCGCGTGTTTTTGTTATTTCATTTTGGAGAGAAGCAGGAGATTTGCTTTTTGAAAAGGCTTCAGAAGGAGGCGTAAATGCTATGCGAATTCTAACAACGTGGCAATTGATTCATGAGACTTTAAAAGATTCACAGGCTGAAGAACAAGTAGCCCAAGCCACACAAAGTAGTCTCTCGAATAGTTATACTACCCCCCCCAAACCAGTGTTTGTCAGGGGTAATTTATGACAAGGCATTGGCGTCTACAGAAGAAGGTTTTATCTTAGAGGGTACTCAGACAGATGTTAGTAATGAGGAAGAAGATCAGTCCTTGTCTGAGCAGGAATTTGAATGTGCTACAATGATATCGTATAAAAGTTTTAAGCAACCAAAAGAGTTATACGTACTTAATGCAAAACCAAATGTGATAGCGACAGCAGCAGCGATGAAGAAAAAGGAACAAAAGGTTCAAACCTTAGGTGATAATGAAGGGGACAATATTAGAAATGGATGGACAAAGATAAAATTAGATGCAATTCCTTAATTGGAAGGAGAAAAGGTGGATTTAGAATTTCCCGTTATTCTACAACCAAATCAATAACCACAATATCAAGCCTTTGACTGGAAGTTAGTAAAGGAAGTCAGGAAAGCTGTTATACAGGATGGATTGCATTCGTCTTTCTCACAAACATTGTTGGAAAATGTATTATGTGGACACTTGGTTACTCCGTATGATTGTCGGCAGTTAGCATCAATGATTTTAACCCCCACACAAAAATTGTTATGGAGAGATAAGTTTATGGAATTTACAGAAGTAAAGGCAGTAGAAAATTTAGGACGCCCACAAGAAGACCCGTTATTTGGGGTAGGAACAGATCATTACATGGGTGTGACGTTTGCCGACCCACAAACACAATCGAGGCTGTTGCCGGACATTTTAAGAGCATTTTTAACTTTACCCGAAATGAGCAAACAGCCGGTCTCTTTTACGTCCAGGAGACAGGGAAACAATGAACCATCTGATAGAGAAGCTGTTGCATCCCCTTGTTTGGTGGTGCTCATTTTCACACCGACTCCTGAGAATCGCAGCTCGGCCCTGCCTGCCTCATGCACAGCAGCCTTATCAACCCCTACAGTTCACATTTTTCCTCCAGGGGTTCAACTGTCCCTCTTTGAAAGTGGGAATTGATTTACAGCTGTTTGCACATCAAGGTTATTTTAACAGGACTGATGGAGAGTGGTGCTGGAACCAGCACAAGATATCCGACGATAATGGTCTGGGCTATGTGTCAAATTTGTGTAGATAAAGCTTTGAGACCTTATTATTTGAATTAACAGCTCCAAGAACCTTAACCAGAGAAGTTGACCAAGCCTTACAGAAAATAGGACTAATGCTAAGTAAAAGGCAGGCACATCGTATGGTGTTTGAACAACCTATACAATTCTTAATTGTTAACAATGATGTTCAACCTATAGGAATAATAATGCAATGGATTGAAAGTGAACCAGAAACAGACAAATTAAAAATTTTAGAATGGCAATTTTTACCTCATCAACCTCAAAATACAAGAAATCGAATTATTGAACTAAGTTGAAAAGAACCTGAAATCATTATTATTCCTATGACAGAGCAATCCTGAATTTGGAAAGCTGAAATATGTACATGTATCTATCGATATATATTTTCAATGGCAGTTTGTATGACAGCACTCAGTGGTAAAACTTCCAGACATGTACAAAGCCATTTTAGACATGCTTTTACAATGCTAGGAGTTCCCTTACAGGTAAAGACCGACAATGGTCCTGCATATGTTTCACGTTCATAAGAAAGCTTCTTTAAAAATGAAGTATAAAACTTTTTACAGGCATACCACACTCCTCAACAGGACAAGCTATTATAGAGTATGATATGTATTGAATTTCTTGCGCTTAGCAGGTGAAGATATAGTACCATCAGTTGTGAAGCATATGCAAACCATGTCAACAGGAATGTCAGCGTTTGATGAAAAGCTCATGGTATTAATAAAAAACAAAGAAGGAAAATGGGATGGTCCATTTCAGTTAATAACGTGGGGACGAGAATATGCTTGTGTCATTACAGGTTCTGGGCCTATGTGGATACCTGCAAAATGGGTAAAGCCTGCAGTCACAAACGACTCAAGTGATTTACAGCGGCCCGGGTCTTCACGCTAACTAGTCTCCTTCAACAGGGAAACAAATGCCTTTGCCATCTTCAACTCCAAATTTTGATTATGGACAGCGCTGGAGAGGGATAATACAACATGCAACTACTGAAGGTGTCATATTGCCTTCAACTTTACAAGTACACCTAAGATTGATCTAATTGGGAAGGGCCTATTAAAGGCGATTGATCGCTGTGTAGACATTTCTGGTTGCTTACCAACATCTATGGTAGTGCCCATAACTAAGAATAATATCCCTCATGCTATCAAAACGTCTGAATCGTTTGCATTAGCTGTTACAGGCTATGGTATAAAAATTGAGATGACCTATCCCTCTCATCCACTGTTAAAAACCTCATTAGTTTTCGAACCACAGCCAATTATTTCACCTTTCCCATTGGAGGCTATCACAGTCTTTACTGACGCTAGTCATAAGACAGGAAAAGCCGGTTCAGCACTAGTACATATGAAGGGTCTTACAGAATCTCTGGAATCAAAAAATTTAGATAAACCACAAGTAAAAGTTTTTCATCCACAAATAAATAAGTGGCAAGGTCCAATGAAACTAATAACTGGGGTAGAGGATACGCTTGTGTTTCCACAGGAACAGGCTCGCCCCGCTAGATTCCAGCAAAGTGGGTAAAGCCCTGGATACAACAGACTGGCGGCCTCGATGAATCGGTTAGGTTGAGAGGCAGAGGAGAGACTACAGCATCGACTTAGATTATGGCTTTCACAATGTCCAACTCTCAGGCAAGCTCATATTACTAGAGATATAATCACATCGCCTGAAGACTATTTTCAATTTTTTGCAAGCAATCCTGTACAAGACATCACGCCAGAAGCCTTCAATAGTATTGCTACTTGTTGTGTTAAACACAAATATAATTGTCGACTGCAAATACATGTATGTTGCTTAGCTTGTAAACGAGATTATTTACAAATTTTTAGAGCCTACGCATAGAACACCTGAAACTATTGTAACTGAACAACTTTGTTGCTTTTCATGTCTTACTATAATTTCTTTCTGTTATCGCCTTGGCTATTGAGCTTGATTAAGATGCTTATGCCTGCATTTGTAACTATCGTTTTATTGTGCACAATGATACCTTGTTTGCTATGATGTATAATGACAATAATTCATAAAAGTGTTACCATTTTGTTTGAAAGAAAAGGGGGAAATGTAGGGGTGGAAAGTTACTACCTAGAATCAAGGCTGTGAACAGAACAGCGAAGAGCTGTTAATTGCTAGAATCAAGGCCATGGACAAAACATCAAGGAGTTGTTGTAGCAGTAAGCTTACATATCAAAATCAAACAATGCACCATTGGCTTTGCTATCGGGGGTATTCCCTTTTTTCATTTGTGGGGGCAAAGCATGATGAGAAAATTCCACTCATTATAAGGAAAGCGCCCTGCAGTTTAGTCCCTACTAACTTTACTAACACTAATACTAACACTAAGCCTAACTTCATCTGTCATCACCATCACAGAAGCAAGCAAGCAACACGTTTTATAATGGATGGAATATTCTTGGAAGATAGTCTTGGGTGAGATGCCCTTTTTGGGTTTATTAGTTTTTATATGTTTTGATATGTATGCTGTGTGTCATACAACGTATACAGAGAATGATTAATAGCAGTTATAAATGGATGATGGTTGAGATTGATTGAACAGATTCAGGATTGGAATCCTTCTGGTTGGTTGTTATGTTCGTTTGTGTTTTATTGTGATTGTGCTGCTGATATCGTCATGTCTCATTTCTTTGCTGCAAAGGGACCTGCAGCAGATGATGGGGGCGGTCTTTTGTAATACAAAAACAAAAAGGGGGAATTGTAGGGGCTCATAGCGGGCCGTGGATCCTGAAAAGGAGATGGCTAGCTTCGACCTCAGTAATATCAAAGTATTCCTGTAAGAAGAAGGCTATGAGAAAGAAGAAAAGGAGGATTGCAGACGTACAGATCAGAGGAGCTGGGAAAGCATGAGGGAGGAAGTCAGCACAGAAGAATGTGTACACAAGTAAAGCAAGCTAATTAGCAAGTAGAAGCTATGCATACACAGCGCGCGGATAAGACTATATAAGAAAACTTGGCACAAATAATAAAGGTCGACTGCACATCATATTGGTGTCTGAGTCATCCATTCCCCGTGGCGCTGCAGGCAGGCACAACGAACTGTGCTGCAGGCAGGTACAACAGACGACTAACCTTACTAACACTAATACACCAAATCTAACTATAATAAACTTCACCTATCATCATCATCATAGAAGCAAGCAAACAACACGTTATAATGAATGGAATATTCTTGGAAGATGGTTTAATGGTTTAGGATCTTGTGTGAAACATTTTTTAATGTTGGGTTTATTATGTTTAATAGTTTTTATATGTGTTTTGATGTGTGTGCTGTGTGTAATACGATGTGTACAGAGAATGACTGATAGCACCATAAGCAGAGTTATGTTAACGCAGATTGAAAACAAAAAAGGGGGAATTGTGGGAAGAAAATTGTTTAGAAATGGAAGAACTGTGGAACAAGTTCTCAGGGTTTAGTCAAAGTACTGAGAAAACTTGTGACCGGCTGCTGATCATGGGAAAGGTGATAAAAGAGTTAAGCCCAGCGCTGGGTGAGAGCAAAACAGAAGTGTGTTTGTACTTAAGCAAGGTGGGATTTTTTATGCTAATAGAAAACTACTGTAACCTTGGTAAGTGTATAAAAGGCTTAGTGTGAATGAATAAAGCGTCTCAGAATCATTGCAGATCTTGCCTTTTAGACCCTGCAGTATCTTCTACAGCTCACAGGCAGTATTATGCATTTACTTTGTATAGAAGGTTGAACTCTACAGATGTTTAGATGTAACAGACCATTTCTGTTTCTCTACTTCATGAGATTAAATGTCAGGAATTTCTTCCACAGTTAAATAATGGCAGAACGGATTCTGTCAGGACTTAGGCAGGTAAGCGGAGTTTGATATTTGAAACTGTAACTAGCTGAACTTCATGACAGGAAAAGCAAGTCATATTTACCTAATTTATTCCAAAGTTAGGACTTCTTACTTGAATAATCCTCTCAGCCTACATGAGCAAACTTAAGATATTTAAGATGCATTTGGGCTCATGACATCAATAACAGAGGTTGGTCTAATATGAAGGTGTAAATGGAAACCCAGCAGTTTAATCAGCCTAGTTACATACTTGGCATAATTTATTAAGATTTGTAACAAATGTCTGATAATAGCAGTGGCTACAAATATCTTTTTTCCTCTATGGGTGTCTTGGCAGATCCACACTTTGTGTCATGAGCCAGAGTCTGCTGGGCTTTGTCTCGCTGTGAGAGTGTGAGAAATTATATTAAAGATTCGTGTCAAAATAACAGAAAGAAAAAGAGCATAATGGAATAAGTGTTTACCTTTGGCTTAAGCACTTAACGAAAACTGTGGGTTTGACATTTATGCAAGGCTTAACTGTGCACAAATGTAGTTTTGCAACTCAGCATCATTTATAATTCTATCTGTAACTGTGTATGTTTTAAATTGGAAAATGATGAGACGAGTGTCATATTTAGCCTTAACAATTAATGCACCGTACTTATCCAGAGGTACTGCGTAGCCATAGAGAAAATGAGTACATTCCATAATTGTAGTTATAGAAGTAGTAAAAGAATTTACTAGTGATGAAGAAAAGGGGGGACTGAAGCGGGGGTCTCTAGACTTAGATTTTTAGACTTGAGTTTTAAAAAGCAGAACCGATGAAGTAACTTCACAATTGAAGTAGATTATCTTGTAACAAAGGACACTGTTAGCAGAAGACATTGTCCAGAACTACTGAAGTCTGATAAGGGCCGACAAGGGAAAGCAGAATGTTTTATTAGCAAGAGATAAAGAGAAACCAAGGTCAGCTCCAGTATGCAGAAGTGGAAAGAGGCAAAAAAGGCACAACTACGCATACGCAAAGCCAAAAGGTAAAAAGTTCAACCCTGAAGATGACTACTTACTTCATCCCCATGACCACCACCAGAGGACACTGCGCAAGCGTGACTGGGAGGAGACTTAATTTTAATATGAAGCGGGGACAGGTGATACATATGTATAGGCGTATCGGGTAACCACATGAATATGTACTATTTAACCGTATATAAACCGGGACCAGTGGCTGATGAGTTGGGCACGTTTATGGCAGAAATATCTCCTGTGTCTCCAGAGCGCTGTATTGCTTAAAATTCCTCGTACCCGACAATAAAGAACCTCACTGCTACATTGGACTAGCAGAGTGGTCATTTATAACAAGAGCAAAGCAGATCCATTGGCCTGAATAGGCCTGTGCCTCATGAAATTCAAAATCCCTTAAAAGCTGCACTGTGATAAGAGGGTGCTTGGTCTTAAGGCTCTTAGTTTAACTTAAGCCCACAGGGAGTGAGAGCACAGGTCTGTGCATTAGGGCTGAGGTTCAGCCTGGCTGTCACTGTTTGTATGGACAGAGAGGATGCTAATGCGTGGCTGAGGTTTTGGGGGAAATGGGGTTGTTGCAGGAGCTGGGGAGATGGGGACATGCAGTAAGAGGGCTGGAAGATGAAGGAACTGATTCAAGAAGAACACAGAGAAAAGCCTGGTGTGTGGATATGGCCATGGAGAGCTGCGTCTGAGATAGTGAATGTCGTAGTGCTGGATGGGGACAGATGTTGCTCCATTTACTGCTCTCAGGCATCAGCAAACTATAACACACAGAATAATTAATAATACCAGTATGCATTTTGAAAATATTTTCTCCACTAAGGGGGCTGATGCCTTGGGAAAGCAGATCCCCATATTATCTTATTACCTGCAGGCCACGTGGTAAATCAGAACCTGAATCACTCGCCTGCTTAAAGTTGTTAAAACTGCCATAAGCGAAGTTTGACACTTGAGAATAAGCAGAATGTCTCCCGGTTGGGCTTCTAAGATGGATTATATGTGTGGTGTGATGTACTTTGGTCTGTCCAGCCAAACCTGCCTTTTTTGCTCCTTTTTTCCAGGCCCTCAGCCAGCCTTGGAGGGGAAGAATGGGGCTGGAGGGGATCCCTTGGGTTAGACTGGGAGGGAGCTGGGCAGATTGAAGTGGAGGTGTCAGCGACGCTGGGTGTTCCGAGGAGCGGGAAAGGCCACCATAGCGTATTTTGAAACATCAGTGGTGCCTGGATCGGGAAAAAATCCAAGTGCCCGGTAGTGCGGGGGGGGCGGGGTGCCAAAAGGCGGAGTCTGCCTAGGGGGCACAGAGTAGCGGGCGGAGGGCTCTGTGGGCTCTTTTGTCTGTTTTTTATTTTGAGATGTGTTTGTTTTACCGATCCCAGTCCTTAACCCTCTGCGGGCCACCAAGCGCGACCCCGCCCGGCCAAAGCCTGGGGGTGGGTGGGGAGGGGGAAGGGGGGGCGGGGCGCGTGCCGCCCACGTGACCGCGCGAGGCCAATGGGACGATTGCGTGATGTGGCTGCGGGGTGGTGACGAGCGGCCAAAATGGCGCTGTGTGCGTGAGCGGTGGCGGCGAACGCGGGGGGAGTGGAGGAGAAGCGAAGGCCTGACTGCCGGGGAGTGTCCGCTGGTGCTGACGCCCGTCCGAACCCCGGGGCGGTAGGATGGTAAAATGACCCAGGGGGGGAAGAAGAAGAAGAAGAAGAAGAAGAAGAAGAAGCGCGCCGTGAACCGCAGCATCCTGCTGGCCAAGAAGATCATCATTAAGGACGGCGGGACGGTGAGGCCGGGCGGGGGGGCAGCAGAGGCGAAGCTCACAGGGTGGAGGGCATGTCTCGTGAACGGCGTCCCCCGGAAGAGGAAAGGAGAGGAGGAAAGGAAAGGAAAGGAGTAGAAGGAAAGATGGAAAAAAGGGAAGGAAGCAAAGAAAGGAAAGATGGAAAAAAGGGAAGGAAGCAAAAAAAGGAAAATGAGGGCAGGGAAGGAAAGGAGAGGAGAGGAAAGGAAGGGGAGGGGAAGGAAGGGAAGGAGAGGAAAGGGAAGGGAAGGAAGAAAGGAAAGGAAATGAAAGGAAGGAAGGGGAGGAAAGGGAAGGAAAGAAGGAAGGAAAGTAAGGAAAGCAAGGCGGGAAGGGAAGGGGAGGAAAGGAGAGGCGAGGAAACAGAAGGAAGGAAAGAAAGGAAATGGAAGGAAGGAAAGCAAGGCGGGAAGGCAAGAAAGGAGAGGCGAGGGAAGGAAACAAAGGAAAGGAAGGAAAGTAGAGGCAAGGAAAGGTAAGAAAGGGAAGAAAGTGAAGGGGAGGAGCGGGAAGGAGAGGAGGGGAGAGGAGGGGAGACGAGAGGAGAGGAGGGGAGATGAGAGGAGGGGAGAGGAGGGGAGAGGAGAGGAGGGGAGAGGAGAGGAGGGGAGAGGAGAGGAGGGGAGAGGAGGGGAGGGGAGGGGAGATGAGGGGAGGGGAGATGAGAGGAGGGGAGATGAGAGGAGAGGAGGGGAGATGAGAGGAGGGGAGATGAGAGGAGGGGAGGGGAGAGGAGGGGAGGGGAGAGGAGGGGAGGGGAGAGGAGGGGAGGGGAGAGGAGAGGAGGGGAGATGAAAGGAGGGGAGAGGAGAGGAGGGGAGGGGAGAGGAGAGGAGGGGAGGGGAGAGGAGAGGAGGGGAGGGGAGAGGAGGGGAGGGAGAGAGAGGGGAGAGGAGAGGAGGGGAGAGGAGAGGAGGGGAGGAGGGGAGAGGAGAGGAGGGGAGAGGAGAGGAGAGGAGGGGAGAGGAGATGAGAGGAGGGGAGAGGAGGGGAGAGGAGGGGAGAGGAGATGAGAGGAGGGGAGAGGAGATGAGAGGAGGGGGAGAGGAGATGAGAGGAGGGGAGAGGAGGGGAGAGGAGATGAGAGGAGGGGAGAGGAGATGAGATGAGAGGAGAGGAGAGGAGAGGAGATGAGAGGAGGGGAGAGGAGAGGAGATGAGAGGAGGGGAGAGGAGAGGAGATGAGAGGAGGGGAGAGGAGAGGAGATGAGAGGAGGGGAGAGGAGAGGAGATGAGAGGAGGGGAGAGGAGAGGAGATGAGAGGAGGGGAGAGGAGAGGAGGGGAGAGGAGGGGAGAGGAGAGGAGATGAGAGGAGAGGGAGAGAGAGGAGATGAGAGGAGGGGAGAGGAGATGAGAGGAGGGGAGAGGAGAGGAGATGAGAGGAGGGGAGATGAGAGGAGGGGAGAGGAGGGGAGAGGAGAGGAGGGGAGAGGAGAGGAGGGGAGAGGAGGGGAGAGGAGGGGAGAGGAGATGAGAGGAGGGGAGAGGAGAGGAGGGGAGAGGAGAGGAGGGGAGAGGAGAGGAGGGGAGAGGAGAGGAGGGGAGAGGAGATGAGAGGAGGGGAGAGGAGATGAGAGGAGGGGAGAGGAGATGAGAGGAGGGGAGAGGAGATGAGAGGAGGGGAGAGGAGATGAGAGGAGGGGAGAGGAGATGAGAGGAGGGGAGAGGAGATGAGAGGAGGGGAGAGGAGATGAGAGGAGGGAGATGAGGGGAGAGGAGATGAGAGGAGGGAGAGGAGAGGAGATGAGAGGAGAGGAGATGAGAGGAGAGGAGAGGAGGGGAGAGGAGAGGAGATGAGGGGAGGGGAGAGGAGATGAGAGGAGGGGAGAGGAGATGAGAGGAGGGGAGAGGAGATGAGAGGAGGGAGAGGAGATGAGAGGAGGGGAGAGGAGAGGAGAGGAGATGAGAGGAGAGGAGATGAGAGGAGGGGAGAGGAGATGAGAGGAGGGGAGAGGAGATGAGAGGAGGGGAGAGGAGAGGAGAGGAGATGAGAGGAGGGGAGAGGAGAGGAGATGAGAGGAGATGAGAGGAGGGGAGAGGAGAGGAGATGAGAGGAGGGGAGAGGAGAGGAGGGGAGAGGAGAGGAGAGGAGGGGAGAGGAGAGGAGGGGAGATGAGAGGAGAGGAGATGAGAGGAGGGGAGAGGAGAGGAGGGGAGAGGAGAGGAGAGGAGGGGAGAGGAGAGGAGGAGAGGAGGGGAGAGGAGAGGAGATGAGAGGAGGGGAGAGGAGAGGAGATGAGAGGAGGGGAGAGGAGAGGAGATGAGAGGAGGGGAGAGGAGAGGAGATGAGAGGAGGGGAGAGGAGAGGAGATGAGAGGAGGGGAGAGGAGAGGAGAGGAGAGGAGATGAGAGGAGATGAGAGGAGGGAGAGGAGATGAGAGGAGAGGAGGAGAGGAGGGGAGAGGAGAGGAGAGGAGGGGAGAGGAGAGGAGAGGAGGGGAGAGGAGAGGAGGAGAGGAGGGGAGAAGAGAGGAGATGAGAGGAGAGGAGAGGAGATGAGAGGAGGGGAGAGGAGAGGAGGGGAGAGGAGAGGAGGAGAGGAGGGGAGAGGAGAGGAGATGAGAGGAGGGGAGAGGAGAGGAGATGAGAGGAGGGGAGAGGAGAGGAGATGAGAGGAGGGGAGAGGAGAGGAGATGAGAGGAGAGGAGATGAGAGGAGAGGAGATGAGAGGAGGGGAGAGGAGAGGAGGGGAGAGGAGAGGAGGGGAGAGGAGAGGAGGGGAGAGGAGAGGAGATGAGAGGAGGGGAGAGGAGAGGAGATGAGAGGAGGGGAGAGGAGAGGAGGTGAGAGGAGGGGAGGAGGAGATGAGAGGAGGGAGAGGAGATGAGAGGAGGGGAGAGGAGAGGAGGGGAGAGGAGAGGAGGGGAGAGGAGAGGAGGAGGGGAGAGGGAGAGGGGAGGGGAGGGGAGAGGAGGGGAGGGGAGAGGAGAGGAGGGGAGGGGAGAGGAGGGGAGGGGAGAGGAGATGAGAGGAGGGGAGATGAGAGGAGGGGAGATGAGAGGAGAGGAGATGAGAGGAGAGGAGATGAGAGGAGAGGAGAGGAGATGAGAGGAGAGGAGATGAGAGGAGGGGAGAGGAGATGAGAGGAGGGGAGAGGAGATGAGAGGAGGGAGAGGAGGGGAGAGGAGGGGAGAGGAGGGGAGAGGAGATGAGAGGAGGGGAGAGGAGGGGAGAGGAGATGAGAGGAGGGGAGAGGAGATGAGAGGAGGGGAGGGGAGAGGAGGGGAGGGGAGAGGGGAGGGGAGAGGAGAGGAGGGGAGAGGAGAGGAGACGAGAGGAGGGGAGACGAGAGGAGACGAGAGGAGGGGAGAGGAGACGAGAGGAGGGGAGAGGAGGGGAGAGGAGGGGAGAGGAGGGGAGAGGAGATGAGATGAGAGGAGGGGAGATGAGAGGAGAGGAGAGGAGATGAGAGGAGGGGAGAGGAGAGGAGATGAGAGGAGGGGAGAGGAGGGGAGAGGAGAGGAGATGAGGGGAGGGAGAGGAGGGGAGGGGAGAGGAGGGGAGGGAGAGGAGGGGAGGGGAGAGGAGAGGAGGGGAGAGGAGAGGAGGGGAGAGGAGAGGAGGGGAGAGGAGATGAGAGGAGGGGAGGGGAGAGGAGAGGAGGGGAGGGGAGAGGAGATGAGAGGAGGGGAGAGGAGATGAGAGGAGGGGAGAGGAGGGGAGATGAGAGGAGGGGAGAGGAGAGGAGATGAGAGGAGGGGAGAGGAGAGGAGATGAGAGGAGGGGAGAGGAGAGGAGATGAGAGGAGGGGAGAGGAGATGAGAGGAGAGGAGAGGAGATGAGAGGAGGGGAGAGGAGAGGAGATGAGAGGAGGGGAGAGGAGAGGAGATGAGAGGAGGGGAGAGGAGAGGAGGGGAGAGGAGAGGAGGGGAGAGGAGGGGAGAGGAGAGGAGATGAGAGGAGGGGAGAGGAGAGGAGATGAGGGGAGGGGAGAGGAGGGGAGAGGAGGGGAGGGGAGAGGAGAGGAGGGAGAGGAGAGGAGGGGAGAGGAGAGGAGATGAGAGGAGGGGAGAGGAGAGGAGATGAGAGGAGGGGAGATGAGAGGAGATGAGAGGAGATGAGAGGAGAGGAGATGAGAGGAGGGGAGAGGAGAGGAGATGAGAGGAGGGGAGAGGAGGGGAGAGGAGAGGAGGGGAGAGGAGAGGAGATGAGAGGAGGGGAGAGGAGAGGAGATGAGAGGAGGGGAGAGGAGATGAGAGGAGGGGAGAGGAGAGGAGGGGAGAGGAGATGAGAGGAGGGGAGAGGAGAGGAGATGAGAGGAGGGGAGAGGAGAGGAGATGAGAGGAGGGGAGAGGAGAGGAGATGAGAGGAGGGGAGAGGAGAGGAGAGGAGATGAGGGAGAGGAGAGGAGATGAGGGGAGAGGAGAGGAGATGAGAGGAGGGGAGAGGAGATGAGAGGAGGGGAGAGGAGAGGAGGGGAGAGGAGAGGAGATGAGAGGAGGGGAGAGGCGAGGAGATGAGAGGAGGGGAGAGGAGAGGAGATGAGAGGAGGGGAGAGGAGAGGAGAGGAGAGGAGAGGAGATGAGAGGAGGGGAGAGGAGAGGAGATGAGAGGAGGGGAGAGGAGGGAGAGGAGAGGAGGGGAGAGGAGAGGAGATGAGAGGAGGGGAGAGGCGAGGAGATGAGAGGAGAGGAGATGAGAGGAGGGAGAGGCGAGGAGATGAGAGGAGAGGAGATGAGAGGAGAGGAGAGGAGATGAGAGGAGGGGAGAGGAGATGAGAGGAGGGGAGAGGAGAGGAGATGAGAGGAGGGGAGAGGAGAGGAGATGAGAGGAGAGGAGATGAGAGGAGGGGAGAGGAGAGGAGATGAGAGGAGAGGAGATGAGAGGAGGGGAGAGGAGAGGAGATGAGAGGAGAGGAGATGAGAGGAGAGGAGATGAGAGGAGGGGAGAGGAGAGGAGATGAGAGGAGGGGAGAGGAGAGGAGATGAGAGGAGGGGAGAGGAGAGGAGATGAGAGGAGGGGAGAGGAGGGGAGAGGAGAGGAGGGGAGAGGAGAGGAGGGGAGAGGAGAGGAGAGGAGAGGAGGGGAGAGGAGAGGAGATGAGAGGAGGGGAGAGGAGAGGAGATGAGAGGAGGGGAGAGGAGGGGAGAGGAGAGGAGGGAGAGGAGAGGAGGGGAGAGGAGAGGAGAGGAGGGGAGAGGAGAGGAGATGAGAGGAGGGGAGAGGCGAGGAGATGAGAGGAGAGGAGATGAGAGGAGGGGAGAGGCGAGGAGATGAGAGGAGAGGAGATGAGAGGAGGGGAGAGGAGAGGAGATGAGAGGAGGGGAGAGGAGAGGAGATGAGAGGAGGGGAGAGGAGAGGAGATGAGAGGAGGGGAGAGGAGAGGAGATGAGAGGAGAGGAGATGAGAGGAGGGGAGAGGAGAGGAGATGAGAGGAGAGGAGATGAGAGGAGGGGAGAGGAGAGGAGATGAGAGGAGAGGAGATGAGAGGAGGGGAGAGGAGAGGAGATGAGAGGAGGGGAGAGGAGAGGAGATGAGAGGAGGGGAGAGGAGAGGAGGGGAGAGGAGAGGAGGGGAGAGGAGAGGAGGGGAGAGGAGAGGAGGGGAGAGGAGAGGAGGGGAGAGGAGAGGAGAGGAGAGGAGAGGAGAGGAGAGGAGATGAGAGGAGGGGAGAGGAGGGGAGAGGAGAGGAGGGGAGAGGAGAGGAGATGAGAGGAGAGGAGGGGAGAGGAGAGGAGAGGAGAGGAGGGAGAGAGGAGGGGAGAGGAGAGGAGGGGAGAGGAGGGAGTGAGAGGAGGGGAGATGAGAGGAGGGAGAGGAGGGGAGATGAGAGGAGGGGAGAGGAGGGGAGATGAGAGGAGGGGAGAGGAGGGGAGATGAGAGGAGGGGAGAGGAGGGGAGATGAGAGGAGGGGAGAGGAGGGAGATGAGAGGAGGGGAGAGGAGGGGAGATGAGAGGAGGGGAGAGGAGAGGAGATGAGAGGAGGGGAGAGGAGAGGAGATGAGAGGGAGAGGGAGAGGAGATGAGAGGAGGGGAGAGGAGAGGAGATGAGAGGAGGGGAGAGGAGAGGAGATGAGAGGAGGGGAGAGAGGAGATGAGAGGAGGGAGAGGAGAGGAGATGAGAGGAGGGGAGAGGAGAGGAGATGAGAGGAGGGAGAGAGGAGATGAGAGGAGGGGAGAGGAGAGGAGATGAGAGGAGGGGAGAGGAGAGGAGATGAGAGGAGGGGAGAGGAGAGGAGATGAGAGGAGGGGAGAGGAGAGGAGATGAGAGGAGGGGAGAGGAGAGGAGATGAGAGGAGGGGAGAGGAGAGGAGATGAGAGGAGGGGAGAGGAGAGGAGATGAGAGGAGGGGAGAGGAGAGGAGATGAGAGGAGGGGAGAGGAGAGGAGGGGAGAGGAGAGGAGATGAGAGGAGGGGAGAGGAGAGGAGATGAGAGGGGAGAGGAGGAGGGGAGGGAGAGGAGATGAGAGGAGGGGAGATGAGAGGAGATGAGAGGAGGGAGAGGAGGGGAGATGAGAGGAGGGAGAGGAGGGAGAGGAGAGGAGGGGAGAGGAGGGGAGAGGAGAGGAGAGGAGGGGAGAGGAGATGAGAGGAGGGAGAGGAGATGAGAGGAGAGGAGAGAGGAGATGAGAGGAGGGGAGAGGAGAGGAGAGGAGGGAGAGGGGAGAGGAGAGGAGGGGAGAGGAGGGAGAGGAGGGGAGAGGAGGGGAGAGGAGGGAGAGGAGATGAGAGGAGGGGAGAGGAGAGGAGGGGAGAGGAGGAGGAGGGGAGGAGGAGATGAGAGGAGGGAGAGGAGAGGGAGGGGAGAGGAGGGGAGGGAGAGAGGGAGGGGAGAGGAGGGAGGGAGAGGAGGGGAGGGAGATGAGAGGGGAGAGGAGGGAGGGTGAGAGGAGGGGAGGTGAGGGGAGAGGGAGGAGAGGAGGGGAGGGAGATGAGGGAGGGGAGATGAGGGGAGGGGAGATGAGGGAGGGGAGAGGAGGGGAGAGGAGGGGAGGGAGAGGAGGGAGGGGAGAGGAGGGGAGAGGAGAGAGAGGAGGGGAGAGGAGAGAGAGGAGGGAGAGGAGACGAGAGGAGAGGAGAGGAGACGAGAGGAGAGGAGACGAGAGGAGAGGAGACGAAAGGAGAGGAGAGGAGACGAGAGGAGAGGAGACGAGAGGAGAGGAGACGAGAGGAGAGGAGAGGAGAGGAGACGAGAGGAGAGGAGACGAGAGGAGACGAGAGGAGAGGAGAGGAGACGAGAGGAGAGGAGAGGAGACGAGAGGAGACGAGAGGAGAGGAGACGAGAGGAGAGGAGACGAGAGGAGAGGAGAGGAGACGAGAGGAGAGGAGAGGAGATGAAGGAAGGAGAGGAGAGGAGAGAGATGAAGAAGAGAGGAGAGGAGAGGAGATGAAAGGAAGAGAGGAGAGGAGATGAAGGAAGGAGAGGAGAGGAAGGAGATGAGAAGGAGAGGAGAGGAGATGAAAGGAGAGGAGAGGAGATGAAGGAGAGGAGATGAAAGGAGAGGAGAGGAGATGAAAGGAGAGGAGAGGAGATGAAAGGAGAGGAGAGGAGATGAAAGGAGAGGAGAGGAGATGAAAGGAGAGGAGAGGAGATGAAAGGAGAGGAGAGGAGATGAAAGGAGAGGAGAGGAGATGAAAGGAGAGGAGAGGAGATGAAAGGAGAGGAGAGGAGATGAAAGGAGAGGAGAGGAGATGAAAGGAGAGAGATGAAGGAGAGGAGATGAAAGGAGAGGAGAGGAGATGAAAGAGAGGAGAGGAGATGAAAGGAGAGGAGAGGAGATGAAAGGAGAGGAGAGGAGATGAAAGGAGAGGAGAGGAGATGAAAGGAGAGGAGAGGAGATGAAAGGAGAGGAGAGGAGAGGAGAGGAGATGAGAGGAGAGGAGAGAGGAGAGGAGATGAGAAGAGAGGAGAGGAGATGAGAGGAGAGGAGAGAGAGGAGAGGAGATGAGAGGAGAGGAGATGAAAGGAGAGGAGAGGAGATGAGAGGAGAGGAGATGAGAGGAGAGAGATGAGAGGAGAGGAGATGAGAGGAGAGGAGAGATGAGAGGAGAGGAGAGGAGATGAGAGGAGAGGAGATGAGAGGAGAGGAGATGAGAGGAGAGGAGATGAGAGGAGAGGAGATGAGAGGAGAGGAGATGAGAGAGAGGAGAGGAGAGGAGAGGAGAGGAGAGGAGAGAGATGAGAGGAGAGGAGATGAGAGGAGAGGAGAGGAGAGGAGGAGATGAGAGGAGAGGAGATGAGAGGAGAGGAGATGAGAGAGAGGAGAGGAGATGAAGGAGAGGAGAGGAGATGAGAGGAGAGAGAGATGAGAGAGAGAGAGAGAGAGATGAGAGGAGAGGAGAGAGAGAGGAGAGAGGAGATGAGAGGAGAGGAGAGGAGATGAAGGAGAGGAGAGGAGATGAAGGAGAGGAGAGGAGATGAGAGGAGAGGAGATGAGAGGAGAGGAGAGATGAGAGAATGAGAGGAGAGGAGAGGAGATGAGAGGAGAGGAGATGAAGAGGAGAGGAGAGGAGATGAAGGAGAGGAGAGGAGATGAAAGGAGAGGAGAAGGAGAGGAGAGGAGATGAAGAGAGAGGAGATGAAAGGAGAGGAGAGGAGATGAAAGGAGAGGAGAGGAGATGAAAGGAGAGGAGAGGAGATGAAGGAGAGGAGAGGAGATGAAAGAGAGGAGAGGAGATGAAGGAGAGGAGGAGATGAAAGGAGAGGAGAGGAGATGAAAGGAGAGGAGAGGAGATGAAGGAGAGGAGAGGAGATGATGAGAGGAGAGGAAGGAGAGGAGAGGAGATGAAGGAGAGGAGAGGAGATGAAAGGAGAGGAGAGGAGATGAAAGGAGAGAGAGATGAAGGAGAGGAGAGGATGAAGGAGAGAGAGGAGATGAAGGAGAGGAGAGGAGATGAAAGGAGAGGAGAGGAGATGAAAGGAGAGGAGAGGAGATGAAAGGAGAGGAGATGAGAGGAGAGGAGATGAAGGAGAGAGTGAGGAGAGGAAGAGGAGAGGAAAGGAGAGGAGATGAGATGGAGAGGAGAGGAGAGGAGATGAAAGGAGAGGAGAGGAGATGAAAGGAGAGGAGAGGAGATGAAAGGAGAGGAGAGGAGATGAAGGAGAGGAGAGGAGATGAGAGGAGAGGAGAGGAGATGAGAGGAGAGGAGAGGAGATGAAGGAGAGGAGAGGAGATGAAAGGAGAGG